>CM024757.1:117904234-118104554 GCA_014218235.1 Colocasia esculenta | reverse complement strand
CTTTGACCAGCATTACATCTTCTATAACTGATTTTCCTTTGATGTTCACACAGACCCGCTTCCTATCACAGTCCCTTTTCCATTATCTCCATAGGTGACTGTACCTTCTTCAGCTTGGAGATCAACAAATATCTTGTTTGTGCCATGGCCTTGAGCACCCACTATCCAAATACCATTTGGATGCTCGGGGTTAACCTGAAATGAGAACATCAAGCTTTAGGTACCCAAATTCTTTTGGGTCCTGATTGGTAGTATCATCAACTTTACCTTTTAATATCCATTTTTTTGTCTTGTTGGGCATGTAATTTTAATATGTCCTAACTTGTTGCAGTGACTGCAGCAGGATAACTTAGTCACTTTTTCTATATATTTGAAATCAGCTTTGTATGCTATATCTTGTTCGGGTACAATTTTGGTGTTGGATATGTTTTAGGTATATTATGTTTTCTTCATTGTCTGGGGGTGTATATCCTAATCCATTTTTCTTTTTACCCGATCTCCTAGCACCTTTTAATATTAAAGAGTTTTTACCGTTGGTGAATTTCTCTAGTGTACTTGATAGATTATCATTTTCTTTATTTAGTAGTCTTTCTATTTCTATTTTAAATTCACCTAAGTCTTCTTGTTTTTTCTAGAAGATTTATTTTCTTATTTTTCCTTTTAAATCTTCACATAATAATTCATTTCTTCTTTTATGTTCAGTAATTTGTTTTTCAAGTTCTTCATTTTCTGTTCTTAGGTCTGAATTTGTATTTTCTAGACAGATTATATTTTTTCTTACTAGTTTTAAGTAATTTGCATACTTCTTTGTATTTTTCATAAAGTTCATTAAAGCATTTTCCAAATTGTCAGAATCTGAATCATTGCATGAATCAAAAGAAGAGTCAGAAGTTACTTTGTCCTCGGTGTTGCCATTAGAGCCAAGTTGGCTTCTTCACCTTCACTGCTCGAGCTTGACTCACTGTCTGAGTCACTGCTGTTTTCCCAAGCAGCTGCCATTGCTTCTTTTGTACTTCTTAAATCTCTGAAGTTGTCCTTCTTCTTGTGATCACTCTTTTTGATCATGGGACAATCTGCCTTGATGTGTCCAGGCTTTTTGCATTCATACATCACTTCTCCTTTCTTTTGATCCTTTACTTCTGGTTTTCTGAAGTCTTTGTTTTTCTTAAAAAATTTTCTTCCTGACTGATACTTCTTTTTCTTTGCTAGAATCCTTTGAAGCCTTCGAGACAGCATCGCTTCTTCATCATCACTGTCTTTACTACTCTCACTATTATCCAAAGATTCTTCCGATTAATCTTCACTTGCTTTGAGAGCATTTGATTGTTTCCTTCTGCTGGAGGATTCCTCCTAATCTCTCCATGTTTATCTCGTGAGCCATGAGAGATCCTTTAGCTTTTCCAATGACATTAATTTTAAATATTGCTTCTTCAATGGCTGTTACCTTCGGAGTCAAGAAATGGTAAAGATCTGAGGACTTTTCTAACCATATCTGGTGCATTATAGACCTTTCCCAAACCGGCTAATCCATTTGTGATGTCAGTGAATCTGCTGAACATTGAGTTATTGATTCACCTGTCTGCATCTGAAATCTTTCATATTGAGCTACTAGAATATCAATTCTTGTCTCCTTTACCTTGTCTGTCCTTCATAGGTAATTTTGAGCTTTCCCCCACATCTCCATTGCGGACTTGCAGCTGAGACTCTATTGAACTCTTTCTTGCTTAGGGCACAGATAATATGCTCTTGGCTTTGCAGTTTAGGATATTCTTTCCTATCATCATCTGTCCACTGCCTTAGCGTTTGTGACCAAAAGATCACCTTCTTCTACAATGGACCAGATTTGTGTAATCATGACCTTGTAGAAAATATTCCATTCTAGTCTTCCAGTATGTTAATCTTCTCCATCGAACAAGGAGGCCTGTTGACTGACTGACCTTCGAAGTTACTTTGGCTGCCATGATCTTTGCTCTTCAGATCGTTGGATCTTCTTCTTTGTCGAAGAGACGAGCTCTGATACCACTTGTTGCCCAGCTAGCTAGCCTAGAGGGGGGGTGAATGGGTTATTAAAACTTCGATCTCTGATTAAAACCTGTTTACTGAAAGGATTCACAACTTAATAACAAGGTTAGAGTTAAAGCAAACAAACAACAATCACACAAAACACATCCACAGACACAAGGATTTTATCCTGGTTCGGAACTCCTCTCCACAGGAGACCTACGTCCAGTCCCTGAGCAATACCTCAGGATTTTACTACCAAGGGTACAATCCCCCTTAAGGATCCTTACACCCAGCCTCAACTGGTCTTTCCTTCAGCCTGAAGGAACAACAACCACCCTGGATACCACCAGGTCTTCCTTCGTCCAGAGGGAACACACCTAATAAGAGAAAGGGTGTGAAAACAGGCTTCAGACTCTAGCTTGACCAGCTACACACTGAGCTCCTAACGTCCCGAGAGAGAAAGAGATTTAACAAGGTTTTTCTCTCCAAGGACCACACAGGCTCTTACAAATGAGAAGATTCCTTTTGAGCACAGAGAGCTAAGAGCTTAGAACAAGGTTTGGAGTGGAGGCTTCGCTCTTCTTCAAAGTTCTAAAGATTCTGAGAGATGGATTTCTTTCTTCTTCTAAAATCAAGCGTTGTTGCACACACTCTGTCTTTTCCGTCTTGAGTCTTCTATTTAAACTGCTGATTCAAATTCGAACGTTGAAGTGTCCGTTGTCTCTTATCCTTGTGTACGTTAGACTGGTCACTGAGGAAGCTTCTGATCGTCAGTCTTTTATCCTTGTGTACACGCCAAAGAGATGTCATAGAACTTTGTATCTTGTTCCAATGTTGTCCAGATGAGTCTTGTCAGATATCTGTAAGCATATCATCAATAAATAGAAGACAGCTAGGACTGCTGTCTTATTGTTAGTTTGAGATGGAACATATTGCAGTATATAGCAAAGCTCCTTTCTGTCTAAAAAAGTACGTAGACAGAGTAGCATAGAAATGGAAGATATTGTCTGCATGCATGGGAGATACGATCGGAGAGCATTTAATGCATAGCGGTCAACGGACAAGATATGACTTTGACTTTTCAATGCTATTAAAGGCATTATACTGATGCATCAAGAAATTCGATAAAAAGAATCTTGCTGACTTATGAAATCGTTATGAATTATAGCAGTTGTTATGAACTGTAAGGAAATCGATGTGATACTTATGAAGTCGTTACAACAGCAGGTCGTTGTGAGTTCTGAAGAAATCGTTACAAAAATCGTTATGACTATCGAGTTGTAAGGAAATCGTTACACGAAATCGTTATGACTGTCAAGTTGTAAGGAATCGTTATACGAAATCGTTATGACTATCGAGTTGTAGGAAATCGTTACACGAAATCGTTATGACTGTCAAGTTGTAAGGAAATCGTTATACGAAATCGTTATACAAAGCAAGGCGTTATGATCAGTGAAGAAATCGTTATGAACTCCAAAGAAATCGTTATGAAGTCTAAAGAAATCGTTATGACTATAGAGTCGTTGCGAATTCTAAAGAAATCGTTACGAGGTCTAAAGAAATCGTTATGACTATAGAGTCGTTGCGAATTCTAAAGAAATCGTTACGAGGTCTAAAGAAATCGTTACGGCTAGAGAGTCGTTGCGAGTTCTAAAGAAATCGTTACGGCTAGAGAGTCGTTGCGAGTTCTAAAGAAATCGTTACGAGGTCTAAAGAAATCGTTACGGCTAGAGAGTCGTTGTGAGTTCTAAAGAAATCGTTACGAGGTCTAAAGAAATCGTTACGGCTAGAGAGTCGTTGTGAGTTCTAAAGAAATCGTTACGAGTCTAAAGAAATCGTTACGGCTGGAGAGTCGTTGCGAGTTTCTAAAGAAATCGTTACGATATCGATTTGTTTTGAGTTTTCTGGTCAAGAGGAAATCGTTCTGCTTATCAAAGAAGTCGATACAAAGACTTGGATAGAAGTGATGAGACTTACCAGATTGTCTTGAACTTTCATTTTTCTTTTATTTCCTGTACTTAAGGCTCAAGTAATCCATTAGTGTTATTTTGTTAATCATCAAAATTAATATATAAATAAATGGAATATTTATTATGGGGACAGTTTGGTCATCAAACTAGACTTCAATTCGGTAGAGTTTTGGGATAGGAGGGGATGCAATAGTGAGAATTCAATCCAACAGAATTCCGAGATAGGAGAGTCACAATAGTGAGAATTCAATCTGGCAAAGTTCTGGCATAGAGAGGACACAAATATGAGAATTCAATTTGGTAGAGTTTTGGGATAGGAGGGTTGCAATATCGAGAATTCAAACTGGCAGGGTTCTAGATTAGGAGGTTTGCAATGTCGAGAATTCAATCAGATAGAGTCTTAGAATAGGAGAGGAAGCAACAATGACAATCTAAATTGTTAGGGTTGGCTTATGGCTTGTTCTGGAAATCACATAGAAAAATTCATTTAAACCCCTTACATAAATTGCATACTATTTTTTAACCCCAAGCTTTAGAAATTGCAAATATGCCCATTTCATTTCTCGATTCGGCCAATCTTGTCTCAAATGGCTTTTGACTAGGATTTTGAAGTTGTCTCTGGGGACTTCTAGAAGTTTCACTATAGTCTCTAGAAAAATCATTAATTACACTTTAATCCTCAACTTTTGATAATTGTAGATATGCCCTAATCTAAAATATTTTTATTTATGTACATTCTTTATTCATTTTTTGGGGTATTACACAAGTATAATTTTTAGGAGTTGGTGAGTGAGACCTCCCCCATGTAAGGGTGTTCAGAGTTTGGTTCAACCCGCAAAACCAAACCAAACCGATCGATTTAGTTTGGTTCAGCTCATGTTAGACAACTTTTTATTGCGGTTCGGTTTGGTTTGGTTTGAAACTCACAATTTTAGTTTGATTTAGTTTCTAACCCGAGTAAGCCATTCAACCTGAATAAATTTAGTTTCTATTATGCCAAAAAAATATATCAATTTCTATTTCTTTTTCTATCCATAATGGTAAATTATTATAAGATTAAGAATAATTTAGTCTTCTTAGTTAAAATTTTTATTATGTCTTGTTATTTTTCACATTTTCTCTTCATTAATATTACAACAAACATGTGCCAATCGAGAGATTAATGTGTTAATAAGAATTTCAATGCCCAAACCGAACCAAACCTAATTAAATCAATTTGGTTTTTTTTGTTTCAAAATGAATTAGTTTGGTTTGGTTTGGGCTGGGAGTTTATTTTAGTTTGGTTTGATTTGAGAAAAAAACTCTTTCAAATAAAACCAAAACATGTTTAGGCTCACCATCATATACGTAATGATACAAGTTTCCTTCCCAACATCACATCCCAAGGGTAATATCAAATCAACGATGAATCTATTAGCATATGTGTCATAACAAAGCTGGTGAGTGAGGTGTATATAATATGAACGTATTGTATACTAACAATCACCCCTGCATTTTTGCTTTCTAGTTGTGCATGATTGTTCTTTAGTTTTTCTAATTTTATGGATTTAAATCCCTATTTTTCTTTTTTTTTTGGCTTCCTAGTCAGAGGATATTGACGGTAGTCCCGACCGCCGCCAATATGCTCTTGACAGTATTATAGACTGTCATTAGGTTGGACCTAACGACAGTATACCTTGCCATTTACTCTATCTTGACCGCAGCCAATGTCGCATCAAACTCTTGTTTCCATCTTCGGTTATGACTCTTTAGATGATATGTTTTAGGGTTCTATTCCAATTCCCACCTGTAGAAGCCTGTTCCTACTAGGACTCCTACCCCATAGCATTGGTTAACCTCTACAAATAGAGGATTTGGTCTTTGGTTAGGGATCTTTTGTAAGACCCAGATTTCCATCCGGTGTCTTGGATGACCAGCCACTAACGCGTTTGGGCTGGGCGACACGTTAGTGTCGTGTCGTAGGTGTCTGACGTGACAGTCATCCTTGTCGCGACCAGCTTGTGTGTCGCGTTCTTGTCACGCCCAGCTTTCCTGTCACGTTCTTGTCGCGACCGGTCAACTTGTCGTGATAGTGTTTTGTCGCTTCGGTCATCTGACACCTGTCAAGGTGGCAGGCGTGTCAGTACGACCTGTCTTGTAGTCGTGGCATCCCTGGGGGACGTGTTCTTGTCGTGGTGCGTTGACCCATCACATTAAGGTCCTTAATGCGAAGTGTCACCCCGTCGCGTCTTGGGTGCCAAAGGCTTAAAGCCTTGGCCGGAGACCCCTTCTCCCTTTTCCTCCTTCCCCTCTCTTCTCCTCCCCCTCTGTCGGTTCTCAGCCTCCCTCTCTTCCCTTTGTGTGTTTCAGGCGAGGAGGAGGGTCGTGCTCATGTTCTCGGTGTTGTGGAGCTTGCATGGAGCGAGGGGGAGGTGGCCAATCCAACATGAAGGGACCTATTGGGTCGTTTCTTCTTCTTCGTTTATGGTAGGATGCTTGTGCTCTTCTCGATCCGGGTGGATTGGGAGCCCCTCAGGGTTTGTAGATAGTATTTACTGCTTCTCCATGCTCCCCTCCCCCATGTGGAGTGTTTGTTGCTTGTGGGCGACCCCGGGATGGAGCATCCCGTGGGTCTGCCTCTGTTGGTGTCGTGACTGCGGTGCGCGTCGCGACACCAGAAGAGGCATCTGCCCAGTCGATCGGTTGAGTTTTTGGTTATTTGAATAACCATACTCACTAATTGATCATTGCTTTTGATCTATTTTTGATGATGACCCAATCATGTCATTCGTGTTAAGATGCTCTTAATATGGCACAATATTTTTGATGATGACATATGTGTTGGTGTTGATGAAAAACCTTTCAATCATGTTGGACAATCCATTGTCACCTGACTTACTTATTTACTTACGTGGTGCTTGGACACGACACATAACTGTTCTCAATTCAAGTTATTGTCTTTGTAAGACCCTCGAATTTCCGTAGTATTTCTTCCGTATCCGTAGTATTTTTCGTATTTATGTGTATATTGTGCTTGTGTATGTATGTACGTATTTACGTAGGTATTAAAATAGTATAATTACGTGTGCATGTGTTTATATTAAACGTAAATAATGTACTTATTGCATGGTGGTAGTGTGGATACGATACTATACGTACATTGCATGTATATATGTCCGGTATGCATGGTTTTCTGCATAATTAGGGTTCTGGCCGAAGGCCTATTGGCGTCAACCCCAGGCCGTTGAGGTGGTGTTAGCGTCCAACATGGACGCCAACCCTACTCCGGCGTCCAGCGATCTGGACGTCGACTTCTCTGGCCTGCATGCGCAGCAGAGCTGCTATCTTCTGAAACAAGGTATGGTGGCCATTGGGGGGATGTCCCCCAACGGCTCCAAAACTGTCAGATAGGCATGGTGAGTGGGTGAGAGCCTTCCCTACTTCCTGAACCCGAGTTGGCCTCTCCCCACTTCCCACTTTCACATTTGCAAGAGGTGAGAAGAGGAGGAAAAACCCTAGAGCCCCTGTGAGAAAACCTGAAGTTTGAGGCTTTGATCCGACGATCCAAGGCTTCTTCTGAGATCTACTTCGACAAGGAGGAGGACAACATAACCGGCTACACATCCCCGGCCCTGGATTTCAGAGGGGAGCATCACAGAAGCCGGAGTGGAGGCGTCTTGGAGGCTTCTTGGGACTGCCCAAGGAGAGCTTCTCCAACTGATTTGATCCCTTTAGGAGTTTTTCCAAAGGCAAGTACCCCTTCCACATTGTCCATGTATGTGTCTAGGAGGCTTTTACCATTTTTACAGATTTTCCTCGTGTCCTGGATCCCCTACATTCACCATTTTTCAGAGCTCGGACTGTGTTTTTACACAGGTCCGAACTTGACGGCAAGCCCCATGGACGTTGAGATCTTGAGTCAGCGGCCAACGATGTGGCCGCCAACTCTTGTAAACGACCACAGTATGCCGTTTAGTTCTTCTTGACAGAACAGTGAACTGTTCTGCCTTATATCTTTAATTTCCGGATTTCTACGCATGAGGATATAATGTAAATTTTATATGTTATGTAAAATAGGTAATGTGATATGTGTGGAATTTCCTGTATTTTTCTGTAGATGGCATAATTTATTAGAATTATTGAAAAGCATGTGTAGGAAAGAGGTTATGCTTGGTTAATCTTGTTCCCATGATTTCGGAGGAATCAAATGCTGTAGAATTTTATGAACCATGTTTGTATGTATCAGTCCATGCCCTGCAAATTTGGGAATTTTCCCATCTCCATGTGAATTCTTATAATTTCTACAATGAGAAATAGAAAGCATGTGTAGACCTTGTGAAAATTCTAGTAAATCATGTGTTGGGAAAATAAATTCGGGAAAATTTCTGTGCCAATATGTATGTGTGGTTCATGACTGTGCATGATCAAATCTGAATTTCCATGTCATGTTCTATGTTGACTTAGTTTAAGAATGGCATGAAGCTGAGTGTTTTAATTTCTATAAATGCATGTGAATTCAGAAAAATGTGAAAATTTGTATGTGTGTTATTATACCCGAAAACAGCATGTGGTAAAATTTTCAGGAAATTTGATAACAGTAGCCTACATTATGAGATTTTCATGTGAAAATGAGTATGAATACATGTACCATGATTAAGGTTAAATGATGTGTGTTCCAATTAATCCATGAGAGCTACTAAATGCTTGATTTCTGTTATTAGTAGCATCATGATAGGGATGAACTGAACCATGTGCATAAACAAGAAAGTGTGAAAATCACATGTGAAACGTGTGTTAATCGGAATGTGTAATGTGTAAAATGTGCCGTGTGTGACACTGCTTCCATAGAGGGCTGTGGAACCGTATCATGGAAAAGTCCCCATGAGAAGGTTCAATGTGTTAAGATATCCTAAGGGCATTAGGATGAAATCCTGGAGGTGGACAAGTACCACTGGTTAGGGTGGAGACGTGTTCTCCCGGTCTGCGCAGTGCCAAGAGTCATCACTGTATTGCCTAGGTGATGTGCTATGTGTTATGTGTATGTGATGTGTCCTTCTAGTGGTGGTTTGGACTATGTGTCACGGCAAATAAATTGTGAAATGTGTATATGTGAACATGTGTGAAATGTGTATATGTGAACATGTGTAAATGTGTATATGTGAACATGTGTAAATTGTGTATATGTGAACATGCAAATGTGAAATAAGAAACCATGTGAACCCTTTATGTTAGAATGTGAACATGTGTACATGTGAAATGCTTGAAAAATGAACCATGTGAAATATGGGAATGTGTAACCATGTGAAGTAAATGTGTTAGAATATGATACGTTAATTCATGCTATGATATTTCTAATCCCATATAAATTGCTATCATGTTATAGTCAAATCGGAAGTGTAGTCTTCATGTGATTAAATGAGTAGAAAGCATGTGATAGGAAGTGTTAATTGAAACATTTTAAACCATGTACCATGTGTTTTGATTTTGTAGAAATACCATGATAGGTTGTCTCTCATAAATGTTCAAGCATGCTATATGTTGCCTTGCAAATAGAAATAGTAAACCCTACTATGATGTATGCATGAATGATGTGTATGGAGCTACTTGCTGAGTCTTTTAGACTCACTCCTTGCTTCGGCGTACAGGTGTAGTTGGTGACACACCTTTGGAGGTGACAGTGGAGAGCGACTCCGAGCGTGGAGATTAGCTGGTGGAGTTGACACTGTGCCCTTTTTGTTTCATAGTACGTGAATTGTAGCTTGTATTAGGATTATCATTATGTAATTGTGGACAAACTATGTATTAAATGTAGAACTTTAATTTTGTGGACAATGTAGCTTGGTTTAATTTCAATTATGAAAGTTTAGTCTTTTATTTTGCTATATGGATCATGTATGATAAATGTGGATGATGGAATGTGATGACTGTTAGTCCTTTACTTCCGCGACTCTGTATCTATATTTGTGTATATCTCAATCATGTGATAGTGTTGGGTAAATGTCCCACTGTGGCAGCACTCGTTATATCGACGTGGGTCGGTATGACCGTACCGGTATAATGAGGGCCGTCACAGAGATTGGTATCAGAGCAACCGATTGAGATCTTACATAAATATACATGAATCATCATCCTCATTGCATGCTAAATCCTTATAGATTGTCCACATGGGTAGAAATGACTAATAATGAATGGAAAATAGATAAGAAATGGTTAGAAAACTTAGTAACCTAACTCTAATGGTGGCTGAAATTTTATGACAGCCATGGCTTCCCGTGGACGACGTGGAGGTGCGCCAGCTCGCGACGACGAGCAGAGACGTGATGGTCAGGCGGAGCAACAGGCCCCAGCACCACGAGGCCCTGTGCTTCCCCCACCGCCGCCTGTGGACTATGGAGTGTTCATGCAAGGTCTGGTGCAGGCCATGCAGACCCAGGCACACACTCAGGCAGCACTTCAGGCCCAGTTGGAGGCCCAGGTAAATAATAAATAACTAAGTAGTCTGCTATTTGAATTGTATGCTATTGTGTTTATTGTATATTGTTTGTTGTATAATGTAGCAGGCTCAGGCCCCAGCTCAGGACCATGGTGGACCTTCCATCATGGAGCGGTTCAAGAGGATGACCCCACCCTCTTTTAAGGGGGAGAGCGATCCGTTGCTAGCAGAGAGTTGGATGAGGGAGATCGAGAAAATCTTCCGGGCCATCAGGTGTGTGGATGAGGACAAGGTTACCTTAGCCACCTACATGCTACAGGTATGTTTAGTTTATGCTTGCATGTTGCTTGTTAAGTTAGATTTTTAGTCGGTGCTTATGAAGGTTATGTTGCAGGAGAGAGCCGATGTGTGGTGGGCTTCATTACTACGTACGCGGTTTGAGGACGGCGCGATTGATGTCGCTTGGGACGAGTTCGTGAGGCTCTTTCGGGCCAAGTTCGTCCCCGAGCACATCCAGGACAGGATGGAGCAGGAGTTCCTCACCTTGACTCAGGGCTCCATGACCGTACTTGAGTATGAGGCCAGGTTTGCAGAACTGTCTAAGTATGCACCCCATATTGTGGCTGATGAGCGCAGGAAGGCGAAGAAGTTTGTGATGGGCTTGAAGCCATCACTGCGGACGAGGCTCGTAGCGTTTGATCATCGTACCCTGGACGAGGCCCTCAGCGCAGCCTGCAGACAGGAAGGCGAAATGGAGCAATACTTGGAGGAGAAGAAGGCTTCGCAGAAGAGGCCGGCAGCAGCTTTCCAGAGGCAAGACAAGAGGAAGACGGTGTACCAGACACCGCAGAAATCATCGACAACCAGCAACTATCAGGTACCTTCTGTACGTTCCTCTGGTGACAAGAAGGAGTGCCCTCATTGCGGAAGGGCACATGGTGGTACGGAATGTTGGATGATAGCGGGCAAATGCCTAAAGTGTGGGAGCAGCGACCACAAAATCAAGGACTGCCCTAGGCTTCAGCAGGGAGCTCAGCGAGGAGCGCCAGTACCAGCAGTGGCGGCAGCCGCGCCAGCGACAGGACGACCAGGAAGGCCTCGAGCCCCGGCTCGAGTGTTTGCGTTAGCTCGTGAGGACGCCGAGCAGGCGGAGCATGTCACCGAAGGTACAGTCTTACTTTTCGGTGTGCACGCTCGGGTTTTGTTTGATACGGGTGCTACTCACTCGTTCATTTCCGAGCGGTTCGCTAGGCAGTTAGCCCTAGAGTCAGGCATAGAGTCTGAGGAGTTAGAGGTTCCTTTGTCTGTGCACACCCCTGCGGGTACGGTATCGACTAGGAAGTGTATTCCGTCGTTACCTGTGTGCATTGAGGATAGATTCCTAGATGGGTGTTTCTTCTTGCTAAAGATGAAGGACTATGATTGCATTCTTGGTCTGGATTGGCTAGAGGAGCATTATGCGCTAGTAGATTGTCGTAAGAAGAAGATTGTTTTCCGCATTCCTGGCGAGGACGAGTTCTCTCATCCCTTGCCAAAGAACTTAGCGGGAAAGTTAGTTATCTCTGCCATGAAGGCGATGCGCATGGTGAACAAGGGCTGTGACGCATTTCTTGCCAGCGTTATGCTAGTACCCGATGCTAGTTCGTCACGGACTCTTGCAGAGATTGATGTGGTGCAGGACTTTCCAGATGTCTTTCCCGATGACTTGTCTGGATTGCCACCGGATAGGGAGATAGAGTTCACTATAGAGTTGCTTCCAGGCACCTCTCCTATCTCGAAGGCCCCATATCGGATGGCGCCTGCAGAATTAGCCGAGTTGAGGAAGCAATTGCAAGAATTGCTTGATAAGGGATTTATTCGCCCTAGCGTTTCCCCTTGGGGAGCACCTGTATTGTTCGTCAAGAAGAAAGACGGGTCACTTCGGTTGTGCATCGATTATAGGAAGCTAAACCAGGTGACTGTGAAGAACAGGTATCCCTTACCTCGTATTGATGATCTGTTTGACCAGTTGCGAGAGGCATCAGTCTTTTCCAAGATTGACTTGCGATCTGGTTATCATCAGTTGAGGATTAGGAGTGAGGATGTGTCCAAGACGGCGTTTAGAACCCGTTATGGACATTATGAGTTCTTAGTTCTTCCCTTCGGATTGACCAACGCCCCTGCAGCGTTCATGGATCTCATGAACCGGGTGTTTAGTCCGTATTTAGATAGCTTTGTTGTTGTGTTTATTGACGATGTGTTGGTCTATTCTCCGGATGAGGCCACGCACCGTCAGCATTTGAGGTTAGTCTTAGAGGTTCTCCGTGAGCACAAGCTGTATGCAAAATTCAGCAAGTGCGATTTTTGGTTGCGCGAGGTTCATTTTCTCGGGCATGTTATCTCCGGCGCTGGTGTAGCAGTTGATCCAGCGAAGGTCCAGGCAGTTATGGATTGGGAAGTTCCCAGGACCCCTTCGGAGATTCGTAGCTTTATTGGGTTAGCTGGTTATTATCGGCGATTCATTGAGGGTTTCTCATCCATCGCCGCCCCCTTGACAAAGCTGACTCGGAAAGGTGAGAAGTTCGTGTGGTCTGAGGCGTGTGAGCATAGCTTTCAGCTATTGAAGGCTAAGCTTACTTCTGCTCCGGTATTGGTATTGCCTAGTGGTCTAGAGGGCTTTGCCATTTATACGGATGCATCTCAGATTGGTTTAGGCTGTGTACTCATGCAGTGTGAGCGGGTGTAGCTTATGCTTCTCGTCAGTTGAAGGAGCATGAGAGGAACTATCCGACTCATGATTTGGAGTTAGCAGCTGTGGTTCATGCACTAAAGATCTGGAGGCACTATCTTTATGGTGTCAGATTTGAGGTGTTTACCGACCACAAGAGCTTGAGATATCTTTTCTCCCAAAAGGAATTAAACCTGAGGCAGAGGAGATGGATTGAGTTCTTGAAGGACTATGACTTCGACCTTCAGTATCATCCTGGAAAGGCGAACGTCGTAGCGGATGCTCTTAGTAGGAAGAGGTCTTCGCTCCAGCAGGATTGGAAGATGTTGGAGGATGCAGCGTGCTCTATGACCGAGTTAGAGCCATCGTTGTGTCAGGCTTTTGTAGCTCAGCTATCCCTTAGATCCTCAGTCTTGGATGAGGTGATTGAGCAGCAGAAAGCCGATCCTAGATTGTTAGAGTTAGTGGGTAAGGCGGGCATTGCTCGTGATGAGGACGGTGTGATTAGATTTCAGCACCGTGTTTGTGTCCCCGATGTGGTAGATGTCCGTGAGCATGTGTTAGCGGAGGCTCATAGATCGCGATTCTCTATTCATCCGGGTAACACTAAGATGTATCAGGATTTGAAGAGATCATTTTGGTGGTCCGGCATGAAGAAGGATGTTGCGGATTATGTGTCTAGATGTCTAGTATGTCAGCAGGTGAAAGCCGAGCGGCAGCGACCATCCGGCCTTATGCAAAGGATGGATATCCCCGTATGGAAGTGGGAAGCTGTCACTATGGATTTCGTATCGGGTTTGCCTCGATCTAGAAGGGGCAATGACTCGATTTGGGTAGTTGTAGATAGATTCTCGAAGACTGCTCATTTCTTGCCTATGAAGAAGAAGCAGTCGGTAGAGAGCTTAGCTAGATTGTATGTTAGTGGTATCGTTAGGTTGCATGGTGTGCCGAAGTCGATCATTTCGGATCGAGATCCGAGATTTACTTCGAGATTGTGGAAAGGTCTTCAAGATGCGTTAGGTTCGGAGCTTAAGCTCAGTTCGGCGTTTCATCCCCAGACCGATGGACAGTCCGAGAGGACTATCCAGACGCTCGAGGATATGTTGAGAGCGTGTGTTCTGGATTGGAAGGATGATTGGGAGCGTCATTTACCTCTTGTGGAGTTCGCATACAACAACAGCTTTCATGCTAGCATTGGAATGGCTCCATTCGAGGCGTTGTATGGTAGGCCCTGCAGATCTCCTTTATGTTGGGAGGAGATTGGTGATAGGCAGTTGATCGGACCGGAGTTGGTTCAGGAAACTTCGGATAAGATCCAGCTTATCAGGAAGAGGCTTGTTGCGGCACAGGATAGGCAGAAGAGTTATGCCGACAACAGGAGGAAGGATTTGGAGTTCGAGGTTGGCGATCATGTCTTCTTGAAGATATCGCCTACTCGAGGTGTTGTCAGATTTGGCAGGCATAGCAAGCTAAGCCCTAGTTCATTGGCCCATATGAGATTCTCAGACGTTTGGGCAACGTGGCGTACGAGCTAGCTTTACCCCCAGCTTTGGCTAGCGTTCACCCGGTATTCCACGTATCTATGCTCAGGAAGTATGTCCGAGATCCGTCTCATGTGATTAGTCATGAGCCAGTGGAGATCCAGCCAGATCTTTCGTATGTCGAGCAACCGGTAGCCATTCTTGACCGGAAGGTGCAGCATCTCCGGAACAAGAGTATCGCGTCGGTGAAAGTTCTATGGCGGAACTTCTCACGTGAGGAGGCTACGTGGGAGCTTGAGGATGCGATGAAGAAGAAGTATCCCCTTTTGTTTGAGTAGTGTCGTTCTAACTTCGAGGACGAAGTTTCTTTAAGGGGGAGAGGGTGTAAGACCCTCGAATTTCCGTAGTATTTCTTTCGTATTTATGTGTGTATATTGTGCTTGTGTATGTATGTACGTATTTACGTAGGTATTAAAATAGTATAATTACGTGTGCATGTGTTTATATTAAACGTAAATAATGTACTTATTGCATGGTGGTAGTGTGGATACGATACTATACATACATTGCATGTATATATGTCCGGTATGCATGGTTTTCTGCATAATTAGGGTTCTGGCCGAAGGCCTTATTGGCGTCAACCCCAGGCCGTTGAGGTGGTGTTAGCGTCCAACATGGACGCCAACCCTACTCCGGCGTCCAGCGATCTGGACGTCGACTTCTCTGGCCTGCATGCGCAGCAGAGCTGCTATCTTCTGAAACAAGGTATGGTGGCCATTGGGGGATGTCCCCCAACGGCTCCAAACTGTCAGATAGGCATGGTGAGTGGGTGAGAGCCTTCCCTACTTCCTGAACCCGAGTTGGCCTCTCCCCACTTCCCACTTTCACATTTGCAAGAGGTGAGAAGAGGGGAAAAACCCTAGAGCCCCTGTGAGAAAACCTGAAGTTTGAGGCTTTGATCCGCGATCCAAGGCTTCTTCTGAGATCTACTTCGACAAGGAGGAGGACAACATAACCGGCTACACATCCCCGGCCCTGGATTTCAGAGGGGAGCATCACAGAAGCCGGAGTGGAGGCGTCTTGGAGGCTTCTTGGGACTGCCCAAGGAGAGCTTCTCCAACTGATTTGATCCCTTTAGGAGTTTTTCCAAAGGCAAGTACCCCTTCCACATTGTCCATGTATGTGTCTAGGAGGCTTTTACCATTTTTACAGATTTTCCTCGTGTCCTGGATCCCCTACATTCACCATTTTTCAGAGCTCGGACTGTGTTTTTACACAGGTCCGAACTTGACGGCAAGCCCCATGGACGTTGAGATCTTGAGTCAGCGGCCAACGATGTGGCCGCCAACTCTTGTAAACGACCACAGTATGCCGTTTAGTTCTTCTTGACAGAACAGTGAACTGTTCTGCCTTATATCTTTAATTTCCGGATTTCTACGCATGAGGATATAATGTAAATTTTATATGTTATGTAAAATAGGTAATGTGATATGTGTGGAATTTCCTGTATTTTTCTGTAGATGGCATAATTTATTAGAATTATTGAAAAGCATGTGTAGGAAAGAGGTTATGCTTGGTTAATCTTGTTCCCATGATTTCGGAGGAATCAAATGCTGTAGAATTTTATGAACCATGTTTGTATGTATCAGTCCATGCCCTGCAAATTTGGGAATTTTCCCATCTCCATGTGAATTCTTATAATTTCTACAATGAGAAATAGAAAGCATGTGTAGACCTTGTGAAAATTCTAGTAAATCATGTGTTGGGAAAATAAATTCGGGAAAATTTCTGTGCCAATATGTATGTGTGGTTCATGACTGTGCATGATCAAATCTGAATTTCCATGTCATGTTCTATGTTGACTTAGTTTAAGAATGGCATGAAGCTGAGTGTTTTAATTTCTATAAATGCATGTGAATTCAGAA
The DNA here is from genome assembly GCA_014218235.1 of Colocasia esculenta. Taxonomy (NCBI): domain Eukaryota; kingdom Viridiplantae; phylum Streptophyta; class Magnoliopsida; order Alismatales; family Araceae; genus Colocasia; species Colocasia esculenta. The sequence continues at coordinate 118,088,055 of CM024757.1, read as the reverse complement.
AAATGTGAAAATTTGTATGTGTGTTATTATACCCGAAAACAGCATGTGGTAAAATTTTCAGGAAAATTTGATAACAGTAGCCTACATTATGAGATTTTCATGTGAAAATGAGTATGAATACATGTACCATGATTAAGGTTAAATGATGTGTGTTCCAATTAATCCATGAGAGCTACTAAATGCTTGATTTCTGTTATTAGTAGCATCATGATAGGGATGAACTGAACCATGTGCATAAACAAGAAAGTGTGAAAATCACATGTGAAACGTGTGTTAATCGGAATGTGTAATGTGTAAAATGTGCCGTGTGTGACACTGCTTCCATAGAGGGCTGTGGAACCGTATCATGGAAAAGTCCCCATGAGAAGGTTCAATGTGTTAAGATATCCTAAGGGCATTAGGATGAAATCCTGGAGGTGGACAAGTACCACTGGTTAGGGTGGAGACGTGTTCTCCCGGTCTGCGCAGTGCCAAGAGTCATCACTGTATTGCCTAGGTGATGTGCTATGTGTTATGTGTATGTGATGTGTCCTTCTAGTGGTGGTTTGGACTATGTGTCACGGCAAATAAATTGTGAAATGTGTATATGTGAACATGTGTGAAATGTGTATATGTGAACATGTGTAAATGTGTATATGTGAACATGTGTAAATTGTGTATATGTGAACATGCAAATGTGAAATAAGAAACCATGTGAACCCTTTATGTTAGAATGTGAACATGTGTACATGTGAAATGCTTGAAAAATGAACCATGTGAAATATGGGAATGTGTAACCATGTGAAGTAAATGTGTTAGAATATGATACGTTAATTCATGCTATGATATTTCTAATCCCATATAAATTGCTATCATGTTATAGTCAAATCGGAAGTGTAGTCTTCATGTGATTAAATGAGTAGAAAGCATGTGATAGGAAGTGTTAATTGAAACATTTTAAACCATGTACCATGTGTTTTGATTTTGTAGAAATACCATGATAGGTTGTCTCTCATAAATGTTCAAGCATGCTATATGTTGCCTTGCAAATAGAAATAGTAAACCCTACTATGATGTATGCATGAATGATGTGTATGGAGCTACTTGCTGAGTCTTTTAGACTCACTCCTTGCTTCGGCGTACAGGTGTAGTTGGTGACACACCTTTGGAGGTGACAGTGGAGAGCGACTCCGAGCGTGGAGATTAGCTGGTGGAGTTGACACTGTGCCCTTTTTGTTTCATAGTACGTGAATTGTAGCTTGTATTAGGATTATCATTATGTAATTGTGGACAAACTATGTATTAAATGTAGAACTTTAATTTTGTGGACAATGTAGCTTGGTTTAATTTCAATTATGAAAGTTTAGTCTTTTATTTTGCTATATGGATCATGTATGATAAATGTGGATGATGGAATGTGATGACTGTTAGTCCTTTACTTCCGCGACTCTGTATCTATATTTGTGTATATCTCAATCATGTGATAGTGTTGGGTAAATGTCCCACTGTGGCAGCACTCGTTATATCGACGTGGGTCGGTATGACCGTACCGGTATAATGAGGGCCGTCACACTTTGTGTGTCGACAGATGATCTTCTTGGTGTCGACACATGATTGCTTTTCATTCAACCTTTATGTTTAAAATGACATGACACTATGACAAAATGCATAAGACATATGTCTTCATGATATCTTATTTGAAGCTTCTTTCTTGTAGGAAATCAAGTGAAACTGGAAGCACACATCATGAAGAAACCTTAAGGAAAAAGGTTCTAGAAAACCCAAGAAAGCAGCAGCAGTCGACAGCACTGGGTCATCTATTGACAGCCCAGACAAACCTTCAGAAATACAGTTTTGGAACGAAGATGTGTTGTAGTACATGTCAATAGCCAATGAGCATCTGTCGACAAACACAGTTATGTTGCCACACGTGAGCAACATGATGTCTTTATTAGGGCATCCTTTTCTCATGGACTCGAATCCCTAGAATTATGTTAGAATAGGACACATCTATATAAAGACTTTAAAGACTCCTTTTCAAACAAGAGAGCCAACACAACTCCCAAAAGGCTAGAGGCGGCTGGAAGAGATTTCTTCAGTGCTCTGTTCATCTCTAGAAGGTTGTAGACCAAGGATCTCATCTAAGAAGATCAATCGGCCATCAAGCTCTTCATCAAATCAGCAGAAGAAGAAGAAGGGCTACTGTAGGAGAATCCTAGAAGATCTTCATCTGATCAGCAACTCCACGAAGACCTTGATCCAAAGCACCGCATCGCCATCATGAAGAAGAAGAAGAGAAATATGAGCAGCAGCAGTCTCAAGGAAGAAACAATATGGATCTGTGATCGTGGTGATCAAATCAAGAGTTGAAGAGATCTTTCTTCCTTCATTCATATCCTTCTCAATTCAATTCATATATCTGTGTGTGTGTACTGATTGGAGATCAGTACGTAGAGTTTGTGATAGTGTGTGCTTTGTGGTCTATGCTGGCTTTTGCATAGATTTGATTTGTTTGTGTGGTGTGTTGATCAGATTAAGGCTAAAGGATCTGATCTTTTGTGGACTTGATCTAGCATGTGTGTGTGTGGTTGAGCTATTATGCTCAAGTGTGTGTGTGTTGTACTCATCTTTGAGTAGTATGTCCTCACTGTGTGAGGAGTGGATGTAGAAGTCACTAGATGTGATCTCTGAACCACCTAAAAATCCCTTGTGCACTGTGGTTTGATCTTGTGTTGCGCTAGATGCATGTATAGGGATTTTGCCTACACACTACTAATTGATTTACTCACACACATTAATCACGTTTGACGTTTTCACTGTTTGATAAAATGTTTCACACATTCTAATCACACACATTACATCAGATCAGTGGGGTTTTAATTGAGTAGATCTCTTAATCCAAAGTAATTTTTAAATTACTTAAGTTTCCGCTGCAAATCTATTCAACCCCCCCTTCTAGCTTTGCCATCACCGAATATCCGATCCTAACAGGTCGAGACCTTGTCGCGACGCCTTGCCCCATCGCGACATGGATCGCTGTCGCAACGCATTTTCCTATCGCGACAGGGCTTCTGTCATGATGCTCTGCCCCATCGTGATAGGGTTGCTATCGCGGTGCCCTTCCCCATCGCGATGGTACTACGACAGCCTAGTGGGACGCAACAATACCTGTGTTGTCTCGGGTGTTTCCGTGGTTCCGGTTGGGGTGTCGGCGTGTGCCCCAGGGCTGGCTTGCTCTTAGGACCTTCAGGTGGGGAACACGGTAGGTTACCTGGCTGAGTTTAGTGACTGAAGGTGACACCTTCGTGGCCGTGTCTTAGCGGCGGTGCCAGGAGGGTCACGTCTGTCTAATAATCGATTGACCAGCAGTCAATCGATTATTAGCAGAGCGATGGGTTTTCCATGCTGCTGGTGGTGTTCTGAGGTTCTAGCTTGTTCGTGTGTACCTTGGTTGGCCGACGGCTCTCTTGAGGATCCGTGTGTGCCACGTGTTTGCTGGGCTTGTCGTGGGTTACAAGCCAGCGGTTCGGCATAGTTCTTGTTGTGCTTGCCCCACCTGTTCGCCCGGTGCTTGGCACTTGAGAGCTTGTCCCATTTAGAGGTTGTCTCCATTGCCTGGGACCCCTATCCTCGAAAGCCTGATGAGGAGTGCTCCGGGCTACGAGCGTGCTCGAGTTGGCAGTTGACTTGGTGGACTCTAGAGCTGAGGGAAAATGAGGTTTGGACAGCGGTGCTGAGTCGTTTGTAGAGCTCTCTTCTCTAGGGCGGGACGCCAAGGTCATTGAGGCAGTTCTCATCCCGTCGCGGCCCAGACAGTCCTTTGTCTCATTGCCTCTCTCTGCATTGGTTCCAGAGCCACGTAGTGGTGCTAGGCGTAGGGCCTCAGCTTGGCCAGGCTACGGTGTTGCGTGCATTCTTGTGGTGTTCTATGGCGGCTCTGTCTCGCTCTTCCTGGGAGGTTAGAGGCAGGAGCCAGACTGGAGAGCAGAGGGAGTGGCTGGTGTGTCCTCCTCTTGGCTGCCAGTGGAGGTGGCTTGGTTGCTATTGTTGTGACGGTGTTTCCTCACGACATTTACAAGTGTTATCAGTTGCCCTAGCTTGCACGACAGTTATAGCCTGGTCGTGCCTAGTTTTTGTAGGCATCGTTGGCCAGTGCTTCTGGTGGTTTTCGCTTCAGTGTCCTCTCGGTTCCATAGTCTCGTACTTGGGTGCCAGTCTGTGGTGGCACTGGCGTGTGTGGCTTCCCCACCTCGCGATGTATCTGGGGTCCGAGGTGGTTCTCTTTGTGGGCCCTCGACCTTGTGGAGGTCTGAGGTGGCTATGCTTGTTGTGAGACGTCGTTCTCACCTGGTTGTTGCGTGGTCTCGGAGGGTGTGCTGAGGGTTGCTTCCGCTTGATGCCTGATTTCGTTGGTTTTTGCAGGAGTCGTGTATGTGTCACGACCTTGGTTAGCGGTCGTGACATTGCATTGTTCTGTTCTGCTGCTTAGTAGTACCCTGTTGTAGGTGTTCCTCACTTTACAACGTTCTAGTGTAGTTTCCTTTTTTCGGAGCTCCAGCTGCTCTGGCCGGTGAGGGATTGGTAATCCCTACTGGGCCTTGTTTGCGAGGCTCACCCCCCTACTCTCTTCAGCTAGGGGCTCGTCGTCGCGGGAGCTCGGTGTCGGACGAGTTGCGGAGGCGGCTGTGACGCCGTGTGTTGTTAGCAGCAGTGAGAGCGAGTGTTGTGAGCCCTTGTACCTAAGTGAGTTGAGAGTTGTGCTTTGCAAGTTCTCGGGGTATAACCTTTAAGGACTGCACCTTTCTTCTTGTACCTGTGCTTTTACTTGGGACACGTTGTATAGTTGTTATATTATTATAGTTATTTAAATTCATTACATATCTCACTAGACTATTTCTTCTAACCCTTCCGGATCTTCAGATCCGTGGGTGGCGGTGCGAACTTTGGGGTCCCTGGCGGGGGTCCGAGAAGTTGTGTCATTACATCTTTTGGCTTGTTTGAGAGTTTCCAGAGACGAGTGAGAGAGGGTTTTTAGAGAAGGTGATTCCTCATCTCCGGCCTTGTTCATGCTGATCTAGGAGAGGGCTTTGCTTCTTTGACTTTAGAAGGCTCTATTGTGCGAGGGAATTAACCAGAGAAGTGTTCATGGAGGAGATCTGGTAAAGGATTCACCTAGGGCTTGAAGTAGCTTCTTTGATTTAATTCATCGTGGTTAGAGTGTCTTCTAGGAAAGTAAATAAGGGTTTAGATATTTGGTCTTACCTTGTATATTGTGTTTTTTAATAGATTTTTATATTCCTTAAATCATAAAAAATCTCGATTTGGATGGCCGGACTGTAGTTACGTTTTCTGTTTCTCTTGAATTGACGACAAAATGTACTGCCGCCTAGATCCCTTAAAGAAGGGATGGTGTGACATCAGTATCATCTGGACGGTACCATCCTCTATCATTAACTATATTTAGCAGCATTCGATTATGTCGTTAAGTTCTTGTTCCCCAGTTTTATAGAAAAATTGTGTATTCAAGAGAAAGATATGCATGTGGGTTGTTTTCACATGTGAATTAGATTTTTTTAATATTACTGGACCCCCATATAATATATGGTTAATTTTTGGATTACTGTGGCCATGTTTTATAATTTTCTTTACAAAGAAGGTGTTGAAAATTTGTTAAAAAATAGAGATAGTTCTTGTGTACTTCATTCTTGTTGAGTTAAATCGTGATATTTTGCAGAGTTACTCATGTCAGCTATGTTCTTTTGTATGTCTATTTTGAGGATTTTTTGTGCTTACTAGGTATTTATTGGAATAAGTTTTCCTTGCATAACAGTAGTTTATAAATTACAGTAATTTTTATGTTAATCATAAAATTGTGAAATTTTTATGGTTTGATAGAATGCATGAGATTTATGTTTCGTCAACTTTTCAGATTTTTCTGATCGCTATAGATATTTTATCACTATTTAAGTTGTTTAAACATTACTTGTTAAATTAAGTTAATCCATGAAATTACACTAAGTTACTAAAACTTTGATTTACTATTATCGAAAAGAGAATGATTCATGATTTTATATTGTACTTGCATGTATAGTAAGTATGATTATGTGTGTTGCATGAATTGCTTAATAAATGTTAAACGGACACTGCCGCCATAGGGGGTTTATTGGAGTCGTACTATAAAAATGACCTCATGGGCAACAGGATTTGAAATCATGAAGGTGTTTTACGCTTACACTGTTCACTAATTAAGGTGGAGTGAGCTTCTCTGAATTATGAGCGCTAACCAACACTCATCACTATCTTGCCTAGGTGATCGAGTACTGACTGACTGCACTAGCCTTCTAGTGGTGGTTTGGAAAATGTGTCTGGCTATTGTTACTGTTGATGTCTACTGTTATTGCTACTATTCAATGTTATTCTTTACAGCTTACTGCTACTATTTACTGCCTACTGCTTATTGCCATTGTCCACTACTTCTTGCTTATTGCTTATTGTCCATTGCTTACTATCTTTTGATTACCGCCAATGCTACAAGTTATTGCTTATCGTTAGTGCTTTGCTTACTATCTCATAATTGTACATGTTACTAGCATTTTTAATGCATCCTATTGTTAAATATTGTTCATTTTTGTAAGTGACTTAACTACCATATGTGTTTAAATGTTAATTGTGATCCATGAGAATTATTAAGTGTGAGATTAGAGCATTATGTATGTGATAGCATGTGAGTGTTATAAATGAGTATCACGTTATTTTAAAGTTTACTATATTGTAGATTGTGATTTTAGATTCTTGTTTGTTTGTTGTGTCTATTGCAAAGACTCACCATTATTAATTTTAGAAGAAGATGAAGAGTTGGCAAGATCTGACGAAGAACTTGAAGAGTAGCGTATTCAAGACTCTTAGTTAGTGCTTAGTGTATGAAGCTAGCAGTGATTTATTAATTAGCTTTGTACTTGGAGAGTGGCTATGATGAGTTATGTTTATGTTATGTATTTCTTTTATTTGGACTATATGGGTTGTGATATGTGGATTATAAAGTTGATGGAATAAAAGTTGTTTACATTTCATAACATTTACTATCTCTATTTTGTTTGTCCAAGGTAGCAAGGCAATCCCAGAGAGGGGGGGGGGTGAATGAGTTTTGAAATTAGAGATTAAAACTTAAAGAGATTTGCACAGAACTGTTTGTCTTTAGTTAGTGAGATAAACAGAAATACATGCAGAAGTAGTCACACACAAAGACATAAAATTTATCCTGGTTCAGTCATTACTAAATAGAAGTCCTACGTCCAGTCCCCAAGCAAACTCTTGGGATTTCACTAACCGGGGCACAGTCCCCTGAATAGACACACAACACCCATCCCTTGTTAGTCTTCTTCTCTTTCTTGGGCAAGAAGGTAGCCCACTTCTTTTATAAGCAAAGAATCAAACATATTGGTACAGACCCCAGCTAGTCTTCCCATATAGGGGAACACAAAGAACTATCTCTCTGTTGGACACACCATCAAGCATACTCGTTGGTCTTCTCTTCACACAGGAAGAGAAACACCCTTGTCTTTCTTAAGGAAGAAAGAACAAGCTGTCAAGACCAAGTTTAGAAATAATGAACTTGACACTCTTGATCTTGATAGCAACTTGAGAGCTAAAGTATAAGAATGAATAACACAAGACTCTCAAGCTCGAACTCTATCTTGTTGAACCACTCTTATATTCTATCATTTTATTTTGGTGATAACAAAACTCATAAATATCATTAATATATTCAATATCACTTTTAATAGAATTATGGTAGTTTTCATATCTAAAGTCTTTGTATGAATGGCCTACTCCAACTCCTAAAAAGTAGAAGTGGTCCTTACTCCGACTGTCAAGAAGTCGAAGTAACCAGTCCAACTCCGACTCCTGGACAGTCGAAGTGGTACATCAATCACTGTTTTAATATCACATCGATTACTATACAAACACATCGATTATAGTTCACTTAAATATCGATTATGTCTAAACATTGATTACCTTAGACATCAATTTCCTTTAAACATCGATTACTCTTTGAACATCGACTGTGTCTTAACATTGATTACTCTCTAAACATCGACTTTCTTAAACATCCACTGTCCTGCTTAAACATCGATTATAGTTGTACTCAAACATCAATTGTCTTCATGGATTATTCTTGAACATCGATTATATATTCACATCGATTATATCTGAAACATCGATTGCATAAACATCAAATGCATGAACATCGATTATACTTTCACATCGATTGCATAAACATAGATTGCACTCAAACATCGATTACCCTTAGACATCAATTGCCTTTAGACATTGACTGTCTTTGGACATCGATTACCTTTAGACATTGATTGTCTTTGGACATTGACTGCCTTAGACATCGATTACCTTCATACATCGATTACAGTTGTTTTATATCGATTGCCTTTAAGCAAATATCGATTGCCTCTCTATTTCTACCTATTGGTGTTATAAATGTAATCTCATATTGACTGCTATTATGACTTACACCAATTGCATTTCAAAATGCCTTTGGTGCCCAATGATAATTCAAATGAGTTTCTAACTCTTATATTATCATTTATCTGACAGATGAAAAGCTCTTAAAGCAAACTGTCAACAGGAAAACATGGATAGAAGGCAAAAGAGAATTCCTCCTTTTCTGCAACAGAAGAAAAGCACATAACCTTCTATTTTTAACTATCTATAGAAAATACAGACATAAGGCAAAAAGAGGTATGAGCCATTTGACAAAGGACTTCATAAGTCTAATCATCTGCCTTGCATTTAATGTCTGCAAGCCCTTTTCTGATCATAGTCAACAAATTAGGACATGCTATCTGTGCCCCTAGAAATATGCACCAGCCAGAAGAATCCTTTGTTCAAAGGGGCCAGTAGACTCAAGAAGACATCCGTTAGACTCAACAGAAGGAGAGTAGAAGAAGAAAAGAGCCAAGAAACTCAACAGATCCAAAAAAGCTCCAATGGCTATTCTTCAATAGATCCTTTTCATCTGCTCTATATAAAGATGACAATGACTGTGAGGCCCCCGAATTTTATGCATTTGATACTGTTTATTGATGCATATTATAAACAATTGTTTATTCATGTGCATGTATATAAATATATGTCATTCTTGTGTTTATATTATAGTTAATTATTTCTGCGCTTAGTGTATTTAAATAATGTAGTGCATGTAGTTTGTAATTGTACTGTGCATGTGTGTTTACTTAATCATTTTTGTGTTCTGGCCGAAATTTCTTTTAACGTCAATATCTCTTGACGTTAAGAGTGAGTAGACGGCCACTGTTGTGCCATTTACTGTCTCCTGGCATCAACATCGATGGACGTTGACCTGGGGTCAACAGCAGTAAACTAGACGTCTATTTCTCCAACTGTGTGCGTTTCCAGATCTGAAAACGGTAGCGGTTTTGGTGTGTTCTCGTTTAGGAAACCTTCCCAACGGCAGGATAACCTACCCCTAATGCGCGCCCGACCCCTTTAGTCTATAAAATACCCATCTTTCGTTCAGATTAGGTCTTTTTAGCTCTTTGTGAAAACCCTAAATTTTGTGAGGAAACCTGATCTTGGGTGAGTTGGATCTGGCAATTGGATGAGATTTCCGGCGATCTTCTTCGACTGGGAGCTAGACCTTGGATAGAGGAATCATCCCCAACTCTGGAGTACAGCCTACATCGACAGGAGGACCAGATCTCAGTGGATTTAGAGCACCTTCTTGGTAGTGGCCAAGGAGGGCTTCTTCGGAAAAATCACTCCTCATTAGATTTATTTGAAGGCAAGTAGCTTAATGGTTCAAGCCATAGACTTATCCTTTAGGTTTTTATTATTTTTCCAGATTTTATTCCATTCCTGGAACCCTAAATTTCAGTGTTTTTTATATGTCGGTCTACACTGTGTGCAGACAGGATATTGACGGCCACTTTGTTGCCGTCAAGATCCTAGGTCAACGGCGGTCGATCATGCCATTTACCATGTCGGCGTCCAGACCCTGGACGCCAAGTTCTCTGATTTTTTTCAGAACAATGTGTGACTGCATGTGAAGTGATTTTGGGGAAAATTTGTGAAAACATGTGTGTGTTTAGAAATTGTAGTCCTGTCTAATATGTGCAGTGGATCATGCCATGAAATATTGATGATTTTCCAATGATAATTGTTATTTATAAATTTCTGTTGTGATGAATATACATGGTTTGATAGAGTTTGATTCGGGAAAATTAGAATGGATGCATGTTATAATTTCAGAAAATTATCATGAATTCAGTACCATTGTATGCATGCTTTAGGACTGTTGGAACAGATAGTTCACTGTCCTTCATGCTTAAATGAATTGTCTTGTTAAATTTCATGAAATTAGTAATAACTATTAAAAATAGTGTTTATGCTCCAAAAATTATGGAAATTTTCAGATATGTTCCCTGTACTGTATGTGAATCGTGGTTAAAATTTGGTAGGATTCTAAGTACTGTGTAGAGTGCTATTAGTTTCTGAATCTTTCTACACCATGACATGATAGATTTAAATATAGAATAATTATGTATGATTGAATGTTATTATTCAAAAATTTTAATGAAGTTAGAACCACTGTTTGCATGTTTTATATTTGTTAGAATGGATGGTTCACTATCTACCATGTTCAAATTGAAATATCTTGTAAATAGCCTGAAATCTATGGTTAATATTAAAAATAGTTTTACTGCTCCAAAATTTATGAACAATTAGTGATGTGTTCTGTGATACATATGTACCATGTGGTTAAATTTTCAGTCTATTCTGATCACTGTAGAATGAATTATGAATTTTGGAAGGTTTCATACCGTAAATTGAATGTTAAGGCTCAACCAAGTTTAAAAATGTGATTAGCATCATGTTTAGCTTCTGTTAATTACTGGTTATGACTGATTTGAGAGTTTGAAGGTGATAAGTTATATTCCATGATATATGTGGGTGCATGTGCATGGGAAGTGAGAGGACAAGTGATATATGTGTGTATAATGGTTAATGTGTCAACATAAACAAATGTCCCCATAAGACATTGCCACCCTAGATGCTTGGAGTTGTACTGTAGTAGTGCCCTACAGAAAAGCTCAGACATGTTACTTGATACCTGAGGTAAGGGTCTTGTGAAATCATGATACCTGAGACAAGGGTCTTGAAAGCTAAATTGTGTTACATGATACCCGAGGCAAGGGTCTTGAAAGCTAAATTGTGAAATCATGATACCCGAGGCTAGGGTCTTGAAAGCTAAATTGTGTTACATGATACCCGAGGCAAGGGTCTTGAAAGCTAAATTGTGTTACATGATACCCTAGGTAAGGGTCTTGAAAGCTCAATTGTGTTACATGATACCCGAGGCAAGGGTCTTGAAAATCTTGGAGGTGGACAAGTTCCACTGGTAATGGTAGGAAGGGCTTTCCCAGGTTTCTACAGGAACCAAGACTTGATCACTATGCTTGGTGATTAAGTATGTGAATGTGAACGTGTATGTGCTACGTGATCTTCTAGTGGTGGTTTGGGCTGCATCTTGGCAATGTGTAAAATGATATGTGAACATGTCATGAAAAATGAAATTGCATGTGTTAATGTGATTCTCGTTAAATGATGAAAGTGATACCATGTGTGGGTGCATGTCTACATGTCCATGAATTATAATTACTTGATGTGCAGTTCAATGTGATCCATATGCAAGCATCATTTGAATGTAATAAATTTTCTATAAAAACGGCAAGCTAAGTGTAGAGTGAAGTGTTATATTTGCATGTAAAGTGAGTTAGAGATCATGCTAGGAGTGTTACTTATCTTGTACATGTTTCCGGGATTAAAATTGTAGAACTGCACAATGATTGGAATAAAGTATGAAAGCATGTGGTTATATGCTTGTACTCATGTTAATGATACTATGTTATTAGCAACTATGTTTAGATTATTATTTTACATGTGCTAGATTAGTTGTTTAATACGATTCCATGTTTATTCACTTATGTTATAGCATGAACATGTATGAATTTAATTGCTGAATTTTAATAGGTTTAATCGTGTTAAATTGTTAGAAAGCATGTGTGATAGGGATATAGTTTGAATTTTAAGTTACTTGCTGAGTCTATTGTGTAGACTCACCCTTGCTAAACATTTCAAGAGATTTAGTAGCTGAGGACTTGGCAAGATCCGAAGAGTAGCGCGAAGGATAAATTGAAGATTGTATTTCCTTTACTAGTATGTGATGTAAAATTTTAATTTGAACTTTAGTTATGTAATTGGAACTGGCTACATGTTAATGGTTATTATGTTATGTCATTTCTTTATTGAACTATATAGACTGTGGTATGTGGATTAAAGTTGATGGAATAAGAATTTATTTAAATTCTATTGCAATAGTGTTCTCTATTTATGTGTATCTCAGCCCATTTGTTACTTATTGGGGTTTTCTCCCTTGTAGCGGCTTGCTCTCATTCGATGTGGGTTGGTATAACCGTATCGAGTGAAAGTGGGTCGTTACAATGACTGAAGAAAGTAGACAGAAAAATCTGAAGATCATTCAAGGAGTGTATATCCGGTGAACATCCAACTCCAGACACACTCAAGCAAGAAAGGAAGAGAGCTCGAGCCCATTCAAGCTGAAGCATTCAAGTCGTCTTCCTTCTTCCTCATTCTCTCTCTATGAGTCTTTGTGTATTTGAGAGAGAGAAAGCTGGGGGTTTAGCCTAAGAAGAGTTTTGTCCTGTAAACTCTTTCTTTCTTAGGCTTAGTCTCAGATTAAGCATTTTCTGTTGTGTATCTTGAGCTTGATCTATGGGCTTTAGGTCCTTGCTTCTTTGTTAGAAGTGTTCCTCTTCAGTTGAAAGAGAAGGCTTGATGTGAAAGCGTTCCCTTTGATTAGAAGGGAAGACCAGCTTACGCCTGGTGGTGACCATTTGGGGTCTGTACCAGTGTTCCCCTTGTTTGAAGGGAAGACCTACTAGGGTGTGTACCAGTGAGTTGCTTCTGAGCACGTGAAAGAAGCACCTGGCTAAGGTGAAACAGTGGGTTACCTTCTTACCTGGAAAGAGAAGAAGAACAGCTTGTGTCTGGTGGTGTAACCACACTGGGGTTTGTTCAAGCAGGTTTGCTTCTAAGCATGTACCTTCTTGCCTAGAAAAGAAAAGAAGACCAGTTGGGGTGTTGGGTGTTGTATGCCCCTAGTTTAAGGGAAGACCAAGGTTACTTGGTGGTTAGTGAAATCCTAAGTGTTTGCTTGGGGACTGGACGTAGGACTTCCATTTGGAAGGGCCAAACCATGATAAATTTATGTCTTCCTTGTGTGCTTGCTTTCGCACTCTTAACTTTCATTGCACACGTTTATCTATACTAACTAAAGATTTTCAAGTGGTGCATTTTTATTTCAGTTTTCAGATTTCCTATTCACCCCCCCTCTAGATTAGTCTTCCTGCCATATCAAGAGGGCCAACAAGTGGTATCAGAGCACTGGTCTCTAAATTTCTAGAAAATCTAACGATTTTTGAGCAAAGATCCATGGCAGCTCAAGGTTTTGCAGAAGGTCAATCCATCTTCCGGCCTCCTCTATTTGATGGAGATGACTACCCTTACTGGAAGACTAGGATGGAGTTCTTCCTTCAAGGCTACGACTATAAAATTTAGAGCATCATAGAAGATGGTGATCTCCAAATCTCTAAGCCCAAGGAAGAATGGACTGCTGAAGATAAGAACAAGCTATCCTTGAACAGCATGTGTTGCGCTCTGACCAAGCAGGAGTTCAACAGAATTTTTGCATGCAAAACAACAAAAGATATGTGGGAAACGCTAAAGCTCACATATGAGGGAACAAACAAAGTCAAAGAGACAAGAATAGATATACTTGTCACATAATATGAGAAGTTCCAAATGGAATCAGGTGAGTCCATATCTAAGTACAATGAGTTTACTAAAATCATCAATGGACTTGCAAGTTTGGGTAAGAAATACAACCAGGGAGAGATGAACAGAAAGATTCTATGATCTCTTCCAGCAAAATGGACTCCAAAGGTCACTACTATAGAAGAAGCAAATGACCTCTCCACTATGACCTTGGAGAAGCTCATTGAATCTTTGATGGCTCATGAGATCAACATGGAGAGATTAGGAGAAAACTCTTTTAGAAGAAGGCCAAATAATGCATTCAAGGCTGAGGAGAGCACTTCAGATGAAGACACTACCAGTGATAGTAGTGATGTTGACAGTGAAGAAGAAATCATCCGAATAATCTTAGCTAAGAGCAAGGAGAAAAAGAAGAAAAAGAGGAGAAACACAAAAGGAAGACCTTCACAGCTACATGGACTAACTCCTCAGACAGCTCAAGCATAGAAGAAGATGAAGATAATGACAATCTGCTCTTGATGAACAAAACAGCAAAAAGGCATTCAAATGGGTATGGTTAAAGGATGCTCAAAAGCATCTGATTAGTAACTACCAACTCTTCACTTCTTTCCAATCTGAAGAGGAAGTAGTCATCCTTCATGTAGTGGCGAGTTCCTGTTTGGGCTGGAACCAAACGGGCCTCCACTAAAGAAGAATGGGAAGATCGCCGGCGGCGGACAATAGCCTGCAAAACCGGGAAGAGATCAGGGGGGCCCGGATGAAGAACCGGGGGAAACCCTCCGATGCCTAAGTCAGAGTGAGCTTGAAGGCGTAAGGAAAAGAGGGGTTCTTTGTGAATGTTTGTGTGCGGGGTTCTCTGTGTGTACCTTTGCATAGGAGTTACTTGGGCCTTTTATAGGCAAGGGCCCCATAGACGTTGGACAGGCGGCCCCCTAACGGCGCCAGAAAGGATGCGTCGATTGGCATCCTTGGTGGGGGAGTTATACGTTGAGGCGCCCGTTGAGGGGCCCTGCAGTTAACGCACCACTTGATCGTGGGGTGCATGTGGTGGAGCCATTGTAACCGCCGCGAGGAGGTGAAGGGCTGCTTGGATTCCCCTGGGCGGAAGGTACCGGGTAGGTAGCCTATTTTGTGGGCTAGACCTGTTGTTCGATAGTTGGGCCTGTTGTTCGATGCCTGATGCCCAGGCACAGCGTATACCAGTGGGATCATGGCTACCCTCGAGCAGGACCTGTTCGGTAGGCTGGGGCCTGGACCGAACAGAATGAGGAGTGTCCAGAGACCACTCTCGGGATCCTGGAGGTGCTCGGGCACGGAGATCGTGTTCGGGATCTTCGAGTTGCTTCTGAGGACGCGTGGCACCCTGCGGGAGGGCCGCTCCTTCCTGTAGGATCATGATGGGCCATGATGGGCCTCGCGGGCTTAGGTGGTTAGAAATATCCACCACACTTACCCCCTACGCCTTCAAGCCAGCTCGGGAACCGGGACACTTGAGGGCGAAAGTCTGCTCGAACGTCTCCTCCGCATTAAATGTGATGCCGACCTCGGTCATGCGAACGGTAGCAGGGCGACGCAGCTTGGTAATTCTCCTCGAAGGCAGAGGAGATCTCATGATGAGCGGGGAGACGTGTCGAGTCAGGGATCTCGTACAGCATGCTCGAACGGTCTTCTGCAGCATGCCCGAACAGTCGCTTGGAGTGAGGGAAACAACATTTCAACTTTTCAAATTTCGAGCCGCCTTTTTCTTATAAGGGAGAGGAGAAGCGAAGGTGAGAGCCCACACCTTCGGCCTTCGAAAAGCTTGCTTTCCCCCCCAAGCCTTCTCATCGTCTTCTTCCTCGCGATCACTTGCCTTCTTCTCCGCTCGTCATTCCTGTCACTTCCGGTGATGGCGCACAAGGGAAAGGCCGCCGTGGTTGCTGAAGTGAGCGGAGTGATGCCGGAGGGAGCCCGGGGGCCAAGGTATCGCCACTATGAAGGCCTCTGCGAGTGCTTCAGCATCAGCGAGGAGTACGAGATTGCCATGGCCAAGGAGGAGGAGTCGCACCTGGTGAACAAACCTGGATGTTTCACTCTCTCGCTCGAACACATGGAGGTGGGATTCTGGCTGCCGTTGCCGGAGGTGGCGAAGGCATTGCTGAATAGATGGGGGATCGCGCCCATCCAGTTGACACCGATTTCATGGCAGATGATCTGCATTTTCTGCATCGTCTGCAAACTTTGGCAAGTTCGCGATTCGGCGGAAGTCTTTCGGGTGCAGTTCAGCCTTGCGACCTCGCCAACGGGAGCCAATGTGTACTACACCAAACATCGCACGGACAGGATGCAGATCAACCTGTCGAAGAAGCACTCTAACAACAAGGGTTGGGTGCACCGACTCTTCTTTGTCAGGTGTCGTGACGGTGCGACGGAGTTTGGGTTTCCGACCAAAGTCTAGATGCCGAGGAAGGATACTTATCCCTTCCTGATCCAGGACGAGGCGAAGGCCTCGGATAGCTTGAACCAAGCTTCGGTGCGGAACGGTGACGGCTATCTGACAGAGTTCAGGCTCGTTAAACATGATCTGAGCCGACCATGGAGTAAGTACCCAAATATGCCTTGCTTGTAGGTCCGTTGGGTGACCGTTTTCTGATCTTTCTTCCTTCTTCTTTATAGTCATTGAGGAGCTAGCCGCTGGTCGGGACCAAGAGGCCATGGAGGACTACGCCGAAAAGATCGTCGTCACCTCCCACCTGGTGTACGAAGGCGATGACATTGCCACCGTTGTTGGGGTTCCCACTGCAGTGAGGATTCTTGTTGCGGTGACAACTGCAATCGTGGTGCCGTCACTTGCCGAAGGGCGCCCTGTGACCAGCCCGCGGGTCCCAGAGGAGGGGTCCGGAAAGATCCGGCTGAAAAAGAAGGCCACACAGGTGGTGATGCAACCCCTGATCGAAGAAGGGGAAGGAGCGGGCCAGCCTCAGGCCAAGAAGAAGAGGAAACTGATGGAGATCGGACAGCAAACGGCCGAGGAAGAGGCCGAGGAAGAGGAGGCGGAAGACCAGCTTCCCCCACCGAAGCAGAAGAAGAGGAAGCTGGTGAAGACCGTGCAACGGGTAGCCGAGGATGAGGCCGAAGAGGAAGATGCTGAGGGGGGGGGTCCCTCCGCTTATGGCGCGGAAGAAGCGCAAAGCCGGGGAGACGGACGAGCAGGGGGCGCTGCAGATTCCACCCGAGGTTGGACCTTGGGCCACATAGAGGGTGGCTACCGAGCTTGGACTCATCATGGTGAGAGATGAGTCTGAGGGCTCCGTTGAGGAGCGAGCAGGGACATCTGCGCCCTGAGGCCCTATTGAGGGTCGATCCGAGGAGGTGGCCACAACGGGGGCCTCAAGCACCGTTGCTGCAGAGCAGGTTGCAGCGAGAGGCAGTGAAGGGACGCCCGCTGGAGGGGGCGAGGAGACATCGTGCTGCACAGGAGCACCCGAAGGGGCCCTTGCTGTGGCGATGACGACCTCTGCAATTGTCGCGGCGACGACCCCAGCAACAGTTGAGTCAACAGTTCCGACGACTGTGGTGGTTCTGGCCCCCTTCTCCCCCACCAAAGTGGTTGCGGAAGTTGTGGTGCAGACAGCCGCTATGGGTTCAGCAGGGGCCGATCAGACCAACAAGGCGGAGGAGGGAGGACTTCGGCAGTCTCCCTTTGCTGTGGAGGGTCAGGAGACAGTGACTACAGTCGTCCTCGAGTCCATTGGAGGAGAGGCCCCTTTTGCGGGGAAAACGAGGAGTGCCACTGAGGACCGGGCCAACTCCGAGGAGGACCAGAGGCCACTCACCCAAGTGCTAAGAAGGAGGTCGCCAGCGCTTCCTTCGGAGGCGGTGCTGGAAGTGGCCCGGGAGCATCTCGAAGGAAATGCTTCGAGGGTCCTTCCCCAGTGCCCTATCGCGTCCCAGCTGGGAGTGCTAGCGTGGTGCCAGTAGCTGAGCCCAGAGAAGATCCCCGAGCACTCGAGTGGGGCTTACCGACCAAGACACCAGTCTGAGCAGGATGACAGTGAGGATGCTGATGTGGAGGCGCTCGCGGATGGGGTCATGAAGTCGTTGCGGGTGCTTAAGAGGCTCGTCATGTGCGCTCAAAACCACAAGCAGATGTGGGAGGACAAGTTTTCCTTCTGCAAGGAGCTGGAGGCACAGCACAAGGCCCGCGAAGCCGAGCTGCAGAAGGAGGTGAAGAACCTCCAGGATGCGCTTCAGACTTCCGAGCTTAGCTTGGCCATTGCTCGGGCAGAGAAGGAGGCACTCGCCAATGTCCTGGCCGATGCCAAGGCCCAAGGAGTGGCTGAGTACAAGGAGGGGCCAGACTTCAAGGAAGACTTGGAGCAGTTCGGCACGCATTGCTACAAGGTGGGCCTTGTAGCTAGAGAGGAGCACGGACGGAGGTTGGCCTCCATCAAATACGCCCGCGAGGCCTTTGAGGCTGCCATTGAGGAATGCCGACGACGGACCCAAGACTCGCGCCTAGGTGGAGTGCGCTTTGTGCACTTCCAGTCAGGGTGAATGACTTCTGGGGACGGCGGCACTGGTCCGACCGAGCAGACTCCGTGACCATATCCACCTTTTCCCCCCTTTTTTGTAGCTCAGCCTTAACGAGCTTTCGTACAAAGAATCTGAACAGATTCTTTTTTCTTTTGTTCATGAATGGCTTTGCTTTTTCCATCTTCGTTCCCTTATACTTGTTCTGTCCGAATCGAAATTCGTCAGTTGTTTAAAAGGGTTCGCAATTACCGCGCAGGTTGTGGGGAACTGAAAGAAGTTCCGACCAAGGGTGTGTGTGGAACACCTTTTTACTTGGAGGTGTCACCCTATCCTTTTGAGCTGAAAAGCTTTGAATGAGGATGTTTCGGATACCTCCTCAAGCCGACCAAAAGAACGGGAAGAAGTGAAGTAGGATGCCGAGCGGGAGGCTTTTTTGGGTAGTAAGCCTTCAAGTTAGATACATGCCAGGTCCTAGGTATATTTTCGCCACTAGGAGTAGTAAGCTTATAGGAGCCTTTCCCGAGGACCTGGGTGACCTGATAAGGTCCTTTTCACTTGGGGGCATGTTTGTCGACTGCTCTTCGGGGATCCGATGCAAGCAGTGGCGCAGAACAAGATCGTCTTCGAAGAAGCGCCGCTCCCAAACTCGGGCATTGTAGTACTGCGTGAGTCGTTGCTGATAGGAGACTAGTCTGATGCTGGCGTCACTTTGACGTTCACCGAGCATGTCTAGGTTCTTCCGGAGTGCGCGGTTGTTGGCGGCTTCATCGAAGTGAGTTGTCCGGAGAGTGGGGAAAGCCACTTCCAAAGGCACAATAGCCTCTAAGCTGTAGGCCAAATGGAAGGGAGTTTCTCCAGTGGCCACTCGTGTCGTTGTTCGGTGGCACCATAGCACATTGGGAAGCTCATCGATCCATGAACCTCTTGCAGCTTCAACTCTTGTGCGTATCCCATACATCAGTGTTCTGTTGGCATTCTCGACCAGACTGTTTGCTTGGGGGTGTGCAACTGAGGTGAAGTGGTGGTAAATGTCGAGCTCAAAGCATTTCTGCTTGAAGAAGGTACTATTGAACTACTTCTCGTTGTCGGAGGTAATTACCTTCAGAACACCTAGCCGGCAGACGATGTTCTTCTAGATGAACTTCCACGCAGCTTGGTCGGTGATGGGAGAAACTGGTTCAGCCTTGACCCATTTGGTGAAGTAGTCGATGGCCATGAACAGGAATTTCTTTTGTCTCGTTCGTTCCCACAGATGGCGCCAAAATGTAGTGGCGAGTTCTTATTTGGGTTGGAACCAAACGAGCCTCCACTAAAGAAGAATGGGAAGATCGCCGGTGGCAGACGATAGCCTGCAAAACCTGGAAGAGATCAGGGGGACCCGGTTGAAGAATCGGGGGAAACCCTCCGATGCCTAAGTCAGAGTAAGCTTAAGGCGTAAGGAAAAGAGGGTTTCTTTGTGAATGTTTGTGTGCGGGGTTCTCTACGCGTACCTTTACATGGGAGTTACCTGGGCCATTTATAGGCAAGGCCCCATAAACGCTGGACAGGCGGCCCCCAAGAGGTATTGTCCCCCATTGAAAGATAGTGAGAACAAGTGTGTGCTTATCAGCAAGAGGCTCACCTCTTCTCTCAAGAGGGCCCTTTTAAAGGACAAAACCCCAAGTATGGGGACAATACCTCTTGGGAGGCACACTTAAATCACATCTCTTCATTGGCGCCGTCTGTGGGAAAGAATGAGAGGCCATGCGCCCTACCCAAGCACACACTGGTTCTCACTATTTTTCAATGTGGGACTAAAGAATACCTCTACACAGCGCGCCCCCCCCGGTGAGGATAAGGGTGTGCGGGTCTCATGAAGATGAGACGCTCGGGTAGGGTGCATGGCCCCTCGTTCGTTCCCATAGACGGCGCCAATGAAGAGACGAGATTTAAGTGTGCCTCCCAAGAGGTATTGTCCCCATGTTTGGGGTTTTGTCCTTTAAAAGGGCTCTCTTGGGAGAAGAGGTGAGGCTCTTTCTGATAAGCACACACTTGTTCTCACTATCTTTCAATGTGGGACTAAAGAATACCTCTACACAGCCCCCCTAGTGAGGATAAGGGTGTGCGGGTCTCATAAAGATGAGACGCTCAGGTAGGGCTCATGGCCTTTCGTTCGTTCCCACAGACGGCGCCAATGAAGAGACGTGATTTAAGTGTGCCTCCCAAGAGGTATTGTCCCCATGTTTGGAGTTTTGTCCTTTAAAAGGGCCCTCTTAGGAGAAGAGGTGAGGCTCTTGCTGATAAGCACACACTTGTTCTTATTATCATTCAATGTGGGACTAAAGAATACCTTTACACAGCCCCCCCCCGGTGAGGATAAGGGTGTGCGGGTCTCATGAAGATGAGATACTCGGGTAGGGCGCATGGCCTCTCGTTCGTTCCCACAGATGGCGCCAATGAAGAGACGTGATTTAAGTGTGCCTCCCAAGAGATATTGTCCCCATGTTTGGGGTTTTTTCCTTTAAAAGGGCCCTCTTGGGAGAAGCGGTGAGGCTCTTGCTGATAAGCACACACTTGTTCTCACTATTTTTCAATGTAAGACTAAAGAATACCTTTACACAGCCCCCCTGGTGAGGATAAGGGTGTGCGGGTCTCATGAAGATGAGACGCTCAGGTAGGGTGCATGGCCTCTCGTTCGTTCCCAAAGACAGGGTCAATGAAGAGACGTGATTTAAGTGTGCCTCCCAAGAGGTATTGCCCCCATGTTTGGGGTTTTGTCCTTTAAAAGGGCCCTCTTAGGAGAAGAGGTGAGGCTCTTGCTGAGAAGCACACACTTGTTCTCACTATCTTTCAATGTGGTACTAAAGAATACCTCTACACAGCCCCCCCATTGAGGATAAGGGTGTGCGGGTCTCATGAAGATGAGATGCTCGGATAGGGTGCATGGCCTCTCGTTCGTTCCCACAGACGGCGCCAATGAAGAGACGTGATTTAAGTGTCCCTCCCAAGAGGTATTGTCCCCATGTTTGGGGTTTTGTCCTTTAGAAGGGCCCTCTTGGGAGAAGAGGTAAGGCTCTTGCTGATAAGCACACACTTGTTCCCACTATCTTTCAATGTGGGACTAAAAAATACCTCTACAGAGCCCCCCCGGTGAGGATAAGGGTGTGTGGGTCTCATGAAGATGAGACGCTCGGGTAGGGCGCATGGCGTCTCATTCGTTCCCACAGACGGCGCCAATGAAGAGACGTGTTTATGTGTGCCTCCCAAGAGGTATTGTCCCCATGCTTGGGGTTTTGTCCTTTAAAAGGGACCTCTTGAGAGACGAGGTGAGGCTCTTGCTGATAAGCACACACTTGTTCTCACTATCTTTCAATGTGGGACTAAAGAATACCTCTACACAGCCCCCCAGTGAGGATAAGGGTGTGCGGGTCTCATGAAGATGAGACACTCGGGTAGGGCGCATGGCCTCTCGTTTGGTCCCACAGACGGCGCCAATGAAGATACGTGATTTAAGTGTGCCTCCCAAGAGGTATTGTCCCCATCCTTGGGGTTTTGTCCTTTAAAAGGGCCCTCTTGGGAGAAGAGGTGAGACTCTTGCTGATAAGCACACACTTGTTCTCACTATCTTTCAATGTGGGACTAAAGAATACCTCTACACAGCCCCCCCAGTGAGGATAAGGGTGTGCGGGTCTCATGAAGATGAGACGCTCGGGTAGGAAGCATGGCCTCTCGTTCGTTCCCACAGACGACGCCAAAATGTAGTGGCAAGTTCCTGTTTGGGCTAAAACCAAACGGGCCTCCACTAAAGAAGAATGGGAAGATCGCCGGTAGCGGACAATAGCCTGCAAAACCAGGAAGAGATCAGGGGGGCCCGATTGAAGAACCGAGGGAAACCCTCCAATGCCTAAGTCAGAGTGAGCTTGAAGGCGTAAGGAAAAGAGGGTTTCTTTGTGAATGTTTGTGTGTGGGGTTCTCTGCGCATACCTTTCCATGGGAGTTACCTGGGCCTTTTATAGGCAAGGGCCCCGTCGACGCTGCACAGGCGGCCCCCTAACGGCGCTAGAAAGGACGCGTCGGTTGGCATCCTTGGCGGGGGAGTTATACATTGAGGCGCCCGTTGAGGGGCCCTGCAGTTAACACACCACTTGATTGTAGGGTGCGTGCGGTGTAGTCGTTGTTACCACTGCGAGGAGGCGAAGGGCTGCTTGGATTCTCCATGGCAGAAGGTATCGAGCAGGTAACCTGTTCGGTGGGCTAGATCTGTTGTTCGGTAGCTGGGCCCGTTGTTCGATGCCTGATGCCCGGGCACGGCGTATGCCAGCGAGATCATGGCTACCCTTGAGCAAGACCTGTTCGGTAGGCTGGGGCTTGGACCGAACAGAATGAGGGGTGTCCGGAGACCACTCCCGAGATCTTGGAGGTGCTCGGGTGTGGAGATCGTGTTCAGGATCTTCGAGTTGCTTCCAAGGACGCGTGGCACCCTGCGGGAGGGCCGCGCCCGCCTATAGGATCATGATGGGCCATGATGTGCCTCGCAGGATTAGGTGGCTAGAAATAGCCACCACACTTCATTTTTTAATTTTTGTTTAAATTACATTTTTTAAACTACAATGCTATTAATATCCTTGCAAGAATTTTTGTCTCTTTATAGGATCAATGCAGGGAATATTCTTGAAGACCTCCAAACAGACTAGCAAGTGGAAACAAGAGGATAGATTCAAGACTGTGTCGACACACATACAGGACAAGTCGACACACCATGGAATAACTGTCGACAGATAATGACAAATTGGTTGACAGACAAAAGGTATTTATGAAGATTTGAAAGAGCATCAACTAAGGGGGAGCCTCACATCAAGGGGGAGCCTCACATTCAGGGGGAGCAAGTAAAAGAGGGAGAAGATACTTCATTCAAGTATTATTGAACCCCTCTCCTTCAAAATGGTAAGAATATTCCTTAAGGGGGAGAATGCAAATGTTAAGATCCTTCCTTTCTGGTTATTGACAAAAAGGGGGAGAGTATTTTATGTTATGAATTTTCTGTTCATTAGTTGTATTGAATATTTGTTGAAAATTCACATGAGTTTTGTCATCACTAAAAAGGGGGACATTGTTGAACCACTCTCAAATTCTATCCTTTTATTTTAGTGATAACAAAACTCATGATTATCATAAATATCATTAATATATTAAATATCATTTTTAACATAATTATTGTAGTTTTCATATCCGAAGTCTTTGTAGGAATGTCCAACTCCGATTCCTGAAAAGTCGAAGTAGTCCTTACTCCGACTCTCAAAAAGTCAAAGTAACCAGTCCAACTCCGACTCCTGGACAGTCGAAGTGGTACATCGATTACTGTTTTAATATCACATCGATTCCTACATAAACACATCGATTACAGTTCACTTAAACATCGATTATGTTCAAACATCAATTGTCTTAAACATCGATTACCTTGGACATCGATTTCCTTTAAACATCGATTACCTGTCACGCCCCGATGCGGAATATCGGAGCGCGAAGGCAGTTGCAAGTGAACGGGTATAGAGCGAGTGCTAGACATCAAACCATTGCACAATGAATAATACTAAAGTAAATTCATTTCATTAATACATTCTGATGCCTAGTTACAACCACTAATATCAGAGCCGATCTATAGGGCCCGATTATATTAAAATAAAAGCAAAAGACTAAACTTCAAACCTAACTACTACAACGCTAAATATAGCAATAGGACGCTAGGGTACTCAAGACATCACTCCAGGTCGTTCCCGTCCTCTTGAGTGTATGGTTCATCCTCGGTCTCACCTGAGAACACAACGACAAATAATGCAGGGTGAGCGATAACGCCCAGTAGGACTTAAATCTCAGGATCAAGCATGCTTTAAGTGTTTAATGTCTTATAAAGTAGGATAACTAGAGAGAGTAACGAGAAACATATAGAAAGTACTGGTACACGATAACGAGAAACAATAGCACAATGCACGAGAGTATAGCACAACAAGTGTTGATATCGGATTGGCCGTATAACAAGATAACAAGTAAAGTTGCACAACAGTGCCAAGTCACGATAGCAAGTGTTGGTCGATATTCTTTCAACCACGAGTTTCAAGTAATCCAATAATTGACTGTTGGATTAATTGATTGCCATAGATCAAATCTTGCGTGTTCATGTGTTAGGTGTATGCCATCACCCTGATCATTAGACCCTCGCGAGTTATAGCCTTTCAGGTGCTCCTCCCAAGGACCAGATCGGGCCCTTATAATGTTGCCTAGCATAGTCATGTTTTTTATCGTAGACAATCAATCATTTAATTGGCCAAATAGAGAGTACCAAAAATAGATGAGATCGCTAGATGAATAGACGAGATAGTAGAGTGAACATGAATAGATGAGCGAGTCGAGTATAGATGAGAGCTAGTGGACATTGCACGTAAAGCGACGAGTAAACATGCGATAGTAACAGTTGCACAACACGCGCACGTCGTATTGGCAGTCAGGTGGAATTCACGATCTTCCCGCTGGCCATGTTATGCACAAGTCCAGAGGTCCGACGTGATTCAAGGTAAGAGCGAACTTCAAATAGCCGTTTGGATCATATCGATCCCTAAAGGTGTAATGGGTGTTAGGGTACAACCGGCTCGTCGACCATGTGGGAATCGATGATCAGAGGAGACTTACGGAGGCCTTGTGCAAGGGTTCACTAGTCCGGCGAAAGGAATATCTGACGGAGAGTTCACCACAATCCAAGTAAAGTCTGTATATAAAACAGGTGCTCGACGTTCTAGAGGAATTCTAGGACAGTGGAGCATCGATATCTGTATATAAACAATGCAAGAAACGAATACAAGTCCTTTAAAATAGGGCACTTAATGTACTTTATTTCAATAAATTACCAGGTACATTATGAGATATTTTCTGCAAGATTTCAGCCATAAATGGATGGTTTATGTGTGTGCAAGTGCAAGAGGAATCATAGATAGAAATAAGTCGTGGAGATGTATTTTACATTATTCAATATTGCTCCATTTTTTTTGCAAGGTTTTGACCGGGGGTATAACAGTAAAAAGGCGTTTTTCACCAAAATTCCTATGAACGCGACATAGGCCAATGATGATTGCGACAGGGTAGGCAGATCGCGACAAGGGTACTGTCGCGACGGCCTTGTGAACGCCACAGAGGCGGGAAACGGGTCGCGACAGGACAAGCACAGGGATAGCGACGGCTTACCTGTCGCTTTCTGAACGCGACGGTAGGCTGTCGCAATCGGACCCCAGAAGGCGACATATCGGGCCGTCGCTTTCTGGTGGTCTGCGCCTGACTCTGACAGGAGTCAGACCAGACATTGGATTACAGACCAGAACATTTAAATTTTGATACAGGGTCGTTTCAAAAATCATAACTAATTATATACATGATGAAAATTCATGAAACTAGTGGCAAATGAAACTAGACATGCGAGAGTACTTCCAGTAAATAAGGATTCGAGAGAGAGCATGGTTTGATCATGCTTTGAGAACATACAAGAACGAGTATCATAGAACATGACACAGGGGGCAAGATGGATTTAATTCGAGTAACATGCTCAACAGAAATTAGGGCTTTCGGGGTCAAAAGATCCCTAACAAGATCAAGTATTTACAATACAAATTTCATAGCATGGGATCAAGTATACAAGGAGATATGAATTTAACATGATGTCTCGGGGTTATCATGTTTGCAGAACTTCAAAAATTAAGAACAACAGATAGGATGGATGGAAAAATATGAAACTTGGGGGTTTCGTTCAAGAGGGTAGGAAGAACCTACAGAAAACGTTTCATGGTTTATGCTTGTGAGAATGCCTACCTTTGACTCGGTTTGTCTTCTAAGGCTAGAACTTGAAGAACAAGGAAAGAAGCTTCAAGCACTTCTTCTCTCCACGAAATCCTCTCCTCCTTAGCCTCTTCTCCACGTCCAGCAACTCTTGGCAACGAGCTAGGGTTGCCCCAGAGAGTTTAAGAGGTGTATTTATGCAAGTATGTATTTCTATTCCTACTACTACTCTAATTCCTCTTTAATTACGAAATTTTCTTACTCCCACCTTCCTTCCTTGCTTTCCAATCTCTATTTAGACTTGGAAGATATCCAAATTCGTGCTAACCCATATGGGGTAGGTTTAGGAATCCCACTCCTACTCTAATTGCTTATTTAATGCATTACATATCCCTTTCCAATTATGATATAATTAAACTCCGAATTTAGGGTATTTTCTTATTATTCTCCTCTTGCAAATTCATATTTTTGACCCAATAAATTCTAGAAGATCCATTAAGCAAAGCCCATTACTCTTTTCCATTTAATGGGTTTTATTTAATGCTCTATTTAAATATCCATTTAGCTAGGTTTTAATTTTTTATTTAAATTTTTATTTTTTTTTGCAAAAATTCAGGTTGCTACATTACCTTTCTCTTAAAACATCGATTACTTTTGAACATCGATTATGTCTTAACATTGTTTACTCTTTGAACATCGACTGTGTCTTAACATCGATTACTCTCTGAACAACGACTATCTTAAACATCGACTGTCCTGCTTAAACATTGATTATGGTTATACTCAAACATCGATTGTCTTCATGGATTATTCCTTAACATCGATTATATGTTCACATCGATTATATCTTAAACATCGATTGCATAAACATCAACTGCATGAACATCGATTATACTTTCACATCGATTGCATAAACATAGATTGCACTCAAACATCAATTACTCTTAGACATCGATTGCCTTTAGACATTGACTGTCTTTGGACATCGATTACCTTTAGACATTAATTGTCTTTGGACGTCGACTATCTTAGACATTGATTACCTTCATGCATCGATTACAGATGTTTTATATTGATTGCCTTTAAGCAAATATTGATTGCCTCTCTATTTCTACCGATTAGTGTTATAAACATAATCTCATATCGATTACTATTATGACGTACACCAATTGCATTTCAAAATGCCTTTGATGCCCAATGATAATTCAAATGAGTTTCTAACTCTTATATTGTCACTTCTCTGACAGATAAAAAGCTCGTACAGCAAGCTGTTAGCAGGAAAACATGGATAGAAGGCAAAAAAGAATTCCTCCTTCCTGTAACAGAAGAAACGCACATAACCTTCTATTTTTATCTATCTGTAGAAAATACAGACAAAAGGCAAAAAGAGGTATGAGCCATTTGACAAAAGACTTCACAAGTCTAATCATCTACCTTGCATTTAATGTCTGCAAGCCCTTTTATGATCCTAGTCAACAAATTGGGACCTGCTACTGTGCCCCTAGAAATATGCACCAGCCAGAAGAATCATTTTTTCAAAGGAGCCAGTAGACTCAAGAAGACATCTGTTAGACTCAACAGAAGGAGAGCAGAAGAAGAAAAGAGCCATGAAACTCAACGGATCCAAAAAAGGCTCCAACGGCTATTCTTCAACAGATCCTTTTCATCTTCTCCATATAAAGATAAAGCAATGGCTGAAGAAAGAAGATCGAAAAACCTGAAGATCATTCAAGGAGTGTACATCCAGTAAGCATCCAACTCTATACACACTCAAGCAAGAAAGGAAGAGAGCTTGAGTCCATTCAAGCTGAAGCATTCAAGCCGTCTTCTTTATTCCTCATTCTCTCTCTGTGTGTCTTTGTGTATTTGAGAGAGAGAGAGCCGGGGGTTTAGCCTAAGAAGAGTCTTTTCCTGTAAACTCTTTCTTTCTTAGGCTTAGTCTCAGATCAAGCATTTTCTATTATGTATCTTGAGCTTGATCTAGGGGCTTCAAGTCCTTGCTTATGTGTTAGAAGTGTTCCTCTTCGGTTGGAAGAGAAGGCTTGCTATGCAAGTGTTCCCCTTGATTAGAAGGGAAGACCAGCTTGCGCCTGGTGGTGACCATCTGGGGTTTGTACCAGTGTTCCCCTTGTTTGAAAGGAATACCTGCTGAGGTGTGTACTAGTGAGTTGCTTCTGAACTTGTGAAAGAAGCACCTGGCTGAGGTGAAACAGTGGGTTGCCTTCTTACCCGGAAAGAGAAGAAGACCAGCTTGTGTCTGGTGGTGTAACCACGCTGGGGTTTGTTCCACCAGGTTTGCTTCTGAGCCTGTAAAAGAAGTGGACTGCCTTCTTGCCCAGGAAAGAGAAGAAGACTAGCTGGGGTGCTGGGTGTTGCATGCCCCTTATTTAAGGGAAGATGAAGGTTACTTGGTGGTTAGTGAAATTCCAAGTGTTTGCTTGGGGAGTAGACGTAGGACTTCCATTTGGAAGGGCCGAACTAGGATAAATTTTTGTGTTCCTTGTGTGCTTGCTTCCGCACTCTTAACTTTCATTGCATACATTTATCTATACTAACCAAACATTTTGAAGTGGTGAATTTTTGTTTCTGTTTTCAGATTTCCTATTCGCTCCCCTCTAGGTTAGTCTTGCTGCCATATCAAGATGACCAACATATCTTAAATTTACAATGACACACAGAAAGAGAAAGAAAAAATAAATGCTATTGAATGCTTGAAACCTTGAAGAGATTTTTGCTTAGGCACTTATTTTTACCCTACTTCAGAGCCTCCATCTTCTTATACATCCCTTTGAAGAAGACCGTTGAGGAGAGATCTGTTGGAGCTCCTTCTTCTTCTTCTTCTTCTTCTTCTTCTTCTTCTTCTTCTGTTCTGTTTTTTTTCTAACGGTTGTCTTCTTGAGTCTTAATGGATGTCTCAGATTTCCTTTTCTCTTGAGAGGATTTAATGTTTGGAAGAGGATGGTGAGAAAGAAAGATATAACATGTCAGTCAACTCATACCTCTGTTACCTAGTCCCCATTTCCTGCTGACATCCTGTTGTGTTAGGTAGAATAACCTTTAAGAGAAATTACATGTTCATTATGACATGGCTTCTGTTACTGCGTTTCAGTGGTAACAGTGACTTAACAGAGATTAAACACAGGGATTTATAGCATGATTTCATGAAAAGTAGGGTTTTTGGACTACCGATCTTAACGCATCTTAAGGGTCCGACGCGTTAATATCACGGTCTATGGGTACGACGCAACATCATAATCCGTCGCAATCAAGGTTGGTCGACACGTTCTTTCGAGGCATATCACGCAACGTACTAACTACCTTCTAAACATGCAGAGATCAAGAATCAATCAAGTAGATATGGAATACATGGATTTTGAGAGCAAAAGAGAGGGCTCGGGTGCATGCTCGTTTCAGAACTTCAAGTATGAATTTGAAGAGTATGGCACGATAAAAATTAGGGGAAATAAGGGGGTTTCATTCCTGGCATCAAGAACTACCTATGAACGAGATTAATTTAATTTTTCTTGTAAGATTGCCTATGTAGCATCTTGAAAATTTAATCGATTAAAAATTATAGAGAAAATAAATTTCTGCAATTTAAAAAGAGTAAATCAAGTCAAACACATACATACTATTATCGCATGTATTAAAAGTGTTCAATAAATAAAATAAAAATCATGGTTATACTTTAAATAAGTGATCAACTATTAAATATTATTTTGGGCCAAACATACTCTCTTGGGCCAAAGAACAAAACCAAATGGCAATAAATCCCTACAATTCATAGCTTTAATTGGGCTTGAATTGGAAAGGCCAATTAGGGCTAAAAACTAGTTTAATGGACTCCTAAAACTAACTCAAATTTCTACACAATCATAATAGGAGGTTTCCTAATAGCTTTTCCACTTAGATTGGGAGGGGAATTCTCAATCTTAGAAGGGATCAAGCTAAAAACTGCAACCCCACTTTTCTAGCTACATTAGGACTTAAATTAACCCTAGATCTATAAATACTCATCATAATCCCCTTGGGGATGTGTTACCATCGTGTTGGGTTGTGATGGGTCGAACTAGGACACCCGAAGAGGAGGAGATTAGCCACAAACCGTGCTTCTTCTTCAACTCCAGTGCTGCATCGACCTGTAGAACACCTATCTTAGAATCAACCAAAGGTCGATGATGTTGGGCTCAAACTTAACATGGAATATACCATCTAAAAGCTCTTCGAGCCTACTTTCATTTTCCTCTATTTTTTTCAATTTTTGTCATGTATGTTAATAGTATTAAGTGTTTTCCAATCGTCGTGCAACTTTAGGGCTTTTCTTGTTAACCTTATGATTCACGCATCCCTAGGTCAAATTGGATGAAACCAAAGACATAGGATTCTTCTTATCTAAATTTTCAACAATTTTCATGTTGAGCATTTTGTCAAAAAAAAAAACCTAGAACCTTGAGTTTTGAGTCACAACACAAGATCGCGCAACCCAGTCTGCAATCTGTCTACCTATTTGAATCGCAACCATTCCAGAGGTCCCGATTCACTGCCTCAAATGGCGACGACTGAACCTATCGTGATTTTGACATATTTTTTATGATGTCTAACTAACCTAATGTGACTTATAGGTTGACACTAACCCCCATATACTTTGTTTTGCGTGCTACTTCGATTTTCGATCATTTGTGAACTGTGATGACTCAACCCGTCGTGATTTTCAGTCAGAACCACTTTACGTCCCAGAAAACCTTATTTTCATTGTATAAACCATGGAGATCTGTGAGGACTGAACCCATCGCAATTTCTAATACCTACTTGAGACTTTTTTAGTCAGTCTAGATTGTATGTCTTGCATGTTATGATTATTAGAAAGTACTGTTCAGTCGGTCAAGTGGCCTAAAAGTTATCAATCCATGTAAAATCTATATAACATGAAATTCTATTCTAATTTTTCCAAATGAATTGCTTAATTCCATCTATCATGTGATTGCTATATTCTATCTTCATGATCTAGTTTAACATTAAACGGTAAGTATATCATGTTAAAAGTGCAGAAATCATGTTATTAAAATGTGGGTTGTTCCATGCCATGTGTTCATGTTAATTGCTTTCCACTATGTTTTTGTCACGCCCCGACGCGGAATATCGGAATGCGAGACAGTTGCAAGTAAATGGGTACATAGCAAGTACTAGACATCAAACCATTAAACAATGAATAATACTAAAGATAATCCTTCAATGAATAATACTAAAGATAATCCTTCTCATTAATAACTTTCAAATATCTAGTTATAACCACTAATATCAAAGCCTTTACATTGAAATAAAGCAAAAGACTAACTATGGCTCTAACATATTGCTAGGATGCTAGGGTACTCGTGACGTCACTCCTGGTCATTCCTGTCCTCCTGAGTGTATAGTTCATCCTCGGTCTCACCTAAGAACACAAAGACAAATAACGCAGGGTGAGCGATAACGCCCAGTAGGACTTAAATCTCAATAGTCAAGCAGGCTTTAAGTGATTAATGTATTAAAGGCAGAGTAACTAATGATAGAGCAAAAGAGTCAAGTAAAAGATAGCAGGATAGCACGTGAACGAAATAGCACAACTTTCCAAATATAGCACAAGTGTCAAGTATAGCACAAAATAGCATAATGGCCATAGCACAAATAGCACAAAGTATAGCGATAGCACAACGAGTATAGCATAGCACTTTGTTGTCAACGGACAATGAAAGAATATAGCACTTTTGTCAACGAGAGAATATAGCACTTTTGATTGTCATTTAGATAGTTGAGATAGATAGCACTCGAGTGTAATGCCAAAACACTCTGATCATTTAACTCCCATGGGCACTAGCACTTTCGGGCGCCCATCCCAGGACCAGATTGGGCCCTTTATATATTGCCAGGCATTGGTTATATTGTTTATCTTTAGACAATCAATCAATGGCCAATATAGAGTACCAAGAAAAGATGAGAGTACTAGATGAATAGACGAGATAGTAGGGTGAATGTGAATAGATGAGCGAGTAGAGCATAGATGAGAGCTAGTGGACATTGTACGTAACACGTCGAGTAAACAGGCGATAGTAGCAGTTGCACAACACGCGCACGTGATGTTGGCAGTTAGGTGGAACTCACTACCTTTCCGCTGGCCATGTTACACACAGGTCTAGAGGTCCGACATGATTCAAGATAAGAGCGAACTTCTAATAGCCGTTTGGATCATGTTGATCCCTAAAGGGGGTAATAGGTGTTAGGGTACAACCGACTCGTCAACCATATGGGAATCCATGGACAGAGGAGACTTACGGAGCCTTGAACAAAGACTCACTAGTCCGGCAGAAGGAGCATCCGACGGAGAGTTCGTCCAAGTCAAGAGAGTGTGTAAATTGAAACAAGTGCTCGACGTTCTAGAGAAATTCTAGAACAGTGGGGCATCGGTATCGGTGTTCCAAAACATCGCGAGAAACGTACACAAGTATATTTAAGAACGAGGTAATTTAATGACATAAATTACCAGATAAATTATGTAACATGTTCATGCCAATTAAGCTATATTTGGATGGTTCAAAGTGTGTGTGCATGTGAATAAGAAAATCATGGACAAGATAGATCATGTGATTGACTTAAATTAATTAAAATATATTCAATAATTAACATTTCGGTTTTCTGTATATCAGGCAGTTAACATGACATGGGGTGACTGTAGAACAACAATATATGAACGAATATGGGTCTGCATGCAGAAAGTTAGATCGCGATGCACCCTAATGAGGGTCGCGACAGGGTCCACTGAGATCGCGATGGGGTCTGGTACATGTTGCGATGGGCTTGTCGGTTCAGGTAGGCAGGTCGCGACGGGGTCATGTGAGGGTCGCGACGGGTTCAACAGACCGGGCAGCAGTATCGCGACGACTGGCACTGTCGTGATCAGATCACGACGGAACACTTTGTCACGATGCCCCTATGAACGTGACCTATCGGGCCGTCGCGTTCACAGGGTCTAAGCCCGAGTCTGACAGGGAAAGAACAGCTCATTGGGTTTCAGGCCAGACTTACCCTATTTGACACAGGGTGATTCAGAAAATCACAACTAATTGCACAAATGATGAAAAATCATGAAACTAGTTGAAAATTATTCTAGACATGCATGGGTACTTACAGTAAATAGGAATTGGAAAACAAACAGGGTTTTGACATGCTTTGGTCATGGTATTCATGGAGTACTAAGAACAGTACATAGATGAGATCAACGAATTAATTCGCATGATTGGATGGATGGAAATTAGGCTTTCAGGGGCAAAAGAAGCCTAACATCCATCCGTTCTTACAGTAAAAATCTCATGGCATGAGGACGAGTATACATGAAGATATGAATTTAATAAGAGGGTTCGGGGTCATGAAGTTCATAGAAATTTGAAAATTGAGAACTAAAGATTTGCTTGATGGAAAAATATGAATCCAAAGGGCTTTTGTTCCTGATGGATGAAACATCCTACAGAAAAATTTTCATGGTTTATGCTCATGAGAATGCCTACCTTTAATGGTTTTTTCTCTTCTATGGCTTGAACTTGAAGAACTCGGAGAAGAACTTGAGGGATCCTTCTTCTCTACGAATTCCCCTTTCCTTTCGCTCCTTCCCACATCTAGCAAACCCTTGGCACGAGCTAGGACCAGCCATGGGGTTTTAGAGGAGTATTTAAGCATCTCCCCATTCTATTTCCTATTATGACTCTAATTCATATTTATTCCGAATTTCCTATTTCCCTCTCCTCTTTTTAGGTAAGAGATCTCTTAATTGGGTTAGGATGGAGATAATTTCGTGGGCAACCTATTTGGGTAGGTTTAGGAATCCAAATATAACTCAAATTGCTACTTTAATGCATTAAATACATCTTTTATAATTAGGCATTATTTTAGTTACGAATTTAGGTATTGTTTTCATTATTCTCCTTTTAAAAATTCCTATTTTGGCCCACTAAATTCTGTTGGGTCAATTTAATAAAGCCCGTCACTTCTTTTCTTTTAATGAGTTTTAGTAAATTCTCTTTCCATTAATTTCATATTTAATTTATTTTCTTTTATTTGATTTTCTAATAAATTTAATTAGTTTTTTTTATATTATTAATTTTTGTTTTCCGAAAAATTCAGGTTGCTACAGTTTTAAACCGGTGGATCGCGGATATTGAGACATGTTCTACACGACACGTTGCATACATAGGCAGCCCTTTCTTAGAGGATTGGAAACTCTCTACTAGACATTCCGTTCTGGTAGACTAGTGACCTTCCCAAAAGACCTCTGTAAATCTCCTTACTCCGTGGATTCCCTCATAGAGATGAGTTGGTTGTACCATTGAAGTTCACAAAAGATAAAGTGTATTTCCTTTCTCGTCTTCTTCTCGTGATGCGATACTTTAAACTAGAAACCAAGCCATTTAAGGATTGAACTAAGGAAAATGAGTCGTTATGCTGCCGAAATTTACTCTCGATCATGTACACTGGTCTTGCTTCTCTTGAAATCATTGACATTATCATTGATATTTGACTACTATTTATTAGAACTCATGTAAATTGACCATGATTGACTTGTTGGCCAGGTTGCAAGCCCGGAATGGGGTGAATGGATTGCTTAAAATATATCTTGAAATTTTTCTGTTAAAAATAACTTAAAACAGAAACACTAAACGCAGGTGTTAGAGTTAGTGAGCAGCAGAATAAGATAAAAACAATCACACAACACGAGAGTTGTATCCTAGTTCGGCCCTTCCAAATGAAAGTCCTACGTCCAGTCCCCAAGTAAACTTTTGGGATTTCACTAACCAAAGGTACAATCCCCTTTATGGACACTTACACTGTGACGGCCCTCATTACACCGGTACGGTCATACCGACCCACGTCGATATAACGAGTGCTGCCACAGTGGGACATTTACCCAAACGATACAAACAACTGAGATACACGTGAATATACAACAGAGTAGCGGAAGTAAAAGACCAATGTCTTCATTCATTCATCATCCACATTAAACATACATGCAGTTCGCAATTAACATAAAAGAACTAAAAATCCACATGATTTAAATTGCTGAAATTAAATACAAATGTCCACACTTATACGTCCTTTTCATGATACTTCTAGTACAATGTTCCAAATTTACATACTATGAAATACACAATCTCAAAGAACTCCAACAACTAGCTAGTCTCCGCGCTCGGAGTCCGTCTCCACTGTCTCCTCAAGCGGTGTCGTGTCACCAACTATACCTGTACGCCGAAGCAAGGAGTGAGTCCAAGGACTCAGCAAGCAAAACTACTCATTATATACACTTATAAGTCCTAGTGGTTTCTACATGCACATTACAATTAGCCACACATAGCATGTTAGTCAATTCAAGTTTTCAACCTATCATGAGAGTTCTACAATTTTATACATAACTCATGCTTTCAGATTTCTAAAATAAAATTCACCTATCACATGGTCTCTATTCAATTTACTCATGAAACTTTAATCTTTAAAGAATCAAAACATGAGAGCTATCAACATGAACTTTTACATACATGGAAGGGAAACACAACTAGCATGGATTTTACACATTTTTAAACACATACATGAACCTTTTCACATGCTTTAGGTTGCTGATTTCATATGGTTTCATGGCTGAAAACCTATGCATGAGAGCTACAATAATGCATAAAACATGTCATGTGATCAAACAATCATGCTATCTTTTGCTCGTTTTCACCAATTATCCCTAACATGGATTCTAAACATCTTTGCACATAATAACATGACGATGACAACATAAATTCACTGAATTTCACATGATTTCAGATTTGTCTCACATGGTTTTCATAACACATTTTCACATCTTTAGTTTCACATTTTTATTTACACAAGTTTTCTCTTTCACATGGTTCACTTTACACATACACGTTCGCATGTCACTTACACATTTACACATGGACACATACACATTACACATTTCACATTACACATTTTAGGTGCCATGACACATAGTCCAAACCACCAAAGAAGGATATATACACATCACATTACACATAGACGCCATCTAGGCATTCCAATGGCGACTCTTGGACTGCGCAGACCGGGAGAACAAGTCTCCACCCTAACCAGTGGTACTTGTCCACCTCCAGGATTTCCCCCTAATGCCCTTAGGGTCACTTAACACAATGAACTTTCTCAGGGAGACTTTTCCCTGATACAGCTCCACTGCCCTCTACGGAAGCAGTGTCACATTGGCACAGTTACACCTTTACACATTTACTGTTTTACACTTGGTTTTACACATAACACATCATCCCATTCACTTCCTCACTCACACGAATTATCACATTTCACATGTAAAATACATAACTTTTTATTTACTGATCCAATTGACCTGAAATTTTAACCACATGCTGTTTTCGAGTTCAAGATGATACCCTCAATTTGTCAGATTTTTCTGAGCTTCATGGAATTTACAGTAAATAAAACACCTAATTAGCATGCCATTCACAATTTAATTCACATGGGTTCAACACATCTTGTAACTTGCCACTTACTGTTTTAACATAATTACTAACATATGCATGAATCTAGAATACAACATTACCCTATTCATACATCTATGGATTGGTCACTACAAACCATTCTTGCATGCTTTCATTTTATTCTACCGAATCGGATTTATTAGCACGTTACACTAGCATGGATAATTTACCAAATTTGCGAAACACATATACTGACCCACTGACTTTCATGATCAGACCAAAACCAAGGCCTTCATAAAATTCTAATCATGAAAACTAAATTTGCAAGAATCAACAATCCATGTTCACAAGTTTAAGGAATACCATTTCCACATTCACCATCACACCCACATTCATTCTCACACCACAATTTACAAATACATAGAGTATAAGGTTTACCATATATCCTCATCACGGAAATCATACCGAAATTAAAGTATAAGAGGGACAGAACAGCTCACTGTTCTGTCCAGAAGAACTTGGCGGCGGTCTCTGGCCGCTGACTCAGGGTCAGCGGCATGGTCGATGGACGCCAAGCATGATCTGGCGTCCAGGGACCTTGCCGTCGAACCAGGTCTGTGCAGAAACACAGACCCGAGCTCTGAATCTTGGGTGAATGGAGGGTCTAGGACTCGAGGAAAATCCATAAAAATCATAGAAACAACCTAGACTCATAAGGGAACATCAGGATAGGTCACTTGCCTTTCTAAAATTCCTCCAAGGGATTTATGGCTCGGTGAAGACCTCCTTGGGCAGTCCCAAGAAGTTGCAGAACTCCCTTCAAAGATCACTTCCTCCGGGTTCTTGGATGAGCTCCACAGCAAGGGGTCGATGGGGAAGCCTTCTCCTTTGCTCCAGCTTCCTCCTTGTCGTGGAAGATCTTCAGATCAAGCTCCAAGAGGGTCGGATTTGAGGGTGGTAAGATGGGTTTTCTCACAGCTTTTCTCTCTAGGGTTTTTCTCCTCTTTTTCTCCTCTTACAGGGTGAAGGGAAGAGTGGGAGAGGCCACTTCGGGTTCAGGATTTAGGGGAGTCTCTCTCCCACTCACTAGGGTGATAGGACACCCTCAGAGCCGTTGGGGGACATCCCCCAATGGTGGCCATACCTTGTTTCAGAAGCTTGCAGCTCTGCTGCGCATGCAGGTCAGAGAAATTGGCGTCCATATCGCTGGACGCCGGATGAGTGTTGGCGTCCATGTCTGGACGCTGACACCTCTAAACGGCCCTGGTTGACGCCAAGGTGGCCTTCGGCCAGAACTCTAAATCATGCAGAAAACCATGCATACCATGCATATATACATGCAATATACATACGGTATTGTATCCATACTATTATCATGCAATACATACATTATTTATGCTTAATATAAACACATGCACACGAAATTATACTAATTAATGCGTACGTAATATGTACATACATACACAAGTACAAACATACACACATAAATACAAATAATGCGACGAAAATTAGAGGCCTTACACCCTCTCCCCCTTAAAGAAACTTCGTCCTCGAAGTTAGAACGACACTACTCAAACAAAAGGGGATACTTCTTCTTCATCGCATCCTCAAGCTCCCACGTAGCCTCCTCACGTGAGAAGTTCCGCCATAGAACTTTCACCGACGCAATACTCTTGTTCCGGAGATGCTGAACCTTCCGTCAAGAATGGCTACGGGTTGCTCGACATACGAAAGATCTGGCTGGATCTCCACGGGCTCATGACTAATCACATGAGACGGATCTCGGACATACTTCCTGAGCATAGATACGTGGAATACCGGGTGAACGCTAGCCAAAGCTGGGGGTAAAGCTAGCTCGTACGCCACGTTGCCCAAACGTCTGAGAATCTCATATGGGCCAATGAACCTAGGGCTTAGCTTGCTATGCCTGCCAAATCTGACAACACCATGAGTAGGCGATATCTTCAAGAAGACATGATCGCCAACCTCGAACTCCAAATCCTTTCTCCTGTTGTCGGCATAACTCTTCTGCCTATCCTGTGCCGCAACAAGCCTTTTCCTGATAAGCTGAATCTTATCCGAAGTTTCCTGAACTAACTCCGGTTCGATCAACTGCCTATCACCAGTCTCCTCCCAACATAAAGGAGATCTGCAGGGCCTACCATACAACGCCTCGAATGGAGCCATACCAATACTAGCATGAAGCTGTTGTTGTATGCGAACTCCACAAGAGGTAGATGACGCTCCCAATCATCCTTCCAATCCAAACACACGCTCTCAACATATCCTCGAGCGTCTGGATAGTCCTCTCGGACTGTCCATCGGTCTGGGGATGAAACGCCGAACTGAGCTTAAGCTCCGAACCTAACGCATCCTGAAGACCCTTCCACAATCTCGAAGTAAATCTCGGATCTCGATCCGAAATGATCGACTTCGGCACACCATGCAATCTAATGATACCGCTAACATACAATCTAGCTAACTCTCTACTGACTGTTTCTTCTTCATAGGCAAGAAATGAGCAGTCTTCGAGAATCTATCTACAACTACCCAAATCGAGTCATTGCCCCTTCTAAATCGAGGCAAACCCGAAACGAAATCCATAGTGACAGCTTCCCACTTCCATACGGGGATATCCATCCTCTGCATAAGGCCGGATGGTCGCTGCCGCTCGGCTTTCACCTGCTGACATACTAGACATCTAGACACATAATCCGCAACATCTTTCTTCATGCCGGACCACCAAAATGATCTCTTCAGGTCTTGATACATCTTAGTGTTACCCGGATGAATAGAAATCGCGATCTATGAGCCTCCGCTAACACATGCTCACGGACATCTACCACATCGGGGACACAAACACGGTGCTGAAATCTAATCACACCGTCCTCATCACGAGCAATGCCCGCCTTACCCACTAACTCTAACAATCTAGGATCGGCTTCCTGCTGCTCAATCACCTCATCCAAGACTGAGGATCTAAGGGATAGCTGAGCTACAAAAGCCTGACACAACGATGGCTCTAACTCGGTCATAGAGCACGCTGCATCCTCCAACATCTTCCAATCCTGCTGGAGCGAAGACCTCTTTCTACTAAGAGCATCCGCTACGACGTTCGCCTTTCCAGGATGATACTGAAGGTCGAAGTCATAGTCCTTCAAGAACTCAATCCATCTTCTCTGCCTCAGGTTTAATTCCTTTTGGGAGAAAAGATACTTCAAGCTCTTGTGGTCGGTAAACACCTCAAACCTGACACCATAAAGATAGTGCCTCCAGATCTTTAGTGCATGAACCACAGCTGCGAGCTCTAAATCATGAGTCGGATAGTTCCTCTCATGCTCCTTCAACTGACGAGAAGCATAAGCCACTACCCTCTCTTGCTGCATGAGCACACAGCCTAAACCAATCTGAGATGCATCCGTATAAATGGCAAAGCCCTCTAGACCACTAGGCAATACCAATACCGGAGCAGAAGTAAGCTTAGCCTTCAATAGCTGAAAGCTACGCTCACATGCCTCAGACCATACGAACTTCTCACCTTTCTGGTCAGCTTTGTCAAGGGGCGGCGATGGATGAGAAACCCTCAATGAATCGCCGATAGTAACCAGCTAACCCAAGGAAACTACGAATCTCCGAAGGGGTCCTGGGAATCTCCCAATCCATAACTGCCTGGACTTTTGCTGGATCAACAGCTACACCAGCGCCGGAGATAACATGCCCGAGAAAATGAACCTCGCGCAACCAGAACTCGCACTTGCTGAACTTCGCATACAGCTTGTGCTCACGGAGAACCTCTAAGACTAACCTCAAATGCTGACGGTGTGTGGCCTCATCCGGAGAATAGACCAACACGTCATCAATAAACACAACAACAAAGCTATCTAGATACGGACTAAACACCCGGTTCATGAGATCCATGAACGCTGCAGGGGCGTTGGTCAATCCGAAAGGAAGAACCAAAAACTCATAATGTCCATAACGGGTTCTAAATGCCGTCTTGGACACATCCTCACTCCTAATCCTCAACTGATGATAACCAGATCGCAAGTCAATCTTGGAAAAGACTGATGCCTCTCGCAACTGGTCAAACAGATCATCAATCCGAGGTAAGGGATACCTGTTCTTCACAGTCACCTGGTTTAGCTTCCTATAATCAATGCACAACCGAAGTGACCCGTCTTTCTTCTTGACGAATAATACAGGTGCGCCCCAAGGGGAAACACTAGGGCGAATAAATCCCTTATCGAGCAATTCTTGCAATTGCTTCCTCAACTCGGCTAACTCTGCAGGGGCCATCCGATATGGGGCCTTCGAGATAGGAGAGGTGCCTGGAAGCAACTCTATAGTGAACTCTATCTCCCTATCCGGTGGCAATCCAGACAAGTCGTCGGGAAAGACATCTGGAAACTCCTGCACCACATCGATCTCTGCAAGAGTCAGTGACGAACCAGCATCGGGTACTAGCATAACGCTGGCAAGAAACGCGTCACAACCCTTGTTCACCATGCGCATCGCCTTCATGGC
Organism: Colocasia esculenta; assembly: GCA_014218235.1. NCBI lineage: Eukaryota > Viridiplantae > Streptophyta > Magnoliopsida > Alismatales > Araceae > Colocasia > Colocasia esculenta. The sequence continues at coordinate 118,046,863 of CM024757.1, read as the reverse complement.
AGAGATAACTAACTTTCCCGCTAAGTTCTTTGGCAAGGGATGAGAGAACTCATCCTCACCAGGAATGCGGAAAACAATCTTCTTCCTACGACAATCCACTAACGCATAGTGCTCCTCTAGCCAATCCAGACCAAGGATACAATCATAGTCCTTCATCTTTAGCAAGAAGAAACACCCATCTAGGAATCTATCCTCAATGCACACAGGTAACGACGGAATGCACTTCCTAGTCGATACCTTACCCGCAGGGGTGTGCACAGACAAAGGAACCTCTAACTCCTCAGACTCTATGCCTGACTCTAGGGCTAACTGCCTAGCGAACCGCTCGGAAATGAACGAGTGAGTAGCACCCGTATCAAACAAAACCCGAGCGTGCACACCGAAAAGTAAAATGTACCTTCGGTGACATGCTCCGCCTGCTCGGCGTCCTCACGAGCTAACGCAAACACTCGAGCTGGGGCTCGAGGCCTTCCTGGTCGTCCTGTAGCTGGCGCGGCTGCCGCTACTGCTGGTACTGGCGCTCCACGCTGAGCTCCCTGCTGAAGTCTTGGGCAATCTTGATCTTGTGGTCGCTGCTCCCACACTTTAAGCATCTACCCGCTACTAACCAGCACTCGGAACCTCCATGGGTCTTCCCACAATGGGGACACTCTTTCTTCGCACCGGGGGAACGTACAGAAGGTACCTGAGAGTTGCTGACTGCCATTGGTTTCTGCGGTGTCTGGTACACCGTTTTCTTCTTATCCTGCCGCTGGAATGTCGCTGCCGGCCTCTTCTGCGAAGCCTTCTTCTCCTCCAGATATTGCTCCATTTCTCCCTCCTGTCTGCAGGCTGCGCTGAGGGCCTCGTCTAGCGTGCGGTGGTCGAACGCCATGAGTCTCGTCCTCAGTGATGGTTTGAGACCCATCACAAATTTCTTGGTCTTTCTGCGCTCATCCTCTACTATATGCGGTGCATATTTAGAAAGTTCAGAAAACCTTGCCTCGTATTCCAGGACGGTCATCGATCCTTGCGTCAGGGAAAGGAATTCTTGCTCCATCTTGTCCTGGATATGCTCTGGGACGAACTTGGCTCGGAAGAGCCTCACGAACGCATCCCATGCCACATCTACTGCTCCGTCCTCGAAGCGCGTACGCAGTAGGGAGGACCACCATACATCAGCTCTCTCCTGCAATACCTTCATAAGCACCAACTAACAAATTCTAACTTGACAACAACATACAAGCATAAACTAAAGCATACCTGTAGCATGTAGGTGGCTAAGGTCACCTTGTCCTCATCAGGACACCTGATAGCTCGGAAGATTTTCTCCGTCTCCCTCATCCAGCTTTCTGCCATTAGCGGATCACTCTCCCCCTTAAAAGAGGGTGGGGCCATCCTCTTGAATCGCTCCATGATGGAAGGTCCACCATGGTCCTGAGCTGGGGCCTGAGCCTGCTACATTAAACAATAACAATATACAATAAACACAATATCATGCAATTTAAATAGCAAACTACTAGGTTGTTTTATTATTCTACCTGGGCCTCCAACTGGGCCTGGAGTGCTGCCTGGGTGTGGGCCTGCGTCTGCATGGCTTGCACCAGACCTTGCATAAATACTCCATAGTCCACTGGCGGTGGTGGGGGAAGCACAGGACCCTGTGGGGCCGGGGCCTGCTGCTCCGCCCGCTCCTCACGCCTCTGCTCGTCGTCGCGAGCTGGCACACCTCCACGTCGTCCACGGGAAGCCATGGCTGTAATAAAATTTCAGCCACCATTAGAGCTAGGTTACTAAGTTCTCTAACCATTTTCTTATCTATCTTCATTTCCTATTAGTGTTTTCTACACATGTGGACATACTTAGCATGCAATGGGGATGATGACTTAGGTATATTCATGTGCAATCTCAACCGGTCGCTCTGATACCAATCTCTGTGACGGCCCTCGTTACACCGGTACGGTCATACCGACCCACGTCGATATAGCGAGTGCTGCCACAGTGGGACATTTACCCAAACGATACAAACAGCTGAGATACACGCGAATATACAACAGAGTAGCGGAAGTAAAAGACCAATGTCTTCATTCATTCATCATCCACATTAAACATACATGCAGTTCGCAATTAACATAAAAGAACTAAAAATCCACATGATTTAAATTGCTGAAATTAAATACAAATGTCCACACTTATACATCCTTTTCATGATACTTCTAGTACAATGTTCCAAATTTACATACTATGAAATACACAATCTCAAAGAACTCCAACAACTAGCTAGTCTCCGCGCTCGGAGTCCGTCTCCACCGTCTCCTCAAGCGGTGTCGTGTCACCAACTATACCTGTACGCCGAAGCAAGGAGTGAGTCCAAGGACTCAGCAAGCAACACTACTCATGATATACACTTATAAGTCCTAGTGGTTTCTACATGCACATTACAATTAGCCACACATAGCATGTTAGTCAATTCAAGTTTTCAACCTATCATGAAAGTTCTACAATTTTATACATAACTCATGCTTTCAGATTTCTAAAATAAAATTCACCTATCACATGGTCTCTATTCAATTTACTCATGAAACTTTAATCTTTAAAGAATCAAAACATGAGAGCTATCAACATGAACTTTTACATACATGGAAGGGAAACACAACTAGCATGGATTTTACACATTTTTAAACACATACATGAACCTTTTCACATGCTTTAGGTTGCTGATTTCATATGGTTTCATGGCTGAAAACCTATGCATGAGAGCTACAATAATGCATAAAACATGTCATGTGATCAAACAATCATGCTATCTTTTGCCCGTTTTCACCAATTATCCCTAACATGGATTCTAAACATCTTTGCACATAATAACATGACGATGACAACATAAATTCACTGATTTCACATGATTTCAGATTTGTCTCACATGGTTTTCAATAACACATTTTCACATCTTTAGTTTCACATTTTTATTTACACAAGTTTTCTCTTTCACATGGTTCACTTTACACATACACATTCACATGTCACTTACACATTTACACATGGACACATACACATTACACATTTCACATTACACATTTTAGGTGCCGTGACACATAGTCCAAACCACCAAAGAAGGACATATACACATCACATTACACATAGACGCCATCTAGGCATTCCAATGGCGACTCTTGGACTGTGCAGACCGGGAGAACAAGTCTCCACCATAACCAGTGGTACTTGTCCACCTCCAGGATTTCCCCCTAATGCCCTTAGGGTCACTTAACACAATGAACTTTCTCATGGGGACTTTTCCCTGATACAGCTCCACTGCCCTCTACGGAAGCAGTGTCACATTGGCACAGTTACACCTTTACACATTTACCGTTTTACACTTGGTTTTACACATAACACTTCTTCTCATTCACTTCCTCACTCACATGAATACCTCTGTTTTTCCTAACATGGTACTACAGAGTTTCAAGAGTTTAACACACAGTGAACACACTAATCATGTTGGGTTTAAACAAAATCTAATCACATTACGATCATATGCACGAATTATCACATTTCACATGTAAAATACATACCTTTTTATTTACGGATCCAATTGACCTGAAATTTTAACCACATGCTGTTTTCGAGTTCAAGATGATACCCTCAATTTTCAGATTTTTCTGAGCTTCATGGAATTTACAGTAAATAAAACACCTAATTAGCATGCCATTCACAATTTAATTCAACATGGGGTTCAACACATCTTGTAACTTGCCACTTACTGTTTTAAACATAAATTACTAACATATGCATGAATCTAGAATACAACATTACCCTATTTCATACATCTATGGATTGGTCACTACAAACCATTCTTGCATGCTTTCATTTTATTCTACCGAATCGGATTTATTAGCACGTTACACTAGCATGGATAATTTACCAAATTTGCGAAACACATATACTGACCCACTGACTTTCATGATCAGACCAAAACCAAGGCCTTCATACAATTCTAATCATGAAAACTAAATTTGCAAGAATCAACAATCCATTCACAAGTTTAAGGAATATCATTTCCACATTCACCATCACACCCCACATTCATTCACACACCACAATTTACAAAATACATAGAGTATAAGGTTTACCATATATCCTCATCACGGAAATCATATCGAAATTAAAGTATAAGAGGGACAGAACAGCTCACTGTTCTGTCCAGAAGAACTTGGCGGCGGTCTCTGGCCGCTGACTCAGGGTCAGCGGCATGGTCGATGGACGCCAAGCATGATCTGGGCGTCCAGGGACCTTGCCGTCGAACCAGGTCTGTGCAGAAACACAGACCCGAGCTCTGAATCTTGGGTGAATTGGAGGGTCTAGGACTCGAGGAAAATTCCATAAAAATCATAGAAACAACCTAGACTCATAAGGGAACATCAGGGATAGGTCACTTGCCTTTCTAAAATTCCTCCAAGGGATTTATGGCTCGGTGAAGACCTCCTTGGGCAGTCCCAAGAAGTTGCAGAACTCCCTTCAAAGATCACTTCCTCCGGGTTCTTGGATGAGCTCCACAGCAAGGGGTCGATGGGGAAGCCTTCTCTTTTGCTCCAGCTTCCTCCTTGTCGTGGAAGATCTTTAGATCAAGCTCCAAGAGGGTCGGATTTGAGGGTGGTAAGATGGGTTTTCTCACAGCTTTTCTCTCTAGGGTTTTTCTCCTCTTTTTCTCCTCTTACAAGGGTGAAGGGAAGAGTGGGAGAGGCCACTTCGGGTTCAGGATTTAGGGGAGTCTCTCTCCCACTCACTAGGGTGATAGGACACCCTCAGAGCCGTTGGGGGACATCCCCCCAATGGTGGCCATACCTTGTTTCAGAAGCTTGCAGCTCTGCTGCGCATGCAGGTCAGAGAAATTGGCGTCCATATCGCTGGACGCCGGGATGAGTGTTGGCGTCCATGTCTGGACGCTGACACCCGCTAAACGGCCTATGGTTGACGCCAAGGTGGCCTTCGGCCAGAACTCTAAATCATGCAGAAAACCATGCATACCATGCATATATACATGCAATATACATACGGTATTGTATCCATACTATTATCATGCAATACATGCATTATTTATGCTTAATACAAACACATGCACACGAAATTATACTAATTAATGCGTACGTAAATATGTACATACATACACAAGTACAAACATACACACATAAATACAAATAATGCGACGGAAATTAGAGGGCCTTACATACACCACCAAACGAAAGTTGGTCTTCTCTTCAAACCCGAAGAGGTAGTACAACCACCTGTAGCAACAGGTCTTCCCTTCAACAAGGGGAACCAAACACCTACTCATAGTAGGTCTTCTCTTCACACAGAAAGAGGCAGTATAACCACCTGTAGCAATAGGTCTTCCCTTCAACAAGGGGAACAAAACACCTACCTACAGCAGGTCTTCTCTTCGCACAGGAAGATGAACACTCTAAAAGAAAGTTGAAGGGATCGCCCGTAGATCAAGCTTATACAACAAAGCCTTGCTTGATCTGAGGTGTGAACTGAGAGAGAAAGAATAGAGCTATATTACTACTCTCTCAGAAACAACAAGCTCTCAAAAGAAAATTCGAAGTGAAGCTTCAGGAGAGCTCAGAGCAGATGGACTTGGAGTGAGGGCGCACTGCTCTTTTAATCTAAATGGTGGTGAAGATCTCTGTGTGAGCACTACTGTACCTACGTGTGTTGCTTTTTCTTTTCTTCACAACCATCGTCTTCTTATAAGTACTTCTACTTTCTTCAGATGTGTCCGTTGAAGTAACCCTTGTCTCTCATTTCTTGATGCTCATTTCCATGTAGTCGCAGCAGATCTTACGTCGTAGAAACATGTGACTACGAAAAACCTACAGGCATTAAATGCTAAGAGAGAGAGAGAGAGAGATGCCTTCAGTGACAGTCAACATTCTAAGTAGGTGCAGAAAGATGTTATATAGAAATAGATATGTCCATTCTGTCACCATATAAAGCATAAGAAGACTTGGCATAAAAATAGATCTCAGTAAAAAATTCATACTGCATAGGAACAGACTATATATGTGAAGGTAATTTTAAATGCTTATGTATAAGAGATATTCAATAAACGGTGGGAGATTTAAAATTCACAGTTTCAAACACTAAGGTTTAGAACAAATCTATGAATAATTTAATCATAATATCAAAGGTTGTTCAGAGATATCCTTAATCAGAAGATATGCAATGATTAAATGATTTCTTCAAGGTTAATAGCTTGATATAGAATGATATTGAAAACAATGGTCATATCAATAAAGTTTATTCATAATCTTTCTTGGTCAACAGAATAATGACGATCGTTATGATAAAGATGAACATGGTATTAATGATAATATATGTAGGATAGTAGTCAATATGCAGGAAACAATCGATATGATAATGATAGATGATAGCAATTGATGTTTTACAAAACAATTGATATTTAAGACAATCGATGTCTAAGGCAATCGATGTCCAAGAATAATCGATGTCTAAATAGCAATCGATGTCTAAATAGCAATCAATGTCTGAAAGCAATCGATGTCTAAGAGCAATCGATGTATAAAAGAAATCGATGTCCAAAGGCAATCGATGTCTAAAGGCAATTGATGTTCAAAGGCAATTGATGTTAAGAGACAATCGATGTTAAAAGGTTATTGATGTGAATGCAATCAATGTTTAAAGGTAATCGATGTGAGTGCAATCGATGTTTAAGTATAGTCGATGTTTTGATGCAATCGATAGATAAGGACAATCGATGTGAATGCAATTGATGTTTAAGTGTAAGGCAATCGATGTTTATGCAAGACAATCGACGTTCAAGCAATCAATGTTTAAGTACAAAGCAATCGATGTTTAACAAAGACAATCAATGTTTCATAAAAGCAATCGATATCTGAAGCAATCAATGTGAAACTTCAACTGTAAAGAAGTCAGAGTAAGAATCGGTTTGGTCATCAATCGATATCACACTTCAACTTCTTAAGAGTTGGAGTGGGTTTCCGGTTGTTCAACAATCGGTATGATAACAACAATCGATGATTGGTCAAGGAAACAACATAAACAATCGAAGTGAAGCTTTGGATATGACGAAATGTAACTTCGGATATGATGAAGTGTAACTTTGTATAAAAAAGATCAAAAATGTTGTCGGTCGAATTTAAGTTTTGGATATGACAAAGTAAGCTTTGGATATGATGAAGTGAACTTCAACTATTAAAGACAAAAACAGGCATGATGAAGTGCCAGCTTCAGATATGATGAAGTTAGCTTCGTATATGACGAAGTAAACTTCAGATATGATGAAATTAGCTTCGTATATGACAAAGTAAACTTCAGATATGACGAAGTGGAACTTCAGATATGACGAAGTTAGCTTCGACTGATCAAGAAGCAAAACATGCATGACTTTTGATAATGAAGTTTAAAGCTATGGATGATGAGACTTGACTTCGATTGAAGCTATGAAAAAGTTGTCAATGACGTAAATCATGAACTTATGAATGAAAACTTTAAACGACAACAAAGGTTTCCAAGAAACTTGAACACCATCTAGTGGACTTAGAAATTCTTAGAATACTTACAATGGTGATCCTTGAAGTATTATTTATTTCCTTTGAGTTACCTATTGACAAACTTAACCAAAATGATAGTAAGGTAAAACACATTGAATATTCTGAAATGTAGAAATATTCTGATAAGTTTTGTTATCACCAAAATATATAGTCATGGAGATAAAGGAGTCAACATGATTGTGGGTATCTATATTTAAAAATAGTGAGATGCTAGATTGGGCACGGCGAGTGTCCAAGGGCTTCAGTCTAGCCCCCTTGACAGAGAGTCAAAAATATACTATTAACCTTGGTATAATGATTACCGACGTTGCATCTGTGCTGGAAGTACTTGCATGTTGAATGTTAGATACATAACCACATACGCGTGTCATAGTGTGCATTCCAAGGTGGCATAGATCCTTAGTGTGCACTATGACATCATGCTTGATTTCTGTACATATGAAAAGTTCTTGCTTTTAAAAGTGTTTGCTTGCTTACGTGATATGGTCATCATGCAATCTTATTTAAAATTGCTCAACTACTAGTTCTTGCTAGTTATTTCATCTTGTTCTTGTGCAATCACTATTGATCAATTAATCTTGCTCACGTATCATGTTTAATTGGGTAGGCCATGAAGGGTCTGGGGGCTTATTTATAGATCTAGTATTGTTAATTCCTTATACAACTCTAACTTCCCTTTAACTCCGAGTTTCCATATTTATCTAGATCTTTTTGTATCTGAATCTTCTATTTAGGTTAGGATAGAATCCTAATTTCATAGTTAACATATTGGGGTAGGGTTTGAACTCTAATCTGGATATATATGAGTTGTATTTTATGATTTACTTATTATTTTTTAATTAACAAATAATGGAGTTATGAATTTTATAGTATTTTCTTTTATTCTATCATTTAAACACTAGTTTTTGGCCCAATAACTCTAGGGTGGTCCATTAGTAAAGCCCATAGCTTGATTTTTTTTTTCTTAATCGATTTTAATTTATTCACTTTTCTTTATAATTTAATTTATTTCTTTTATTTTAAATAGCAGGTTACTATAATTTCCTACTCAACTTTCTAATAGCATGATTTCTTTGGTAACTCTTCTACAATCCAAGATGTTTTTGAGATGTGATACTTAATTCCTTGATCTAAAAGGTCAAGAAAGTGTACGGCCACTATTAGTGGTTGCGATGGTCTAAATCATACATTATTGTTTGCTACTCCATCCCCAATCCCCACCAAAGGAAAGAGAATTGTTACAAAATTGAAAGATTATACACCAATTCACTACAAGAAATAGGACATATGTCAGCAGCTTACAACCATTGACAAAAGACGGATAGTCGTTGATATAGATTTATGTCAGCGGTCATAAAATCGTTGATAAAGTCGTTGACAAATTTGTCGTCGACTAATATTTGTCAGTGGCTACCATTAACCGTTGACATATAAATCATATGTCAGCAGTTAACAGTCGATGACATATATTAGATATCTCAATGGATTACAGCCGTTGACATATATAACATATGTCAGTGGCGGGCTGTTGTTGATATATTATTAATATGTCAGCGGCTTTACACAGCCGTTGACAAATATATATATTTTTTTAAAAATAAAAAAATTCTCGTCGCCTCCTCCGCTGTAAACCCCCTCCCCGGCCTTGCATCCCCCACGGCACAGCAGCGACAAAGAGGGCTGGGACGGCGTGCTTCATCGGCTCGTTTAGCGGCTGCCCCCCCCCCCCCCAGATCAGGATGAAGACGGCATCCGCCTTCTCCAGGTTCGAGAACTTCTTAATCACCATGTCCAAAAAAGCAGGATAATGCCCTGGCCTTGAGATGATCCCATCCATAGCGTACCCCGACTCAAGATCATCCACAGGGATCTCAAGGCTAGTAATGTTCGTCCGCGGTGAGGCGGTTGCCGAACTCCTCGCCCGGGCGTCCTCCTCTCAGATGAGCTCTGCGAGCGTCCTCGATCCCCCGGCCTTGAAGCCATCCAGGTATGACTGGATGCTCTCGGCGCCCTCACGACAGATGTCTTCGTGGCCATCGAAGATATTCCCGACGACGCGCACCATGCCGGTCTTCTCTGGCTGTGGCGTCGACCTGGGGACGAAGCAGGTGATGGCGATGGTGACTTGCAGGCCCCGCGCGATGAGGCAGTTGCCGAACTCAAGGATCACGTTTATGTGGCCCTCGGTGGGAGGGGGAAGAAAAAGAAATTATTTGTCAGCGGCTTTTTTAGTCGAAGACAAATATACCCTTTGTCAACGGCTACAATGAAGCCGTTGACAAATGGTAAGTTTTTAGAAAATAATTTCTCATTTTTTCTATTTTTATTATTTTATTAATTATTTGTCAACGACTAAATAAAATCGATGACAAATATAGTATTTGTCAACGGCTAGTTTTTAGCCGTTGACAAATGAGAAGTCCACCATTTTTTACCATTTTGTTTAAATATTTGTCAACGACTCAATACAGCTCCTGACAAATACAACATTTGTCAACGGCTACAATATAGTCGTTGACATATCAATCCTTTGTCAATAGCTTTATTTAGTCGTTGACATATGCTGAGTATTTGTCAACAATTATATGAAACTGTTGACATATGGTTAACTTTTGTCAACGGTTTAATTGAGTTGTTGACAAATACTAAGCATATGTCAACGGCTATATCTAACCATTGACAAATGATTGATATGTCAACGACTAAATAAAGTCGTTGACAAATGTTGCATTTGTCAACAGTTAATATTAGCCGCTGACATATATTCGTTGACAAATATTACTTTTCTTGTAGTGATTAGGCTATCTAGTTGTCATGAAAATTTAATATTTTTCAGAAGAAATTTTGGATATTATGTATTTGACCATTCAAAGCATTTAAGATCATAATGACAGCCCCAATAATACACAAACAAACAAACTATAATAATGTGTTTAAAAAGAGAATTCATTTTATCATGAATCTTGTGAACTTATTGCAAGAGAACAACTATCCTATTCAGGGGCCATGCTGTGATGAAGGAATGTCTATGCCATCCATATGGTACAACTATCCTATTCAGTGTATGCACGGTTCTTTAAATATGTGCGAAAGCAATTTATATAGAATAATAGCTGAAACAAAAGCTAATCCAACCCCACCTTTAAGAAATAAAATAGAGCTCGAGCATAACTAATCAAGAAAATGGATAAATGAATAACTTTCACCTAAGAATCTCATCATGAAGTTTTGACATTCAGATGGTTCAAACCATTGTTTTTCTGACTCATACAAGCCGCCTCAGTTCTTCAACTTAATGTCCATAATAAACAATTTATTGCTAAAGCATGTTCCAATCAAAGCACTATCTCTCAAATTCCCCGATGCTTTCATCTTTACATATTTAAAAATAACCAAAGAGTGGTCTAGTGGTTGGCCCTCTATGTATAGCAGGATGAGATCACAAGTTCAAGAGGAGCATGTTTAAAGGGAATCTCTAGGAATATTTAACAAGTTAATTTTTCAAAAAAATGTTTAACACTAACCAGGTAATTAAGTGTGGTCATATATAAAGCTCTTGGAACTAGCGATCCCACTTATGGGAAATGGTCTCCTAAAAATTGAAATTAAGAAATATAAACAAGCAACTCAGCTTCCCCTTAATACATCCATCAATCCTATGTATGGCATACATTAAATGGAAAACATATATCTAGTCTTCTAAAATGTAAATGAAGGTAACATTAATCATGACTGAAATAATCTCCTTCTCTAGCGCAGATCTCAAGCTGATAATGATTGTTTGAACCTAGGAAAAAAAATAATTTAACAACAACAAAACACACAGTAAGGGTCCGTTTGTATTAAACTAAAAATTCATGTTAGGAAAAGTTTTCGGAAAAAAAATCATATAATAATCTGTTTGGTACCACTAAAAAGTTAATTTATGAAAATCTTTTATTTAAAATTATAAATTTTGGCATCCTTGATAAGACTCCGTAAATCATTTTTCTGAATTTCTCTTTCATATAGAATTTTTATGAGTGTGACTACAATCTCAACTATATATTCCAGACGTTTGGCGCCCGCACTCGACGGCCAGCTCCCGGCGCCGGACACCCGACGTCCGGCCCCTGACATCTGGAGCCTGGCGTCCAGCATCTGGCGCCTGACGCTCGGCAGTCGGCTTCCGGCGCCCGACGCCCGACGTTAGGCGGCCAGCTTTCGGCGCCCGAAGGTTGACGTCTGAAGTCCGACGCCCCACGTTAGTGGAGAAGAGAGAGAGAGAGAGAGAGAGAGAGAGAGAGAGAGAAAGAGAAAGAGAAAGAGAGGGAGAGGGAGGGGTGTTGGGCCAGATAAATAGATAGATAAATAGAGAGAGAGGCCGACTATACCACTAGAGGAGGGCAACCAAAGGCGACAGTAGAGGTGGCCGGAGGCGGTGGTGGGAGCGATGATCATGGGAGGATAGGCGTTGGTGGGGTGATGATCGGTAAGAGGGAACAAAAGAGGGGGGGAGTGAGTCACGTGCGGTTTAAATAGATTTGGGGATTAGGGAAAATTAGGTGCATGGTTTTGAAGGATTTGGGGTTTCTTCTAGAGAGAGAAGGGAAAATTGGGCTTGAGATTTAGAACATATGTCAGTGGCAGGAATATAGTCGCTATCATATATTTGTTATGTGAGTGTCTCTATTAAAGTCGTTGACATATGTTTGATAATATTTATATTTTAATATATATTTAATTATATTATATATAACTAATAATATTTAATGATATCTATATAAATGTATTTATACATTTAAATAAATTTATCTATATGTTTTGGACTATTCTTATGTAAATAAAATTATATATACTTATTACATATTTAAATATAATTAACTATATATATTTGACTATGCCTAATGATCTAATTATAATTGTTTATATATATATTAAAATATATTCAATTATATTATATATATTAGTCTGATTTAACTATATCCATTTATATCTAGATAAAAATATTCATATATATGAATATATACTTAACTATATTACATGTAGTTATTTTTTATCCATTTATATTTATATAGTATATTCAATTATATTATATGAATCAAAATTAACTATATCTATTTGATCCATTTATATCATGTATAAATATACTTATATATTTAAATAAATAAAATTTACACTTAAACACAACTATATATCGGTGCATTAATCGAATAACACATAAGATCAGATTGCTAGTTATGAGCACCCTACAAGCCAATTCACATTAGTGATGGCACTTGTAATCTTATACTAATCTCTTTTGGTAATAATATTAACGATATTTTCTCACTTTATATTATATGCATGAGATGATATTTATATTGTGATGTCCATGGGTCTTTATAATGAGGATTAGGATCATGATGAGATCATAATAATGAGACATATCCTCTTTAAACATAGATCCTAAATATTCTTGGTCATAGGTTACTCGAGAAGGATACTGAGAAAATCTGACAAACCAGTGTGCTGTATACCTGTCCATATGATGGAGGTAACTAGTCTCATAACTACTTGTATGGAGACACTAGGAACATGTTTGGTATTTGGATAGACTAGGGATAGAGTGAATTTTGAGGATATCCTCACTATTTTGAAGATATCCTCACACTATCCTGGGTCTATCCAAATACCAAACATTAGGGGTACAGTGTAGATGTTCATTGGAGAATGAGTTCACTAAATGATCCACTCTCAGAATGTTGCATGGTTGTTGATACCTGATTGTTAGACAATGATTCTGTGGTCTTAGTTGTGTAACTGGTCTTTGGACTTGAGATACCAAGGATGTCTTATTTGAGTACTCTATTATTTGATGTCGGACTTATAGGTCTGGAAGTTTTAGATCTAGTACAGCCAATTATTGAGAATGGTAGCCAACCTTATGAAGGCAATTGTGTTTCAATAAAGAATCATCCACTCTCGGTATCATGAGAGGAATATCTCATGTGTTCTTACTCAGATAAATCCTGACCAGGGTCGATCGGATTGAGAGAGAGAGAGTTTTTGAGAATCCGATAAGAGAAAGAATCAAATAGATTATGTATAGGCCTGACAGTACCATGCGTTATCTATGGTCTTTAGGATATTAGTTGGATAAGGGACTAAAGGTACACGGTAACTGTGGGTAGAAAGGTCTAATAGATTTGATCTCTCTGTACTATCTGGGAACTATGGCATAGTAACTTAGTGCGTCCATAGTCGATGAGTTGAGTGAATTATTATGGAGATAATAATTCACTAAGTCAGAAAGAGTTCTAAGTCAGAAGGGTTCTAATAGGTGCAATTCACGGCTAGCTCAGTATTGGGCTTAGAGGGTCACATACATAAGGAAGGACGACGCGATGATAGAAGATTGGATAAAAGTTATCCAATAGATTCTTTTCTAACCACAGAAGGAGACAAGACAATCTGTCACCAGGATAGTCCTAGTGACAATGACAATTGTCGCAAGGATAGTCCTGGTGATAGAGTCAATTGTCACTAGGAATCCTAATGACAAGATTGATTGTTGCCAAGAGAGTCTTGGTGACAGTGACCTATGTCATCAATCAAGTTTGGCGACATTCTATCTTGTCACCAATACATGTATGGCTGGACATACTTTAAGTCATACGTCGCATGGCCGCACGACGTGCGAGCCATAGGGAAGTTGGTGGGCTACCCTCTATTAGAATGAGAGGGGTTGTGAAGAGCTACAAGCTGATCTCTTCATAATCCTCTCACTCATTCCTCCTCCTTTCTCCTTCTGTAGCTCTCTCTTGGTGAAGAGAGAAGGGAGCAAGAGGGTTCACCCCTCCTTGCTCCAGCTGTTGTCGCTGCTTGCTACTACTGTAGCTTCTAGCTACGGCTACTGCAGCTTCTGTTACTGCTGCTCCTCGGAGGTGCACGAGGGGAGGAGACTCCGACAAGAGGAGGAGTTGTCATCATCGGAGACCACCATGTGGACACCGCTAGAGGGAGGTCATTTGAGCTCCTTCATCCGGTGGGCCAAGTTCTACACGTCATGGGATATACGAGCTCCCCTAGGTGAGAAAGTCTCACCCTTGTATGGATTGCATGAAAGTCATGCACTCGGGCATCATCCTGGTCCGATAAATTCTTGTGGGGACTGTGTTTTTGTTTTAAATTTCCTTCCGCTGCATATTTGATGTCTTTGCATGTTTCCTACATGGACGATCTGATCAACTGCATATGTAACAATCAAAATTTTCAATTATCAGTTGAAAGAGATCATATGACTCCAATCAACTGTGTGTAAACTAATTGATGCATTCGATCAATGGCATCTTATCCATTAATTTGATCAATATCAAAAGGGTCTATCTATATATCTAGAGATCGACACAATAATCGATCAGCATATGAGATACTATAATGATCGATCAATTGCGTGCATAGACCGAGCGACAAAATATTCAAGCAATCACATAGTACACCTTAATATGATGAAGATCAAACGGCCCCATCAACCATGTAGTAATTAGTTGTACTCGATTAGTACATACAATATCAAATGATAATCTGATCTAATCAATCATGCACTAATTGACGCATTCAGTTACTCTCACAAAAACATGTTAGAAGCCTCTGCTACATATGACTGTCAAAGTTCATCTTCGATCTTCCATGTAGGGAGAGGGATATGCAACTAACAATAATATTTATAACTTGTCTAAATAAAAATTAAATACACAAATATGTTAAGCACATATATGAAACATGTTAAAATATAACCATATTGGTGCATTCGATCATGTGCACAAGATTATATGTGTGATGGTCCTTGCCGTCCAGACCTACTAAGGATCCAACCTGACTGTGCCAACCCACGAGCCAAGAAACCTCAGAAGGGTAAACTAGAAACATGTCTAGAGAGAAGTAGAGAAGACATAACTCATATATATTAGTATGAACATATACATTAGATTACACTGTCTCAGTATATAATACAAGATCAAGATGAAAAAGAACATTAGTCCTGAGATATACTACTCACAACTACTGGAAGAAGAAGCTCTTACTCACTCTATTGAGATGGCTAGGTCAAGGCTTATATTGAAAACTCACTTGGCCACTCTCACCTAAAAAGGGAAGTAGGGGATGTGAGCCTCAAAATATCATTAAACCCTTAAAAACTCAGAGTAGGTTCTATCTACCACAATAATAAAAATATGTGCTAAAATTAAATAAATATAACTACTAAGTAGGAAATAAATCATTTATAAGACATTTCCAGTAATTGTACAAACTGCGAGTCAGAAGGTATGATGTGATGATCAGTCCATCCCCATATGATTTTACTTATTATATATAATTTTGGTGATTAACAAAACCTTAACAAATATTTTCTAACAAGTTTTTCGGAAATTCATCCATAGGAAACAAATCAAGCGAAATCTGTAAGTTATTCTCACACTGTCATTTAAAGTTCAGAGCATGCATTTCTTCTAAGTACACATCGATTTCCTTTATAGTATAATGATTTCATAAGTAAAAGAACGATTTCCATCACTACAATGATTCGCTAAGTAAAACAACGATTTCCATCGCTACAACGATTTGATAAGTTAAAACAACGATTTGATCGCTATAACGATTCGATAAGTTAAAACAACGATTTGATGTTGTAACAATTCGATAAGTTAAAACAATGATTTGATTGCTGTAACAATTTGATAAGTTAAAACAACGATTTGATCGTTGTAACGATTCGATAAGTTAAAACAACGATTTGATCGCTGTAACGATTCGATAAGTTAAAACAACGATTTGATAGCAAATAACGATTTGATCACAAACAATGATTTGCTCATACTTGAATAACGATTTACTCATACTAGAAAGGCACACCACAGATCCAAGAAGATGAAGCTAAGAGAGAACCTAAAGCCTGTAATTGACAGATTAAATGCTCAGGGAGAGATGTTGTGCTCCTTGCAAAATGAAGTGTGTTCAATTTTCATAAGCCAAAGCACAGGAGCCAAGGAGATTGGAGCAGTAAAAGATGAGCTCCGGGGATTGAAAAGTGAGTTGGGGAGCCTGAAGCACTTAGTAGCAGATCTTTCAGATTTTGTGAGAGCGCAATTGCCTATTTCTGCCCCTCCTGCTCCCACTCAACCCATGCCAGAGGGCAGCTCAGGGCCTCCATGGCCAAGGAATGAAGAAGAAGTTCGGCCACCAGGGCCTTCTGAAGAAGTAGTCAGGCCATCAGGGCCCAATATGGTTGAGGAATCCAGTCAGTTTGAGCCTGCACAGGAAGCATCAGGGCCACCAGGGCCATCAGTTGAGAAGTCAGGGCCTCCACGACCAGTGGTGGAAGAGTCTGGGCCATCAGGGCCAGTGGAATCCAAAGCAGAGCAAGTCAACATTGAAGATCCAGTAGAAGCTGCTGTTGTGCCCTTAGAGCCTCCTGTCTCTTCACCTCTTAAGACTTCAGCTCCTCCTACTCCACCTTCTTCATCCACTGCACCTCCAGCCTCTGCCACCTTCAAACAGCCCCTTCCAAAACACATCTCCTCACTGCACCATTTCCTCCTACCTCCTCTTCTTCTCCTACTTCCTCCACCTTTATTCCTCCTCCTCCTATTTTTGAGAACCCTCCAGCATCATCTTCTTCATTTAGACCCTCATCATCTGGTCCATCCACTACTGGACCATCTGTCCCACCTCATCCTACCTCTTCTTCTACTCTTCATCCACCCACTCCACCCTCATTCATAACTCTCATTCCGGAGAGTGCTCGTATTCAGAGTGTGGTCATAGAGGACATCATAGATGAGTTTGAAGAAGCAATTCTTCACTCAGTCCTCTCCCTTTCCTCTCATGTTCACAGAACAGACTCTTCTAGTCCTGCTCCTAAAAGGAGGAAAGGCTCTAAGGACCTTGCTCTTTCATCTGAACCTCTCTTTCCACCTCTTTGGTTCTCTCTTTCTGTTGAAAATAGAAGGAGATCTATTTATTCTGAATTCCTGCAGAAATGCATTTTTGCCATAGTTTGTGGCCTCCCTCACCTCAACCTCACAGACCACCTCCAAATTGTTCTCCTTCTTTCTCCTCTATCTAAAGCTGATCAGTCCAAATTTTTTTCAATGGCTGAATCTAAGACTGAAGATCAGTAGGCTCGGGGCCATCAGTCCTTATACAAGAAATTCATACTTGCTAGATCTGACAGATTCCCTCCCAGAGACCACCCTCTCACACTGAGTGAGTGGTTTGTCATTCATCATAAGAATTCATGGGGTCCTTTCATACAGAAGGAGATCAAGCTGGTCAGATTCTTCCAAATGTTCAATGATTATAGATATGTCAACAATCTGCCAGAGGTTCAGCTTGGGCAATTCAGAGGAGCCATAGCTCTATTCAGATCAGAAAATCCAGTCAACACCTCCATCCAAATGGATTTTGCTACCCTGAAGATGCCAGAGAGTGTATTCCTCCCTAGCCTTCATTCCTTGGTAGTGGACACTGCAGTAGGTCCCATCATCTTCGAAAGGTTTGCTAGGGTCATGTGCAGGATCCAAGTCCAGAAGGGCAATCTCCTTGCATTCCACAGATTCTTGTTTAGGGAGTATCACAGTGGTCATATCAAATCTGATGTGCTAGCTCCCCTCCTGTCTGAATGTGAAAGGCTATCTCTATCAGAGTGGGAAAAGCATTACCCTCAAGCTGCTCAGCAACTTTTCAATCTAAATCTCTCCTTGGCTAGGTCAAACAAACCCTCTTTATCTGCTGATGAGTTTCTAGATCTGAACTCCATTCACCTAGTTCAAGATCTGTTTGCTATTTGGGTTGAGAGGCACAAGATTTATGTACCAATGAAAAAGCATCTGAAGAAGCAGCAGATCTTCTACCCCATTTCAATTGATCAGTTTTTGCAGCATGCCAGTTTTGGCACCTCCAGTTCCTACAAGATGTCTCTTGGCAAGGATGAATATGCCAATTTTCTAGAAGCTCAGAGGCAACTTCACATCCAGCGAATGGCTCCTGTCATGGGGGCTTCATACACTATAGCTTGGGGTGCATTCCAAATCTATTTTGAAGAGCAGGAACTCAAGGCTTGGCCCATCATCACTCGCCATGCCTCTCTCTTGTAACATGCCTTCTATATCTCTGTACCTCCTTAGTAGTCAATATAGTGGTTCTTTCACCTTCCATTTATCTTTTCTCTCTTCTTTCTTTGTCTCTTTGTATGTTTTTTTGTTTAATGACAAAAAGGGAGAGAAAATATAATATTCTGAAATACATTCCTTAAATATAGACAACAAATTTATTTAAATTCATTTCAGTACTTTACATTTTTATATTATGTTTTGTCATCACCAAAAAGGGGGGGATTGATGATCAGTCCATCCCCATATAATTTTACTTATTATATACAATTTTGGTGATTAACAAAACCTTAACAAATATTATCTAACAAGTTTTTCTGAAGTTCATCCACAGGAAACAAATCAAGCGAAATCTATAAGTTATTCTCACATTGTCATTTAAAGTTCAGAGCATGCATTTCTTCTAAGTACACATTGATTTCCTTTATAGTATAACGATTTCATAAGTAAAAGAATGATTTCCATCGCTAAAACGATTCGCTAAGTAAAACAACGATTTCCATCGCAACAACAATTTGATAAGTTAAAACAACGATTTGATCGCTGTAACGATTCGATAAGTTAAAACAACGATTTGATCACTGTAACGATTCGATAAGCTAAAACAACAATTTGATCGCTGTAACGATTTGATAAGTTAAAACAACGATTTGATCGTTGTAACGATTCGATAAGTTAAAACAACAGTTTGATCGCTATAACGATTCGATAAGTTAAAACAACGATTTGATTGCTGTAAAACAATGATTTGATCATTGTAACGATTCGATAAGCTAAAATAACAATTTGATCGCTATAACTATTTGATAAGTTAAAACAACAATTTGATAGCAAATAACGATTTGATTGCAAACAACGATTTGCTCATACTTGAACAATGATTTTCTTAAACAACTATTTGCTCTCAATCAAAAGAATGATTTGCTTCTATTTAACTAACAATTCTTTCAACGATTTGATAAGTAGAACATCGATTTCATTTCACCATGGATTTTATTTATGCATAGACTACGATTATGAAATCTATTTCACGTATACATCAACTATCTCACAACGATTATGTTTTGAATGAATTGTCATAATCTTTTATTATTATCCTTCCAGACAGATTTGAAAATATCTATCCTTATGATATTCAAACATATTTTCAAAACTCTGTGGAGCTCAAGTCTTCCTGTGTATATCTTTGTATCTTGCACCACGTAGCATTTATTGTGATTGTACACATCTCTGCATGTCGCATATTGTGTGCTTTCAACACCTATGTTTCTATAGGAAACACTTTTCAGGGTGACAGAATGGCATTTCTATTTTGGTATACACTCTTATAGCATGTCTTCTAACGATTGACTGACAGCTTAGAGACAGTCTAGTTGTCTGTGTCTTGGCATTTATTACGTGTAGGTCTTTGCCAGTACCAAATCTTACAACGTTGAATAATCTGAAGTGAAAGATATCTAGATGATCTTCTCCTTGCGTATGTGTCTTCCAGAGCATTAAATGACTGCAGGCTTACCTGTTCCACACCTCAGACCATGCAGTCTAACGTGCTTCAAACTTAGAGACAACAGACACTTCAACAACACCTCAATGGATATATTTTTCAAGAGAAGATATATATAGAAGACTGATGACTTCATGAATATATATATATGACACGGATACACACAATAAAAACACTTTTGAACCTACCAAGAACTTGCGAGCATCAGCAAAGAGAGAGCTCATTTGTTTCATTCCATCTTCTTTTAGCTCTTAGCTCTCCATTGTCATTTGCTTAGCCTTTGGAGAGTTTTTGTAGTTCTGAGAGATTTCTTGTTGTAAATCTTTGTCTCTCAGACATTGCCTCAGATCAAGCAATCTATTGTAAGCTTGGTCTAGGGGCCTTTCGCCTTTTTACACAATTCTCTGTGTGTTCCTCTTCGGTTGTGAAGAGAAGACCTGTTGGAAATAGGTGGTTGTTATTCCCTTCATTGAGGAAGGAAGACCTGTGTATCAGGTGGTGTTTTGTACCTCTTCAGGGTTAGAAGAGAAGGCCAGCTACTGCTAGATGTGTAAGAGTCCTTAAGGGGGACAGTACCCTTGGTTAGTGAAATCCCAAGTTGTTGCTTGGGGACTGGACGTAGGACTCCTTGGGTTAGGAGGTCCGAACCAAGATAAAAATCTCCTATTGTTGTGTGTTTGTTTGTTTGTCTTCTCTCTCTCTAACACTAACTATCGATCTTAGTGTTTTTCTGTTAAGTATTCTTATTGACAGGTTTTATTCTAAAAAGATTTTTAGCAATCTATTCACCCCCCCCCCTCTGGGCTTGCTATATGGGCAACATGATGTTACTAATCGGGTCACGAAAATTGGTCTACCAATATTAGACCCGGGCAAGAGCTAACAGGAAACCTCACAGTCTTACAATCAGAAATACATTCAACTATTGCATCCATATCTAACTACCTACTAATTAGAGAGGCCGTGGAGACTACATATAAGGGACTAGTTGGGAACCACCACCTCTGCCAGTGTCCTCTCTCCCAGCCAAGAGTGCACTCAAATAACACACAATACACTGTACGAACCATCTTTCTCCAGCCTAGACGCGGAACACAAGGGGAGTCCAAGAAGATAGCACCAGACTTTGTCTGTCAGCTTAACAGGGTATAAAAATAGAGTCAAACCAACTTAAGCTAGTCTCACTGCCTGTCGAATTTGGTTGACCAAAGTTTTTCCTTCATCCGACCAATCTGGAGTTGGTCAACCAATCCCCATCCTTTGGTTTACTAAAAATACATAATATGTTAACATTTATCATCGACTAGAGATAGCAATTGACATGCGTCAACATTTGTCAGCGACTAGAAGCTACTGTTGGCATACGTTCAATATATGTCAATGGTCAATCACAACCGCTAACATACTCAACATATTTCAACGATTAGAAGCCACTACTGACATATGTTCAAACATATGTCAACGGCCAATCTTAGCTGCTAACATATCCTCTTCATATGTCAATGAGTACATTTAGCTGCTGACAAATGTTAATATATGTCAGCGATTGTCACTGGCCAATAACATAAGTTGCATATGGTGGTGGCTTTCACAGCTCTTGACATATACTCACTAACATATCTTATTTTTGTAGTAGTGTGTTAATGATAGAAAAGATTGATAGAATTAAGCTATTCGATTGTGTGATTTTGAAATAGAAGGCACATCACTTTGATGTCATTGAACGCATTGAATCCCTACTTACCATAGGTATACAAATTCACTTGGGCATTACTTTTCAGCACCTTAATGCATTATAGAGGATGTATTTTGAAACTGAAAGTTTCACTATAGAGACAATGTCATAAATATTACCCATTTCTCCCTCCCCGTCAACTTCCTTTTGTTGCGTTTTTTAGAAATAAATACAATTGAAAAGAAAACATTTATTTAATAAGCATAAATCTTATAGCAGAAAATAATTACAAGTTAGGAATATCTAGTTTTTAGAGGAAAAATATTAATTTTTCAAACAACCGTTGGATGTGTGAACATAATATCATGTTATTAATTTATAGAGTTATAAGATATTGGCACAGGGATCTCAAGGAACCCGAGCCGACGACTTGAAGTAGTTTGGATCGGCATCCCGATGACTGCTAGGTTGATGTCCGAGTGTCGATTAGCCTGATCTCCCAACATCCAGCATCCGACATCCAGCATCGTATAGGTCGACCCCTTTGTACCCATTGGGTCGACAATAGCAGCTCGGCCAAGGATGAGGCCTATCCAGCTGAGCCATAATTGATGCGGAGTGCGACGTGTCCATGGGATTCTCAAGAATGTGGCTCGCATAACGGTCGAGGCATTAATCGTTGAGATAATGGTCATAGATCGTGCTCCCAGTAACATCAACCATTAAGACTATGATCTGCATGATCTGACAGTGGCGGTTACGTCGACGACTAGATGACAGTTATGGTGACATGGCATGAAGATCTTAATTGTCGTCTTGTGAGACATGGCACGGTTGGTTCTCTCCCCGCCGCCCCCCACCCCCTTTTTTGTCTTTCTCCACATCTATTGAGATAAAATTTTAAATATAATCTAATTAAGGGATGATACAAATTATGATAATTTTAATTTAATTTTTTAATTTATTTTTTCATCAGTAAAAATTACCTAAAAATTATTAAGTCGACTTAATCCCAATATTTATGCGTCAATAATATCTAATATTTATGTTGGTAGAATTAATATATTTTTTTCATAATTATGATGACTTCATATTTGACATTATTTTTAAAATTAAATGGCGTCCTATCGAGGTGCATACAATCAAAGTCGTATCAAAATCAAGGTTGGTTGTACCACCACAGATCATGGTGGTACAATCGACCCGTACTGTCGTGTACCATGGCAGAATGGCCGACTTGTACTGTGCCACGATTGGTTCCCCTTTTTTTTTCCTTCCCCACATCTGACACATCTAAGGGTCTAAACGATGTCTAATTGAGATGAAATTTTAAACATAAATTAATTAAGAGATGATACAAACTATGATAATTTTATTTTAATTTTTTAAATTACTTTTTCATCAAGTGAAATTATCGAAAAAAATTATTAGGTCGACTTAATCTCAATATCTATACATCAATAATTTCTAATATTTATGTTTTTAGAATCAGTACATTTTTTTAATAATTATGATGACTTCAAATTTGACTTTATTTTTAGAACATGATGTCGTTCTATCTGAAATGTTGCGGAAAACTGCTATGATGAAATCTAGACGGGGGGTTGAATAGATTTCAACTGAATTTAAAAATTACTCGATTAGAAACTCAGAGAAATCAATGAGAAACTTAGATCTTAGACTTAAGTACAATTATGAGCAATCTTGACAGATCAAGTGATGTGAGAGCAGCGAGCCTACCAATCATCTAACGCAAAGACAACAAACCACAATGGCACAATGATTTAGGGTGGTTCGGATTACACAATTATGTATCCTACATCTACCATCCACACACACACACAAAGTGGCTTATGTCGCGAGTCCAAATAGGTCACACTACAACACACACACTCTGAGATAACAGAGATCTCAGATCTGAACACACACGTGAAATTGAGCACAGGAGTTGCTCCAATTTCACAAAACACACACTAGGAAATGAGTTTTAAGTAAGGAACCAGACAAAACAGTTGAATTTTAGATTGAAGAAGTCTGGTTCGATTTCCCCCTGTTCTGCTTCCAGATGAGAGCTCAGATCTCCAGCTTCAGCTCCAAGATGTAGACTCTGGAAGCTGGGAATTCCACTTAAGGTTGATCAGTCAAGGTACTTGGATCATCCAATTTTTCAAATCTGGATGCAATTCTCTGGGATAAACTCTCTCTCTGAATTCGCCTTCTGCTTCTGGGAGTTGAGAGGACTGAGGTGTGTGTCCCCCAAAAGATGAGTGGATGATGGGCATTTATAGTCCCATGTGTCCACGAAATGCCTTGGAATTTGGGGGCACAAAAATTCTCGCTCAGAAGCCTTCAACCAAAATCATCCACGTGTCCTTAAACTCAGATCTAGAAAAGTAGTCAAAGTGTGTCGACACAACATGAGTTATGTGTCGACACATGTTCCTGACTTTGTGTCCTGGCAGCTTTGACTGATGAGTTGTGTCAACACACTTTGCACTTGTGTCGACACACTTTCCACTGACTACAAAACAAGCTTCTGGGAGGGATAGGATGTGTCGACACACAATCATCCTGTGTCGACACCACCGGCACTGAAGTTCTGACTATTTTCTGGATACATGCAATGTGTCGACACACAACCAACTTGTGTCGACACCACTGGGTCCTTCATACTTCACTGCTTACTGGATGCATGGGATGTGTCGACACCATTGAACTTGTGTCGACACAACTAGCTTGCTTTCATGATTATTTGCTCTGGGATTAAGTCATATGTCGACACACTATCTGAATTGTGTCGACACCACTATCATCATATAAACATTTCTGTGAGCTACACATGAAAAAATAGTATTAGATATAATTGAAACATGATTTCCACATTTGTATGGATCATAGTTAAACATCATCAAAACAAGAGATCCAACACTATCAAGGTGCGCATAATCAAAGTCGTGTCGGAATACGATGACTTATATTTTTCAACCTCTTTATGTGATGGCCTTATATTTTGCTCATTTTCTTTAGAAGTTTGCTCATTTTAAATATTGATCAAATCACAAAATAAAAAAATTTAAACTGGCCCCTTTCCCACCATATCTTAGTGGTACGGTATGATACGATATCGTACCGTGCCAACGAGAATGCGGCACGGTCGATTTGAGCGGTACGACGAACCATGATATTTTTCAATGAATTTATTTGCTACTCCCTTCAAACCTGTAGAAACTCACTAATTTTAAATAAATAAATAAATAGAAATATTAAAGAAATGTGAATTAATTAAAACTGTTAAGCAAAAATAAGTAATGGGCTTTAATAAATGGTTCATATAAGAGTTATTGGGCTAAAATAGGAGTTTTAAAATATATAAAAAATTACTATAAAATTTGTAACTGTATTATTTTCTAATTAAAAAATGGTAAGTAAATCACTAATATGACTCATATACATCTAAAATAGACTCCTAACCCTACCCCAACATGCTAACCATAAAATTGCAGTCCTATCCTAACCCAAATAGGAGGATTAATGCTAGGAAGCCAGGATAAATATGAAAATTCGGAGTGAAGGGAAGTTAAAGTTTTATTAAGAATTAACAATGCTAGATGTATAAATAAACTCTCAAACCATTCATGGCTGACCCTATTGCTCTACTGAGACTTCTTGGACGTGGATGAGAGGCCACAGGAGGAGGGAATCGTGGGGAGAAGGATGCTAGAAGATCTACAAGCTTGTTCTTTACGTTCTTAACCGTAGGAGTTTAATCGTCCAAAGTTAGGCAATCTCACAAGCAACATTAAATTAATTTCGTATGTAGATTGTTCTTGTAGCGACCCTCTTATATCGGTACGGTTCCACCAACCCACGTCGATATAAAAGGTATCACTACAGTGGGACATTTACCCAACACTAGTACAATAGGCTGAAACATACACAAATATAATATATCTCATGACAGCGGAATTTAAAGAACTGAAAAGAAATCTTATTCCATCATCCACATTCTATTCACAGTCCGTATAGAAGAAAAGAGAGCTAATTATTCATAACTGAAATAAAATAAATACATTGTCCATATGAGACTACGCAGAGTCTTTATTACATACTATGAAGTAATGGAAAAGTACAATGCTAACTCCACAACAATCTCTCCTACTCTCGCTCCGAGTCGCTCCTAACGATCTCCTCGGAAGAAGTAGAAATGTCTGCACCTGTACGCCGAAGCAAGAATGAGTTCAAAAGAACTCAACAAGTAACACCAGCACACTAAACATACATGCATCAAGTAATATCCATAACCTTATGCTACATCATTTACACATAATGCATGGAAGTGACAATTTTTCAAATAGAAGCCTATTCATGATTTCTACACATTTTACGCATGGGATTTAGTTTTATACACAATAAACTAATCCTATCACATGCTTTCTACACTTTTCACTATGCTAAACTGATTTCATTCAATCATTCATAAGCCACATGTTGATCATTTTACACAATATTTACACATTTCATAACAACTAATTTAACATGAATTCTAAGATAAGTTTTCACATAGTTAACATATTTATTTTAGAGAAAAGCTCGCTGTTTTACTACTATCATGTCACATTCACAAGAAACTTATCATTTTTGCATGCTTTCATAAGAATTTCATGAACACATATTCACTTACACAGGTCCACAATTTACACATTTTCTTTCACTTAAACACATTTTCACTTTTCCTTAATGCCGTGACACATAGCCCAAACCACTTTAGAAGGACACACACTAATCACATCACATATCAATCACCTAGGCATTCCAGTGATTAATCTTAGTTACTGCGCAGAACTGGGAGAAGCACTCTCCACCCTAACCAGCGATACTTGTTCGCCTCTAGGATTTAATCCCAATGCCCATGGGACATCACACACTTTGAACTTTCCCGTGGGGACTTTACCACAGTACAGTTCCACAGCCCTCTAAGGTAGCAGTGTCACCCATTGGCACATTAATACATTTTCTCAATTTCCACACATTTCTAAATACAACATAATTACGCATTCATCTTATGTTCACATATTTACATTCTTCAGTATTACCTAACATGGTACTACTGTTTTCAGTATTAATCAAATTTTTACAACAATTCTAATCATGCTGAAATTTTATGCAGAATTAAATATTAATCATGTTAGCATGTATTAATTATTAATATCTAACATAAAACAAGTTTATATAGCTACTATCATCTGTTCAGTATAGAAATTTAACCAGAAATTCATCACAGTTTAACCATCATGCAGACTAAAATTTACATTTTTCTGAGTTACACATATTTTCTGAAAATTCTAACAGTGATGTTATCAACTGTAAAAATAGCCAAACTGACACAAATTTTCATTATTCGGATTCACAATTTATTTCATACATGAATACTGATAGTACAAATTTTATCACAAATTTTAGGAATTTAACTAGTTTCGCATAAATTCTTAACTTTTATACATTGAGTAGACATATTAACTATTTTTCGGCTCAGAAAATTTAATAAACTGTACAGATATTATAAATTGCTCAAATTTTTATATCATGCAACAGATCTTATGAACAATGTACAGAAATTTCATGGCAATTAATTTCTACACATATTTCATAAACGACATTTTCCAAGATTAAACTTTTGTTGGTAGCACATTCTAAGAATTCTAATAATTAGTGAAAATTCCAAAAATGCACAATAATTCACAGTACAACCAAACATATATAATTACATATTATATGAAATTTTACCATATATCCTTATGCGGAAAAACTCGAAAACTAGTTCATATAAGGACAGACTTGCACACTGTTGCAGTCTGAAGAACTCGACGGCATGGGGTAGCCGTCTATAGGTTAATGGCATTATATGATGCCGCCAACACATGATATTAGCGGCAAGGGATCTTGCCGTTAATATCTTGTCTGCACAAAACAGACTGAAAGCCAACAAATCACTTGAAAGGGGGGTTCCAGGACACGAGAAAAATCTGAGAAATTCCTGGGACATACTAGACACATGTAGGGTTAATGTGAATGGGGTACTTGCCTTCTGTAAAATCTACAAACGACGATTCAAGCCGGAGAAGCCCTCCTCGGCCTGTGCCAAAGAGTCTCCAAATCCCTTCTTCTTCGGATCTTCTGTTGATCTTTACAGCACACCAGTGTGGGGAGTCGTTCCCGGATGTTCAAGGTTGACACCAGCCGATGCAGATCGCCAGACGAAGTCTCCCGAAGCCGAATCTCTCAGGTTCAAGTTAGGGTTTTTGCATAGAAAAGATAGTTTTGTTTTGACCCAAGAGCCAAAAGGGATGGATTTGGCCGAAAACGGGGTATTATAAAGGGTTGGGGTCGGATAGGTTAAAGGGGCAAGTCTCAGAGCCGTTGGGAAAGGTTTCCAAAACAAGAGGCTCAATTTCCGGAGGCGTTTCCGGATCTGGAAACGTAACAGGTCTGGGATATTGGCGTCCATATCCATGGTCGCCTATCCAAAATGGGCGTCCATCGATATTACCGCCTACCCCTGGTCAGCGTCAGCCGATATGGACGCCGACTGGCCGACAAAACTCACTTTAATTATGCAGAATTTATAACACTACACACTTAATATATATATATATATATATATGTATATACTTGAATATACTATGCACATTTCAATAATACTAATTCATACAATTTATATCAATAAATACTTATACACAATAATCTATACATCAATAGTATACACTTATACGCACATATATTTAAACAAACAAGTTGAAAATCAAGGGCCTTACACCTTCTCCCCCTTAAAGAAACTTCGTCCTCAAAGTTAGACTGACACTACTCAAACAACTGAGGATATTTCTTTTTCATTGCATCCTCAAGCTCCCAAGTAACCTCCTCTCGCGAGAAGTTACGCCATAAGACCTTTACTGACACAATGCTCTTGTTTCGAAGATGTTGAACCTTCCTATCAAGAATAGCTACTGGTTGCTCTACATAAAAAAGATTTGGCTGGATCTCCACTGGCTCATGGCTAATAACATGAGACGGATCTCTGACATACTTCCTGAGTATAGATACGTGAAAAACAGGATGAACGCTAGCCAATGCTAGAGGTAAAGCTAGCTCATATGCCACATTGCCCAATCGTCGGAGAATCTCATACGGGCCAATGAACCTAGGGCTCAACTTACTATGCCTGCCAAATCTAACTACACCTCGCGTAGGCGAAATCTTCAAAAAGACATGTTCACCTACCTCAAACTCTAGATCCTTTCTCCTGTTGTCGGCATAACTCTTCTGCCTATCCTATGCCGCAACAAGTCTCTTCCTAATGAGCTGGACCTTATCCGAAGTCTCCTGAACTAACTCCAGACCGATCAACTGCCTATCACTGGTCTCCTCCCAACACAAAGGAGATCTACAAGGTCTACCATATAAAGCCTCAAATGGAGCCATGCCAATGCTCGCATGAAAACTATTGTTATATGCAAACTCCACTAGAGGTAAATGGCGCTCCCAATCATCCTTCCAATCCAGCACACAAGCCCTCATTATATCCTCAAGTGTTTGGATAGTCCTCTCGGACTGTCCATCTGTCTGGGGATGAAAAGCCGAACTGAGCTTCAGCTCCGAACCTAACGCATCCTGAAGACCCTTCCATAGTCTCGAAGTAAATCTCGGATCTCGATCCGAAATAATAGACTTCGGTACTCCAT
This sequence comes from Colocasia esculenta, assembly GCA_014218235.1. Taxonomy (NCBI): domain Eukaryota; kingdom Viridiplantae; phylum Streptophyta; class Magnoliopsida; order Alismatales; family Araceae; genus Colocasia; species Colocasia esculenta. The sequence goes on along the minus strand of CM024757.1, from coordinate 118,017,242 downwards.
GCAATCTAATAATACTACTAACGTACAGTCTAGCTAAACTCTCTACTGATTGCTACTTCTTCATAGGCAAGAAATGCGCAGTCTTTGAGAATCGATCTACCACTACCCAAATCGAGTCATTACGTCGTCTAGATCGAGGCAAACCCGTAACAAAATCCATAGTGACAGCTTCCCACTTCCAAACTGGGATCTCCATCTTCTGCATAAGACCAGATGGTCACTGCCGCTCGGCCTTCACTTGCTGGCATACTAGACATCTAGACACAAACTCGGCTACATCCTTCTTCATGCCAGACCACCAAAACGATCTCTTTAAATCTTGGTACATCTTAGTGTTACCCGGATGAATAGAGAACCTATATCTATGAGCTTCTGCTAAAACATACTTACGAATATCTACCACGTCTGGAACACAGACACGATGATGGAATCTAATCACACCATCCTCATCACGAGCAATGCCCGCTTTGCCCACTAACTCTTGGAGTCTAGGGTCGGCTTTCTGATGCTCGATCACCTCATCCAACACCGATGACCTAATGGACAGCTGAGCCACAAAAGCTCGGCATAAAGATGGCTCCAACTCGGTCATCGTACATGCTGCATCCTCCAACATCTTCCAGTCCTGCTGGAGAGACGACCTCTTTCTACTAAGGGCATCTGCTACGACATTCGCCTTTCCAGGATGATACTGGAGGTCGAAGTCATAGTCCTTCAGGAACTCAATCCATCTTCTCTGCCTAAGGTTTAATTCTTTTTGGGGAGAAAAGATACTTTAGGCTCTTGTGATCAGTGAACACCTCAAATCTGACACCATAAAGATAGTGCCTCCAGATCTTCAGTGCATGAACCACTGCCGCAAGCTCAAGATCATGAGTTGGATAGTTTCTCTCATGTTCCTTCAATTGCCTCGAAGCATATGCTACTACCCTTCCTTGTTGCATCAACACACAGCCAAGACCAATCCGAGATGCATCCGTGTAGATAGCAAAATCCTCTACACCGCTCGGTAGAACTAACACAGGGGCCGATGTGAGTTTAGTCTTCAATAATTGAAAACTACTCTCACACTCCTCGGACCAGATAAACTTCACTCCCTTCCTGGTCTGAGTCAATGGAGTGGCGATGGATGAAAATCCCTCTATAAACGCCGATAATAACCCGCCAGACCAAGAAAACTTCGAATCTCCAAAGGAGTCTTGGGACTCTCCCAATCCATAACAGCCTGGACTTTCGCTGGGTCCACTGCTACACCAGCACCGGAGATAACATGCCCAAGGAAATGAACCTCGCGCATCCAAAAATCGCACTTGCTGAATTTGCATACAGCTTGTGCTCACGGAGAACCTCTAACACTATCCTCAAATGCTGACGATGTGTGGCTCATTGGAGAGTAGACCAGCACGTCATCAATGAAGACTACACCAAAACTATCTAGATATGGTCTAAACACCCTGTTCATGAGATCCATGAACGCTGCAGGGGCGTTGGTTAGACCAAACGGAAGGACCAAAAACTCATAATGTCCATAATGGGTTCTAAATGCCGTCTTGGACACATCCTCACTCCTAATCCTCAACTGATGATAGCCAGAACGCAGATCAATCTTAGAAAAGACCGATGCATTCTGCAGCTGGTTAAACAAATCATCAATCCGAGGTAAGGGATACCTGTTCTTTACTGTCACCTGGTTTAGCTTTCTATAATCAATGCATAACCGAAGTGACCCATCCTTCTTCTTCACGAATAAGACAGGTGCACCCCAAGGGGAAACGCTAGGGCGAATAAATCCCTTATCTAACAAATCTTGCAACTGCTTCCTTAACTCAACTAACTCCGCAGGTGCCATCCGATAAGGTGCCTTTGAGATAGGAGAGATGCCTGGAAGCAACTCTAGAGTGAACTCTATCTCTCTAGCCGGTGGCAATCCAGATAAATCATCAGGAAAGACATCTGGAAAATCCTGCACTACATCTATCTCGGCAAGAGTAAGTGACTCATCAGCCTTGGGTATTAAAACCACACTGGCAAGAAAAGCGTCACAACCCTTGTTCACCATTCTCATTGCCCTCATGGCCGAGATGACAAACTTTCCCGCTAAGTTCCTCGGCAAAGGATGAGAAAATTCATCCTCACCAGGAATGCGGAAAACGATCTTCTTCCACGACAATCTACCAATGCATAGTGCTCCTCTAGCCAATCCAGACCAAGAATAGCATCATAGTCCTTCATCTTAAGCAAGAAGAAACACCCTTCTAGGACTCTATCCTCAATGCACACTGGTAAAGACGGAATACACTTCCTAGTCGATACCGTACCCGCAGGTGTATGCACAGACAAAGGGACTTCTAAATCCTCAGACTCTAACCCTGACTCTAAAGCTAACTGCCTAGCAAAACGCTCGGAAATGAACGAGTGAGTAGCACCCGTATCGAACAAAACCGAGCATGCACACCTAAGAACAAAACTGTACCTTCGGTGACATGATCTGCCTGCTCGGCGTCCTCACGAGCTAACACAAACACTCGAGCTGGGGCTCGAGGTCTCCCTGGTCGTCCTGTCGCTGGCGCTGCTGCTACTGCTACTGGGGCTAGCCCCCGCTGGGCTCCCTGCTGAAGCCTCGGACAATCCTTAATCTTATGATCACTTATCACGCACTTTAAGCACTTTCCTGCTACCAGCCAACACTCCATACCGCCGTGTGCCCTCCCGCAATGAGGACACTCCTTCTTACCACTAGGGGAATGTTGAGAAGATACCTGACCACTGCCTAATGCCACAGGACGCTGCGATGACTGGAAAGTCGCCTTCTTCCTCTCCTGTCTCTGGAAAGGAGCTGCTGGCCTCTTCTGAGAAGCCTTCTTCTCCTCCAGATACTGCTCTATCTCCCCCTCCTGCCGACACGCCGCGCTGAGCTCCTGCTCGAGAGTACGATGGTCGAAAGCCACCAACCTCGTCCTCAGTGATGGTTTCAGACCCATCACGAATTTCTTCGCGTTCCTGCGCTCATCAGCTACAATATGAGGGGCGTACTTTGATAGCTCGGCAAACTGGCCTCGTACTCTAGCACGGTCATGGAGCCCTGAGTCAACGAGAGGAACTCCTGCTCCATCTTGTCCTGGATGTGCTCCGGAACAAACTTGGCTCGGAAAAGCCTCACGAACTCATCCCATCCGACTTCCACGGCACCATCCTCGAACCGAGTACGTAACAACGAGGACCACCATACATCGGCTCGCTCCTGCCAAAACCATCCATGAGAACTAACCAACAAAATTTATACTTAAAGTAATAACCACTAGATTAGATTACACATACCTGTAGCATATAGGTGGCTAAAGTGACCTTGTCGTCCTCAGCGCACCTAATGGCCTGGAAGATCTTCTCAATCTCCCTCATCCAGTTCTCAGCTAATAACGGATCGCTCTCCTCCTTAAAAGAAGGTGGCGACATCCTCTTGAACCTTTCCATGATGGAGGGTCCACCATGGTCAGCCTGGGGAACTGGTACCTGAGCCTACTACAACAAGCAACAAAATTAACACATATAACATAACAATCATGCATTTAAAATACATACTGCTTTATCTTATTATTCTAAACTGAGCCTGGAGTGCAGCGTGAGTGTGGGACTGCGTTTGCATGGCCTGCACCAAACCCTGCATGAACACTCCATAATCTACTGGTGGCGGTGGAGGAAGTACAGGACCCTGGGGTGCAGGGGCCTGCTGCTCACCCTGATCCTCACTCCGAGGCTCATCTCTCCTCTGCTCGCCATCACGAGCAGGAGCACCACGCCTACCACGCGAACCCATATCCTGTAAAACGGATTAATCACCATTTAGGACTAAACTATCTAAATTCTAACTAATCACTTATCTATGTGGACAATCTACACTGACTTAGTATACAATGAAGATGATGGTATATGCATATTTATGTACAATTTCAGCCTGATGCTCTGATACCAATCTCTGTAGCGACCCTCTTATATCGGTACGGTTCCACCAACCCACGTCGATATAAAAGGTATCACTACAGTGGGACATTTACCCAACACTAGTACAATAGGCTGAAACATACACAAATATAATATATCTCATGACAGCGGAATTTAAAGAACTGAAAAGAAATCTTATTCCATCATCCACATTCTATTCACAATCCGTATAGAAGAAAAGAGAGCTAATTATTCATAACTGAAATAAAATAAATACATTGTCCATATGAGACTACGCAGAGTCTTTATTACATACTATGAAGTAATGGAAAAGTACAATGCTAACTCCACAAACAATCTCTCCTACTCTCCTCTCCGAGTCGCTCCTAACGATCTCCTCGGAAGAAGTAGAAATGTCTGCACCTGTACGCCGAAGCAAGAATGAGTTCAAAAGAACTCAACAAGTAACACCAGCACACTAAACATACATGCATCAAGTAATATCCATAACCTTATGCTACATCATTTCACACATAATGCATGGAAGTGACAATTTTCAAATAGAAGCCTATTCATGATTTCTACACATTTTATGCATGGGATTTAGTTTTATACACAATAAACTAATCCTATTACATGCTTTCTACACTTTTCACTATGCTAAACTGATTTCATTCAATCATTCATAAGCCACATGTTGATCATTTTACACAATATTTACACATTTCATAACAACTAATTTAACATGAATTCTAAGATAAGTTTTCACATAGTTAACATATTTATTTAGAGAAAGCTCGCTGTTTTACTACTATCATGTCACATTCACAAGAAACTTATCATTTTTGCATGCTTTCATAAGAATTTCATGAACACATATTCACCTACACAGGTCCACAATTTACACATTTTCTTTCACTTAAACACATTTTCACTTTTCCTTAATGCCGTGACACATAGCACAAACCACTTTAGAAGGACACACACTAATCACATCACATATCAATCACCTAAGCATTCCAGTGATTAATCTTAGTTACTGCGCAGAACCGGGAGAAGCACTCTCCACCCTAACCAGCGATAATTGTTCGCCTCCAGGATTTAATCCCAATGCCCATGGGACATCACACACTTTGAACTTTCCCTTGGGGACTTTACCACAGTACAGTTCCACAGCCCTCTAAGGTAGCAGTGTCACCCATTGGCACATTAATACATTTTCTCAATTTCCACACATTTCTAAATACAACATAATTACGCATTCATCTTATGTTCACATATTTACATTCTTCAGTATTACATAGCATGGTACTACTGTTTTCAGTATTAATCAAATTTTTACAACAATTCTAATCATGCTGAAATTTTATGCAGAATTAAATATTAATCATGTAGTATGTATTAATTATTATATCTAACATAAAACAAGTTTATATAGCTACTGTCATCTGTTCAGTATAGAAATTTAACCAGAAATTCATCACAGTTTAACCATCATGTAGACCAAACTTTACATTTTCTGAGTTACACATATTTTCTGAAATTCTAACAGTGATGTTATCAACTGTAAAAATAGCCAAACTGACACAAATTTTCATTATTCGAATCACAATTTATTTCATACATGAATACGACAGTACAAATTTTATCACAAATTTTAGGAATTTAACTAGTTTCACATAAATTCTTAACTTTTATACATTGAGTAGACATATTAACTATTTTTCGGCTCAGAAAATTTAATAAACTGTACAGATATTATAAATTGCTCAAATTTTTATATCATGCAACAGATCTTATGAACAATGTACAGAAATTTCATGGCAATTAATTTCTACACATTTCATAAACGACATTTTCCAAGATTAAACTTTTGTTGGTAGCACATTCCAAGAATTCTAATAATTAGTGAAAATTCCAAAAATGCACAATAATTCACAGCACAACCAAACATATGTAATTACATATTATATGAAATTTTACCGTATATCCTTATGCGGAAAAACTCGAAAACTAGTTCATATAAGGACAGACTTGCACACTGTTGCAGTCTGAAGAACTCGACGGCATGGGGTAGCCGTCTATAGGTAACGGCATTATATGATACGCCAACACATGATATTAGCGGAAGGGATCTTGCCGTTAATATCCTGTCTGCACAAACAGACTGAAAGCCAACAAATCACTTGAAAGGGGGGTTCCAGGACACGAGAAAAATCTGAGAAATTCCTGGGACATACTAGACACATGTAGGGTTAATGTGAATGGGGTACTTGCCTTCTGTAAAATCTACAAACGACGATTCAAGCCGGAGAAGCCCTCCTCGGCCTGTGCCAAAGAGTCTCCAAATCCCTTCTTCTTCGGATCTTCTGTTGATCTTTACAGCACACCAGTGTGGGGAGTCGTTCCCGGATGTTCAAGGTTGACACCAGCCGATGCAGATCGCCAGACGAAGTCTCCCGAAGCCGGATCTCTCAGGTTCAAGTTAGGGTTTTTGCATAGAAAAGATAGGTTTTTTTTTGACCCAAGAGCCAAAAGGGATGGATCTGGCCGAAAACGGGGTATTATAAAGGGTTGGGGTCGGATAGGTTAAAGGGGCAAGTCTCAGAGCCATTGGGAAAGGTTTCCAAAACAAGAGGCTCAATTTCCGGAGGCGTTTCCAGATCTGGAAACGTAACAGGTCTGGGATATTGGCGTCCATATCCATGGTCGCCTATCCAAAATGGGCGTCATCGATATTGCCGCCTACCCCTGGTCAGCGTCAGCCGATGTGGACGCCGACTGGCCGACAAAACTCACTTTAATTATGCAGAATTATAACACTACACACTTAATATATATATATATATATATATATATATATATGTATATACTTGAATATACTATGCACATTTCAATAATACTAATCATACAATTTATATCAATAAATACTTATACACAATAATCTATACATCAATCGTATACACTTATACGCACATATATTTAAACAAACAAGGTGAAAATCAAGGGCCTTACAGTTCTTGATCTTAGGAATAAAAGCCTTCTCTTTTCCCCAATTTCTATTGTCCCTGTCATGTCAATTTCATGTTTGAAGTTCTGTTAAGAACATGTACCCGACGCATCATGTTCATATTAAATCCCTATCTATGCTTGATCTCATGCCATGAAACTTTTGCTGTACATGTTACATGATGTTAGGAAGCTATTGACATACTTTTCCCTAATTTCTATCAAGTACCCTTTTCAAATTAATTCTCTTTTCATCACTGTGTCATGTTCTGAGTTCATCATGAAAGAACCTATTCATAGCCTATTTATACCATGATAAGATTCTAATTACTCTTTACTGTTCATACTCCTGCAAGTCTAGTTTCGTTTAAAACTGGTTTCATGATTTTTCATCAAGTGTACGTTGAGTTTTCAATTTTTAAACACCCCTGTGTCAAACCCTTGGAAGCATAGACCGCAATCCAAGGAAATGTATTTTCCTTCCAGGCTCGGGCAGAAGAAACACTCAGAACGTGACGGCTCGATAGGTTGCGTTCTCAAGGGGGTCACAACAAGGCAACCCGTCGCGTTCTTATTGAGACAAGCCCTTGCGTCACGTTCTATTTGTTTGTCCCAGGGACCCTATCACGTTCCTTTAAAGCCTCTATCGCGACCTGAACTGACTTCATCATGTTCCTTTAAAGGGTACGTCACCTTCTTGAGTTTTGTTCATAAACCCTAGATTTTCCAAGTTCTTGTCTTGTTACAGTGTCTATACATCCTGTTAAATAGAAAACACAATAAATGGTTCATCTAATTATGATATGTATTAATGCTAAATAAAAGCCATACACTTGATCTTCTCATATCTATGATTTCTCTAACACATGCACATACTTGAAACCATCCAATATGACTTGTTATGGTATTAAGATATTCCATAATATATTTGATAATTTACTTTAATAATTGCATATCATTACCCTATTTTAATAATGGACTTGTCTCATTTCTTTCGTTGTTTTGGAACACCATTACCGACGCTCCACCATTCTAGAATTCCTCTAGAATGTCGAGCAACTTATTTTCTATATACACTCTTTCTTGACTTGGGCTAACTCTCTATCAGATATTCCTTCTGTCGGACTAGTGAATCTTTATTCAAGGCCTCTGTAAGTCTCCTATGTCCATGGATTCCCTCATGGTCGACGAGCTGGTTGTACCATCAATACCTATAATACCCTTAGGGATCAATATAATCCAATGGCCTTAGATTTCTCTCTTACCTTGAGATCACTCCGGACCTCTAGACTATGTTCGTAGCACGGCAAGTGGGCAGTTAGTGAATTCTACCAGACTGCCAGCACACAATTATGCATACTGTGCAACTATTACTATCGCCTATTTTATTGACATTTTACGCATGTGATCCTATAGTTCTCATCTATACTCTAGTCGCTCATCTATTCATATTCTCTCTATACTCTCGTCTATTGTTCAATTACTCTCATTTATTTTTGGTACTCTCTATGGCCATTTGACTAATTGTCTAAAGATAATAAACATGACTAATGCTTGGCAATATAAAGGGGCTCAGTCTGGTCCTGGGAGGTGCGCCCAAAAGTGCTATTTGCCTGCAGGAGTTAATTGACCAGAGTCTTTGGCATTACACTCAAGTGCTATCTATGTCGACTATCTAATGACAATTAAAGTTCTATACTATACTTGACTCATTGTGCTATGTGCTATCATGAACGATATTGTGTTATTTGTGCTATAGTCATCTTGCTCTCTGTGCTATACTTGACACTTCTGCTATTTGAATCATGCTATTGTGCTATAACTTGCTCAACATTACATGACTCTCTCTCTATCGCTAGTTACTCTACTCTTTAATACATTAATCATTTAAAGTATGTCTGACCATGAGATTTAAGTCCTACTACCGAGGAAGAGACCTACACTCATGAAAATGGGGATGATCAGGAGTGAATCAAGAGTGCCCTGGCGTACTAGCATCATATTAGAGTCTTAGTTTAGTCCTTTATTTCTATTCAATGTAATGATGACAATTGGGCTCTAAGTAATGGCTCTGAATTAGTGGTTGTAATAGACATTAGTGGAATTATCAATGAAATACATTTGATTTAGTGTTATTCAATTGTCTAATGGTTGATGTCCATTATACGCTCTATGCTCGCTTACTTGCAACTGCCTCACGTCCGATATTCCGCGTCGGGGCGTGACAGTTTTGTGGTATCATAGCTTAGGATGTCTTAATTAGTTCTCTTAGGTTTAGGATGTCTAGGATGGATTGCCTTGACTACTCATTGACTATCATACCTATGCAAGAATTGGGAAGAACCAGGGTTAGGATTTAAAAGATATTCACACACGCACTAATTTAACTTCACATCAATACCTTAATGTTAAGTTATTTTTGTAAGAAATTAAGCAATTAAGATGGCTGTTGAACGTGTTCAAATGAGGGGCATACAACAAACTATTCAGAAGCTCACACGTACTCTTCTGCAAGCCGCACAAGGCGGGGGAAATCGCGGGGCAAACGAACTGCATTGCAACTTCAGAAGCATAAATCCACCTAGATTTCGTGGTACTACGGATCCGGATGAAGTCGAGCATTGGCTTAAGGAGACAAAAAGAATTTTTTGTGTCATGCAATGTGCGGTAAAAGACAAGTTGCTGCTAGCTACTTTTCAACTAGAAAGAGACGCCCGCACCTGGTGGGAGTATGTAGAAGCGACCAGAGCTAATTATCAGTTCACCTGGAATGAGTTCAAGGAAGCCTTTAATGCCAAGTACTTCTCTGAGCGCATCCAAGAAAGGAAGGTCGCGGAATTTACTGCTCTTAAATAGAGGAGCCTTTCTGTGGCTGAATATGAAGCACAATTCTCCAAGCTGGCATGCTACATCGATCATCTGGTTAACACAGAAAGGATGAAGGCTGAGTGCTTTCTTAATGGCCTCAAGCTGCATTACATCACACAACTGGCCCCTCTCGACATCCAAACTTATGCCGAGATGGTTAAGAACGCTCAACTCCTGGAAGATGCTATTGACTTCACTGATCGCATTAAAGGGAGATTCATAAAGAAGGAGCTGACATCTGGCTCTTCAAATGCAAAGTCGACTAATGGCAAAAAGTGACCTTTCAACATCATTGACGGTCAAGTCAAGAGAAGAAGTCAAGGGTAAAATATCCTCACCACTCCAGCAAAAAGCAACTGCAAACACTGTGACAAGCCAGGTCACACAGCCGACGAGTGCTGCAGGAAGGTTGGCGCATGTCTGCACTGTGGTAGCCATGAGCATCGCATTCTAGAATGCCCGCTACTCAAAGAACATGAGAAACTATAGCGACCATGGATACTTATGCCCAATAAGGCTTCATATCTAGATTGCCTTTCGCAAACAAACTGAAGTCTCGCAAGGGATATCTCACACAAGTGTCCAGTAGGAATATAAAAGAGAACCACAAGAGTAGAACATGCATGCAACAAAGTACATGAATTTATACTCATTTACCACAAATTACATTGTCTCAATACATTCTTACATGTCTAAGAGAAAAGTACAACTACCTGGGGCATACCCCGAGGGAGAAAAGCCCACAAAACTACAATTACAACTCATCTGTTGGTGGAATAGGTCTGCCACAACGCCGCTGCGAGCCAAACCCACGGCTAATCCTAGAAAAGAACTATAAGGGAGTGAGCCTCAACAAGTCACAGGCTCAGTAGGCACATCCCAAAAACAACAACCAACCAGTAACAATGAGAGGGAACCAAGACCTAAACCCCCAAGGGTTTCACTGGCAACACCAACTAAAATAAAGACGTGCTAACAATAAACATAATTAAACTACATTAAACATAAACACATTGGCTAACACGGTTCACAGGAACTACAGGAAACAATAGGACTAGTGTAGAAACCAGTACACCACAGCAACTAAAACCACCACGCCATGAGCCATATAGACCAATCACTAACATACGCCAACGAGATTGGCAAAAAGAAGTCAGTCCCCTATAGTAACCGACGAGTAATCCACAGGCCAACCACCAACGAAGGGCAATAGGACTGACCACAAGGAATCAATCCACAACACAACCCACGGTATCAAACACACTGAAGTACTACCCACAAAAGGGTAGAAACACAACAAGTAGAGGGTCACACTGTAATGACCCGACCTCTCGGACCCCCGCCAGGGACTCCGAAGTTTGCGTCGCCACCCACGGATCCGAAGACCCAGAAGGGTTAGAAGAAATAGTCTAGTGAGATATGTACTGAATTTAAATAACTATAACAAGATATACAATATACAATGTGTCCCAAGTAAAAGCACAGGTACAAGAAGAAATGTGCAGTCCTTAAGGGGCATACCCCGAGAACTTGCAAAGCACATCTCTCAACTCACTCAGGTACAAGAGCTCACAACACTCGCTCTCACTGCTGCTGACAACACACGGCACCACAACCGCCTCCGCAACCCATCCGACACTGAGCTCCCGCGACGACGAGCCCCAAGCTGAAGGAAGTAAGGGGGTGAGCCTCGCGAACAAGGCCCAGTAGGGATTACCAGTCCCTCACCGGCCAAAGCAGCAGGAACTCCGAAAATAGGAAACTACCCTAGAAAGCTGTAAAGCAAGGAACACCTACAACAGGGTACTACTAAGCAGCGGAACAGAACAATGAAATGCCCCGACCACCAACCAAGGTCGTGACACACACACGACTCCCGCAAAAACCAACAGAGTCGGGCACAAAGTGGAAGCAACCCTCGGCACACCTGCCGAGACCACACAACAACAAAGTGAGAACGACGTCCCACCGCAAGCACGGACACCTTAGACCTCCACAAGGTCAAGGGCCCACAAGCAGAACCACCCTGAACCCCGGACACACTGCAAGGTCGGGAAGCCACACACGTCGGTGCCACCACGGACTGGCACCCAAGAATGGGACTACGGAACAGAGAGGACACCGAAGAGGAAACCACCAGAAGCACGAGTCCGCACAAGGCCAGACCAACGACGCCCATGGAAACTAGGCACAGCTAGGCTATAACCGCCGTGCAAGCTCAAACAACGAGTCGTACTTTGAAACGTCGTAAGGAAACATCATCACAACAACAGAAACCAAGCCACCGCCGCTAGCAGCCAAGAGGGGGGGGGACGCCATCCACACCCTCTGCTCGCCAGCCTTGCTCCTGCCTCCCCTCCGCAGAAGAGCGAGACAGAGCCGCAATAGAAACACACAAATGCACGCATCACCGTAGCCTGGCCAAGCTGCGGCCCTATGCCTAGCACCACTATGTGGCTCCGGAACCAACGCAGAGAGAGGCAGTGAGAAAAAGGACTATCTGGGCCACGCCGAGAAGAAAACACCTCACAACCTTGGCATCCCGCCCCAGACAAGAGAGCTCTACAAACGACTCAGCGTTGTTGTCCAAACCTCGTTTTCCCCTCCGCTCTAGAGTCTGCCAACTCGGTTGCCAACTCGAGCATGCTCGTAGCCCAAAGCACTCCCTCAACAGGCTCCCGAGGATGGGGGTCCCAGGCAATACAGACAACCTCTAAATGGGACAAGCCCTTAAGTGCCAAGCACTAGGCGAACAGGCGGGGCAAGCACAACAAGAACCACGCCGAACTGCTGGCTTATAACCCATGACAAACCCAGCAAGCAAGAGGCACGCACAGACGAGCCAGAACCTCAGAAAACCACTAGTCGATACGGAAAGCATCGCTCTGCTAATAATCAATAGGTCACCGGTCAATCGATTATTAGACAGACGCGACCCTCCTGGCACCGCTGCCAGGACACGGCCACGAAGGTGTCACCTTCGGTCACTGAACGTAGGGAGGTAACCTGCCTCGTTCCCCACCAAAAGGTCCTAAGGGCAAAGCCTGCCCTGGGGCACACGCCGACACGCCAACCGGGGCCATGGAAACACTCGAGACAACACAGGTACTGTCACGTCCCCCGAGGCCGTTGCGATACCATCGCGACGGGAAAGGGAACCGCGAGAGCAACCCTGTCGCGATGGGGCAAAGCATCGCGACAGCAAATCCTGTCGCGACAGCAAACCCTGTCGCGATAGGAAAACCCGTCGCGACAGTGATCCTTATCGTGACAGGCAAACGCATCGCGATAAGGTTGCGTCTGACCGGGCAGACACCTCTTCTGGTGTCGCGACGCACACAGCGGTCGCGACACCAACAGAGAGGCAGACCCACGGGATGCTCCATCCCTGGGCCACCCACAAGCCACACACATACCACACGTGGGAGGGGAGCATGGAGAAGCAGTAAACACTATCTAAAAACCCCGAGGGGCTCCCAACCCACCCGAATCGAGAAGAGCACTAGCAATCCCTACCTTAAACGAAGAAGGAACCCCAATAGGGCCCTTCACGTCAGATTGGCCACCTTCTCCTCGCTCCACGCAAGCTCCACGATGCCAGGACACCACGCACCGCCCTCCTCCTCGCCTGAAACACACAAAGGGGAGAGAGGGAGGCAGAGCACTACCGGAGGAGGAGAAGAGAGGGGAAAGAGGGAGAGTGGTGGAAGGGGTCGCCGGCCAAGGCCTTATGCCTTCGACACCCAAGACGCGACGGGGAGACACGTCGCGTTAAAGACCTTAATGCGACGGGTCAATGCACCGCGACAAGAACACGTCCCCCAGGGACGCTGCGACAATGCGACAGGTCGTATTGACACACCTGCCCCCTAACAGGCATTAGACGACCGAAACAACGTGACACTGTCGCGACCCGTTGACCGGTCACGACAACAAGATGCGATGGGAAATCCGGATGCGACAAGAATGCTACGCACACGCTCGTCATGACAAGGATGACTATCGCGTCGGACACCCACGACGCGACACTAACGTGTCACCCATCCTGGACGCGTTAGTGGCCAGTCATCCAAGACACCGGACGGAAATCCGAGAAGCCGGGTCTTACATCCTACCCCACTTAAAACAATTCAGTCCTCGAAATTTAAGGCATGCCTAAAAGATCTCGAGGCACGAAACGAAGCACAGGGGGCAACCGTAAGACCAATGTGAATAAGCCACTAAGTCTCACCATGACCTCCTCGTGGCAACAATCGCACAGCCAAACACGTGCAGAGCACACAAAGCGCAGGTGTAGCAACCTGAATTTTTCAAAAAATAAAAAATTAATAATATTAAAAATTTAGTCAATTGGAAAATCAAAGAAAAGAGGATTAATTCAAACCCACTAAATGGAAAGAAGTGATTGGCTTTATTAAATGGATCACATAAAAGTTATTGGGCCAAAATAGGGATTTTTAAAAGAGGAATAATAGGAAAATACCCTAAACTCGTATCTTAAATATTACATAAATAGAAAATGGCTATTAAATTATTAAAATAACTAATATGGGTTGGAATTGGACTCCTAACCCTACCCTAATTGGTTGGCTATGAAATTGCATCCCAACCTAACCCTAATAGGAGTTGGCAAGCTTAGAAGGAGGAGAGAAATATGGAAATCTCAGAATTAAAGGGGAATTAGAGTCCTATTAGGAAATAGAAACCCAAGGAGCTTAAATACTCAACCTCTCCATGGTCGGCCCTAACTTGTTGTTGGGGCTTGCTGGACATGGAGAAGAGGCCAAGGAGAAGAGGAACTCATGGAGAAAAGGCTAGACCGAGCTCCAACCTTCGTTCTTCAAGTTCTAAACCCTAGAAGACAAAACGAGTCAAAGGTAGGCATTCTCACGAGCAAAACTCAATTAATTTCGTCTGTAGATTGTTCCAAACATCAAGAACAAAAGCCCTCTTGTTGTTCTATTTTTCATCTAGCGAATCTTTTGTTCTTTATTTTGAAGTTCTGCAACCCCCTTGACCCCGAACCCTCATGTTAAAACTAGATCTCCATGTTCTGTTAATCCCATGCTATGAAATTTTAACTGGAGATACTGATGATTGTTAGGCATCGTTTGCCCCTGAAAGCCCTAATTGTCATCCATCCTACTGCTCAAATTAGTTCTTTTATCTTCAATGTACAATGTTCCATGTTCTTTGTGAATAACTTTATTGAAACATTCCAAGACCATATCCACTTTCAAATTCCTATTTACTGTGAATACTCTTGCATGTCTTGATTCGTTTAAAACTGGTTTCATGAATTTTCATCATCTGTGTAATTAGTTCATGATTTTTGAATGACCCTATGTCAAAATAGGGAAGGCTTGGACCGCAATCCAAGGCCTATCCTTTTCCCACTCGGACTCAGGCGCAGGACCTGAGAACGCGATGGCCCGATAGACCGCATTCTTAGGGCCGATCACCACACAGTACCTGTCACATTCTGAACACGACAGGAAGCACCGTCGCATTCTGGCTGCCAGACCTGATCGACCTGTCGCGATCCTTGAACTGCCCTGTCGCGTTCTATACCGACACTGTCGCGACCCTTACAGGGGCATGTCGCGTTCTGATATTTTTGCATGAAAACCCTTGATTTTTGGTACTTTAACCATCTACAGTGTCTATACCTCTTGTAACAGTCACCAACATAGTTAATAATGTTGTTATAAATCAAACATGTGTTGGATGATTTAAAAGACATACACTTGACCTTTCATATCTATGATTTTCTTTTACACATGCACACACTTGAACCATCCAATATGGCTTAACTTGGCATGAAAATATCTCGTAATGTATCTGGTAAATGACTTAAATAATGTATATTAAATTACCCTATTTTAAAATGAACTTGTCTTCATTTCTCGCATTGTTTGGGAATCACCATTATCGACGCTCCACTATTCTAGAATTCCTCTAGAACGTTGAGCACTTTTTTCTATATATACACTTTCTCTTTACTTGGACAAACTCTTTGTTGGATACTCGTTTTTCCGAACTAGTGAATCCTTGTTCAAGGCCTCCGTAAGTCTTCTCTGTCCATGGATTCCCACATGGCCGAAGAGCTAGTTGTACCCTAACACCTATGACACCCTTTAGGGATCAGTAAGATCCAAATGACCTTAGTCTACTTTCATTCTTATCTTGAATCACGCCGGACCTCTGGACCTGTGCATAACATGGCCAGTGGATGGGTAGTGAATTCCACCTGACTGCCGACACCAATTGTGTGTGTTGTGCAACTGTTACTATCGTCGTTACTCGACGTTTCATGTGCAATGACCTATAGTTCTCATCTATATTCTACTCGCTCATCTATTCACGTTCTATCTGCTATCTCGTCTATTCATTTAGTACTCTCATCTATTTCTTGGTACTCTTTATTGGCCATTGACTGATTGTCTAAAGATAAACAATATAACCAATGTCTGGTAATATATAAAGGGTCTGGTCAGGTCCTGGGATGTGTGCCCAAAAGTGCTATTTGCCCGCGGGAGTTAAATGACCAGAGTGTTTGCAATTACACTCAAGTGCTATCTATCATGTCTATCTAAACAACAATATAAGTGTTATACTATACTCGTTGTACGATTGCTATACTTTGTGCTATGGCCATACTGCTCTTTGTGCTATACTCGACGTTTGTGATATATTTAGAAACTTGTGCTATTTCAATCTCCTGCTACTGTGCTATCTCTTGCGTTACTTGACTCTCTCATTTTATCATTAGTTACTCTACTTTTTTAATATATTAATCATTTAAAGTATACTTGATCCTAAGATTTAAGTCCTACTGGGCATTATCGCTCACCCTGCGTTATTGATTATGTGTTCCGGGGTGAGACCGAGGAAGATACTTACACTCAAGAGAACGGGAACGACCAAGAGTGAAGTCAAGAGTACCCTAGCGTCTTAGTATTATGTTAGAGTTGAAGTTTAGTCTTTTGCTTTATTCAATGTAAATGGACCCTAAAGAATGGCTCTGATATTAGTGGTTGTAACTAGATATTTGAAGAATTATTAATGAGATGCATTTGCTTTAATATTTATTCTTGTCCAATGGTTTAATGTCTAGTACTCGCTCTGTACCTATTTACTTGCAACTGCCTCACGTTCCGCTATTCTATGTCAGGGCGTGACAGCAAGTGCGAAGAGCCACTAAGTCTTACCACGACCTCCTTGTGGCAAATATTCACACAGCTAAACACGCGCGGGCACATGAAGCCGGAAAACCAATGGCTCACAAAACGAGCTCTAAACATGGGTGGAGCACCAAGCTGAAAACCAATGGCTCACTTCAGCCACACATGGGGCGCCCAAACAAAACGACAACCCCACAGGTGCCGAGCGATGCCAAATCTGGCTCGAACAGTAGAAAACGTCAGCCTAAAACCACACGGCTGCAGCCACCAACATACCCTGCTGTTGGGGCCAACCAACCAGCAACCCACTCTATCGCCAACAAGGCCTGACAGAGGATGCAGTTGCCAGTAACAACACGAGAAACACCAGTCAGCAACTTACTCTATCGCCAGCAAAACTCGACAGAGCACATAGTTTCCGACAACAATCCAGAAAATGCCTGAGAGTCAAGTACGACACTCAGGGGAACAGCCTCACGCTACTAGCAGCAGCTAGCATCGGTCACCAGCCCAACCGAGAAGCCACGCGAACGACGAGAACCAGAGCAACATCAAGCTCACGGAGGATCTGCAACACACGAAACAACGTCCACTGTCACCACTAGGTCTCACCCAGACCTTCCTCGAGGTCTAACAGGGACAGCAAATGCATGCGGAGAACCCTCAATACGCGAAAACGGCATCCACTGTCACCACTAGGTCTCACCCAGACCTTCTTCGTGGTCCAATAAGGACACCAAACTTACGCGGAGCAAGAAAAACTGGGAGTTACACACTCCACAATGTGGCACATCGAGATGGGAACACGGAAGACGTCTGAGGTTAAGCCGAAACCATACACCTCACAACATCGACAAACCACGTGGTCGAGTACTAGCAAGCCAATAGGCCTCACTGTCACCAGACGAACTGACAGGAGACTCCGCCATCGGCTTCCAAACTCACCAACACCACACACAGCAGAGAACCAACACGGAATTGGCAGCACAGCCGCCACGCGCACACAGGGCTCAGCGCGGGTACCAACGTGCCAACCACAAAAAAGACACACAACCACACAGGAACCAAAACAACCGCAGAGGTCGAGAACAACACATCGACCTCAGAGGGACCCAGACCGAAGCAAGGTACCACAACCAAACGCACTCGCTCCCAAAGTGAGAGGAAAAACCTAAACACATGCCACAACCAAAGCCTAGCATACCACCGATAGGGCTACCTAGACAAGGCAAAGCAGCCACCCCACAGTAGCAATGGTACAACCACAAGACTCAGGCTAGCACATGTGTCCCAGAGGCGGAAAGCTTAACGCCTCCAACATCGAGCGAAGTCGTGGAACGACACACAAATCTCACGAACATGCACACGGCACAACACATGGTGCTATCACAAGCACTAGGAGCCACCCAAGGTACAACACAATGCACCAAGGCTCTGAACGGAAAAAAACCAAAACACTCGAGCACGAGCACACAGTGCTACCACAAGCACCAAAACTAAGCAAAGTGCAACACAAGTGCACCAGTGGTCAAAACAACATGGGCTAACGGGAAGGACTCACCACAAGAGACCTGCCAAAAGCCGCACGCAAAGAACCGCAAGCCTGAAAGGGCACAACAGGCCACGCTGGCCCCAGCCCTTGAGGCACAAAAACACAAAGTATCGAAAAATACTCATGGTGCAGCACACACAATAGCACCAACAGCCCGAGACAACATAGGGCCCACTGAAGGGGACTCTCCACCAGAGACCCACAATAGAAGCACATGGAAAGCTGACAACTTTGAGAGTGCAACAACCACGTCAGCTCCAAAAAAACACACAAAACACAGAGCACCGACTCTGCCGCATGGGGAGCGAAAACCACAGCAACTCCCTGGCGCGTAAGAGCAAGAAGCACCACCTCTATCGCGACCGATAGAGAGGCCAAACACCAAAATGATAACACAAAAAGCCTCCAAGGCACAAGCCGAGGCACATTCGAGCACTCACTGAAATAATGCTCACACGAGGAAGCTAAGCAAGAAAACTGGTGCATAGCAGAGCAACGCTCATGCATGCAACCCAACAAGAAATCGGTACTGCCTCACCCTAAACCAACAGGACCCAATGCCCCAAATTGTTTAGGCAGGCAGCAAGAAACAATCACAATGACAAATGGCACGAACAGGTCCACCGACCCACTGTGCCGCAAGGAAACGACAGCACGAGGGAAGAAACTAGCTCAACCCAAAAACAACTCAAGGAAAGTTGACTCCACCAGAAGGTTGCAACGATGCGCAACCTAGCAATACACACCACAGTGGAGCATCGCCACCCCGAGCAACCAATGGAAAGCAGAGGAAGGAGACACACACAACGAGTCTCTTCCACACGCAAGAGGAAAATCTACAACGCAAGATTGACACTTCCATAAGAAGCACAGCCAGCCAAACACCCACTACACTCACCAGACCACCATCTGGGAGAGCATGTCGAGCACAGGAAAACAAAACAAACCACCCAACCACGGGGACACACGAAGTCCCACCAACGCAGCCAAGAAACTCGGAAACGAACAGCAAGGCAACCTGGCCAACGCAGCAGCCAGACGCACGGCCAAGCACACAACACCTTGACCGAAAACGCCCAAGCAGACTGTAACACGGATAGTCCAACTGGCAACAACGACAGCTCATCTCTACAGAGAGAGAGAGAGAGAGAGAGAGAGAGAGAGCAGCGACAACCAAAACAACACGAAGCAGCTTTGGGGAGAACCTCCACCCAAAATCGCCAAGAGACATCCTGGGAGAACCTCACCAGAACGCAGCCCAACCAAATGGCACACTTCGATCCACAGGGGCAGCACAACGGTGGCCCAAAATGAACCCAGAGCACTCCTGGGAAGAGCCTCCGCTAGAAACGACAAAGGGCGATCCAAGGAAGAACCTTCACCAGAATGCACAACCCAATGACCAAACAACACGGACTATCAGAGAGAACACTGCAGCAAGCAGAAGCAACGCAAGACGGTCCTGGGAGAACCTCCACCAGAGCCACCAAGGCACAGTTCTGGGAAAACCCTCCAAAACACACCATCCAAACCAACAGCATACCTCAGACCCTGAGGCAGCACAGCAACAGCAGAAATGAGCATGGAACAGTCCTGGGAGGAACCCTCACCAAGACAACAACAAACGGTTCTGGGAAACCTCACCAGAACATAGGGCAACCAAGCGATGCACCTCAACCTGGAGGGCAACGCAACAGTAACCAGAAATGAGCACAACACAGTTCTGGGGAAACCTCACTTCTTCCAGAACCAACAAAGAAGGACTTCAGGAGCACCTCATGAGCTCACAACCAGCCAGCACAAGGCTGACAAACAACCACAGACAAGTGTCGCAGCGCTCCACCAGCGATGCAACACGGCACATAGAACATCTGCTTAGCTCGAGCAACAACGCCGACCAAGCAGAGAACAGCGTAAAACAGCGCACAGACAAGAGACCACACACAAGACCAACACAGCACACACCCCAACCATAGGGGACAGCCAACAAGGCAAGGACACTTCGCCCGGTTCTGCAGACAACAACCCTGCACTGATGAAGGCCACACCACACACAGGCTCTCTCAGCCACAGCGGCACACACACACCCAAAAGAGCCGAAGACGACGAAGAGCACCGTGCCTGGACTAGCCTGCAAGCGTCCTCCACACGGGGAAGACCATTGCCAGTGAGTCCACCTCCAACCGTGCCACCATGGCACAAACACACCGAGCGACCACACTCGCCACGCATGCAGTACAGCAACAGTTGCAATCCACCTGCCGCACGCACACAAATCTTGCAGGGAAGCCGCACACCTGCAAAACAATTGAAAGCACAAGCCTAACACTAGTCAGACGGTGTCAGCAGTGTACTAGTACATTTCTTTGGGACAGCTATAGTTATTAACTCATTACCAATCTCAGTAGACCCACGCTCTGATACCAACTGTAACGACCTGACCTCCTGGACCCCCGCCAGGGACCCCGAAGTTCGCGTCGCCACCCACGGATCCGAAGACCCGAAGGGTTAGAAGAAATAGTCTAGTGAGATATGTACTGAATTTAAATAACTATAACAAGATATACAATATACAATGTGTCCCAAGTAAAAGCATAGGTACAAGAAGAAAGGTGCAGTCCTTAAGGGGCATACCCCGAGAACTTGCAAAGCACAACTCTCAACTCACTCAGGTACAAGAGCTCACAACACTCGCTCTCACTGCTGTTGACAACACACGGCGCCACAGCCACCTCTGCAACCCATCTAACATTGAGCTCCCGCGATGACGAGCCCCTAGCTGAAAGAAGTAGGGGGTGGGCCTCACGCACAATGCCCAGTAGGGATTAACAGTCCCTCACCGGCCAAAGCAACAAGAACTCCAAAAACAAGAAACTACACTAGAAAGCTAAAAGCGAGGAACACCTACAGCATGGTACTACTAAGCAACGGAACAAAACAATGAAATTCCATGACCACCAACCAAGGTCGTGACACACACATGACTCCCGCAGAAACCAACGGAGTCGGGCACAAAGCGGAAGCAACCCTCGGTACACCTGCCGAGACCACGCAACAACCAAGTGAGAACGACGTCTCACCGCAAGCACGGCCACCTCAGACCTCCACAAGGTCGAGGGCCCACAAGCAGAACCACTCCGGACCCCGGACACACCGCGAGGTCGAGAAGCCACACACGCCGGTGCCACTATGGACTGGCACCAAAGAACGGGACTATGGAACCGAGAGAACATCGAAGCGAAAACCATCAGAAGCACGGGTCCGCACAAGGCCAGACCAACGACGCCCATGGAAACTAGGCACAGCCAGCCTATAACCGACGTGCAAGCTCGGGCAATGAGTCGTACTTGGAAACATCATGAGGAAACACCGTCACAACAACACTAACCAAGCCACAGCCGCTAGCAGCCAAGAGGGGGGCACGCCGTCCACGCCCTCTGCTTGCCAACCTAGCTCTTGCCACCCCTCCGCAGAAGAGTGAGACAGAGCTGCCACAGAAACACACAAACGCATGCAACACCGCAACCTGGCCAAGCTGCGGCCCCACGCCTAGCACCACTATGTGGATCCGGAACCAACGCAAAGAGAGGCAGTGAGACAAAGGACTATCTAGGCCGCGCTGGGAAGAAAACACCTCGACAACCTCGGCGTCCCGTCCCAGACAAGAGAGCTCTATAAACGACTCAACGTCATTGTCCAAACCTCGTTTTCCCCTCCACTCTAGATTCCACCAACTCGGCTGCCAACTCGAGCACGCTCATAGCCCAGAGCACTCCCTCAACAGGCTCCCGAGGATGGGGGTCCCAGGCAATTCAGACAACCTCTAAATGGGACAAGCCCTCAAGTGCCAAGCACCGGGAGAACAGGTGGGGCAAGCACAACAAGAACCATGCCGAACCACTGGCTTGTATCCCACGACAAGCCCAGCAAGCAAGTGGCTCGCATAGATGAGCCAGAACCTCGGAACACCACCAGTCGGTACAGAAAGCGTCGCTCTGCTAATAATCGATAAGCCGCCGGTCAATCGATTATTAGACAGGCGTGACCCTCCTGGCACCGCTGCCAGGACATGGCCACGAACATGTCACCTTCGGTCACTGAATGTAGGGAGGTAACCTGCCGCGTTCCCCACCAGAAGGTCCTAAGGACAAAGCCTACCCTGGGGCACACGCCGATATGCCAACCGGAGCCAACACAGTTACTGTCATGTCCCTCTAGGCTGTCGCAATACCATCGCGACGAGAAAAGGCACCGCGACAGCAACCCTGTCGCGATGGAGCAAAGCGTCATGACAGTAAACCCTGACACGACAGGAAAACACATCACGACAGCGATCCTTATCACGACAGGCAAACGCATCGCGATAAGGTCGCACCTGACTGGGCAGATGCCTCTTCTGGTGTCGCGATGCACACCACGGTCGTGACACCAGCAGAGAGGTAGACCCACAGGATGCTCCATCCTGGGGCCGCCCACAAGCCACACACATACCACACGGGGGAGGGGAGCATTGAGAAGCAGTAAACACTATCTACAAACCCCGAGGGGCACCCAATCCACCCGGATCGAGAAGAGCACAAGCAATCCCTACCTTAAACGAAGAACGAACCCCAATAGGGCCCTTCACGTTGGATTGGCCACATCCTCCTCGCTCCACGCAACCTCCACGACGCCGGGACACCACGCACGGCCCTCTTCCTCGCTTGAAACACACAAAGGGGAGAGAGGGAGGCGGAGCACCACCAGAGAGGGAGAAGAGAGGGGAAAGAGGGAGAGAGGGACACGTTCAATCTATTCTCCCTGTCCCAAATCATAGCTGATGCAAACTTCATCCTTTCAATCATAACTTCTGCCTTGTTAATATCTTGGTTCTAGATGGCCCAGAACATCATATCTGAATCTGCCTTGGTACAAGTGGAGAAGGTAGCGCTCCTGGGCATAAGAATTTGACACACTATGAAGTACATAATCTGATTAAAGGCGCTCAACTGGTTGATATCTAATTTTCCATCCTTCAACTTATATTCTGATCCGATAATCCCCAAGCCCTTGGCCTGAATATCCACACTATCTACCCTGCTATGACTGGTGGTAGAGACTCCAAAGAGGGATTCCAGAAGATCATAAGTGATATGAATCTGGGTTCTTTTGACTGTGGAGGTCAAGGACCTATCTGCCTCTGATCTCAAACAAACATAAAATGCTTTCACCAAGTCTGGATAACTTGCCTTAGAAAAGGTTACCATCTGCGACCACTTCATCCTCTGCATTGCAGCTGCTATGCTATGCATGCCATTCTTCTCCAAGTCTGCTACATCCACTGCTTTGTTGCCGCACAGCTTCGTCTTCACTGCAGTGAACCGCTCCTGCTGCTCAGCCGTAAGGAAAGCAGCGCTGTAACCCCCAACAGTGTCGGAAACCCCAGAAACTGCCATGGAATTGAATGAGGGGAGGTTCTGGAGGATCGAGAGGAGGGTTGGAGCAGAAGCCCTCAAGAAATTTTCGTGGGAAGAGAGGGATTCTTTGAAAACTTCACAGAGTCGATGCCGAAGATGATAGGGTTTATCGTTCCAAGCGAGTCGAACGAGATGAGAGAGAGAGGTGAATCGTTATGGCATAGATTATGGGATTAAAAGTGTAAGGTAAAGTTTTTTTTTAAGGGATGCTGCAGTAATTGCGGAAAACGACAAAAGGATATGATTTTGCAAGACATAAAAGCTTTTTTTTTAAATAGCAAACCATCAAAGCAATTTATGACATAAGCAATAAGGGGATTTTCTTAAGTTTAGGGGAGATAATAGGCATTATTCTAAAAGAAATATTATTTCAGTTATATGCAGAAAAGTCTATTACAAATTACACGTGCCTAATTCATTTCTAAGAGACGTAAATCTCTCTTCAAATAAGGCCTTTGTAAAGATATCTGCTAACTGATTTAATGTATCTATAAATGAAATACCTATATTTCCATTAGCTACATGATCTCTAATAAAATGATATCTAACCTCTATATGCTTTGTCCTGGAGTGCTGAACTGGATTTTTAGTCAGATTTATTGCGCTGGTGTTGTCGCACAACAAATGAATTATCTTGATGTGCAGTCCATAATCCTCAAGTTGTTGTTTTATCCAAAGTAGTTGAGTGCAACAACTTCCATAGCCACGTACTCAGCTTCAGCTGTTGATAGTGCTACTGAATTTTATTTCTTTGAGGACCATGAAATCAAGCATCCTACAAGAAATTGACAACTTCCACTGGTGCTTTTTCTACCTACTTTGCATCCAGCATAGTCAGCATCAGAATATCCTACTAAATTAATTTCGCATGATTTTGGATACCATAAACCTAGATCATGAGTTCTTGCTAAATATCTAAAGATCCTTTTAATAGATATTAAGTGAGATTCCTTAGGATCAGCCTGATACCTTGCACACATGCATGCACTAAATAATATATCAGGTCTACTAGCTGTCAAATAAAGTAATGAACCTATCTTTTGATCTACATTCTTACCATTTTTATCACTGTTTAGTCTTGTAGATGTGCTCATTAGTATTGACAGTGGCTTTGCGTTTTCAAATCCAAATTTCTTTAATAACTCCTTGGTGTACTTGGCTTGGAAGATGTGTGTACCTTCTTTGCCTTGTTTGATTTGAAGTCCAAGGAAATAATTTAGCCCCCCCATCATGCTCATTTCAAATTCTCCCTGCATAAGTTTTTCAAAGTACTTGCATAGAGATTCATCAGTATATCCGAATATTATGTCATCTACATAGATTTGCACAAGCAATATATTCTTGACTTTTAATTTAATAAATAAATTGATATCGACATGTCCTCTGATAAAACCATGGTTTAATAAAAATGCACTAAGCCTTTCATACCATGCTCTAGGTGCTTGCTTTAAACCATATAAAGATTTATGCAATTTGAAAACATGATTTGGACAATCTACATCATCAAAACCAGGAGGTTGTTCTACATGAACTTCCTTCTTTATATAATCATTTAAAAATGCAGATTTGACATCCATTTGAAAAAGCTTCAAATCCAATGCAGATGCATATGCAAGTAAAATCTGAATTGCCTCTAGTCTAGCCACTAGTGCATAGGTTTCATCGAAATCTATGCCTTCCTCTTGGGAATAGCCTTGAGCAACCAGTCTAGCCCAGCTTCATCCAATTTGTTCCTGAACACTCATTTGGTGCCAATCACAGGATGATCTGATGGTCTCGGAACAAGGGACCAAACTTGATTTCTCTTGAACTGATTGAGTTCATCTTGCATGGCTAAAATCCAAGATTCATCAAACAGTGCTTCATTGACTGTCTTCGGCTCAATTTGAGAAACAAATACAAATAGTCACAAGGAATAACATTACCTCTTGTTCTTACCCCAACAGATGGATCGCCAATGATGTTGTCTCTTGGATGATCCTTCTTGTATCTCCATTCTTTTGGAAGATCACTGTGAGATATTTCTTTTTGTTGCAGTTCTTCCAAGGGTGGATCTTCATTATCCTTAATAGATGTGTCCTTTAGTTTCTAGGATAATTTATCTGCATCATCATCATCACTATCTACTTCCTTTCTCAAGAAAGGGTTAGATTCATCAAAAATAACATGGACTGTTTTCTCAATTAATAGACTTTATTTATTAAAAACTTTGTACCCTTTTGGTTTAGAAGCATACCCCATGAATATACCTTCATCAGATTTGGAATCTAACTTACCAATATCTCCCTTACCATTATTGTGGATGAAGCAAGGGCATCTGAACGTCTTGAGGTGACTGATCTTGGGCTTCTTTTGCTTGAAAGGTTCATAAGCTATCTTCTTCAGAATTGACCTGATCATCACTCTATTTATGATGTAGCATGCTGTGTTGATTGCTTCGGCCCAGAAATATCTTGGGAGATTGTATTCTGATAGCATTGTTCTGGCCATGTCCAATAAGGTTCTATTCTTCCTCTCAGCTACTCCATTTTGCTGTGGTGTCCTTGGTGCTGAGAAATTATGCTCTATTCCTTGATCATTACAAAAATCTGCAAACTTATCATTCTGAAACTCTCCTCCATGATCTGATCGAATACTGATAATGCTGAATTTCTTATCCTTCTGCACTAACTTACTAAATTTCACAAAGCTTTCATGTTGGGTTTTCATTCTAATGTTTTTAACAACATGTTTTTGATAATGAATAAGTTTAATTAAGGTTTCATACATGACAAAGAACTTGATACAATACTTCGTTATCTATGTATTCATTATACTTGACAATACATGTTTTATCATGTAGGTACAAATGCATAAAGCCAAGCTCTCACAAAACAAGTGAAAAAGATCACAAAAGCAAGGAACTAGGTCACCTATCGACAGACCCCAATGTACCTGTCGACAGATTGCACAGGTGTGATCAGCCAGAAGACACAAAGCTCAGAAAACATCCATCTATCGACAGATGCCAAGTCGACTGTCGACAGATCCCACAGACCTGAACTTCCAGACATCTGTCTTTTGCACAATTACAGATATCTGTCGACAGATGCCCATCGGCTATCGACAGATTGCACAGAATCGAAGTTCCAGACTTCTGGCATTTGCAAAACTGTTCTGCCTGTCGACAGATGCACCCAGACCTATCGACAGACAAAGGAGATCTTCAGATACGGAAAGTTTCCAAGTTGCCGTAGATGGTGTTTCTCTCTACCACGACTCTCCATATGTATACACCACTATATAAGCAACTTTTGTCAAGTGGATCTCGTACAGAAGCAGCCTCCAACCAAGAACCCTAAAAATCTCTCAAGAGAAGACCTGTTCTGCTGCTCTGCTTCAACCTACCGCCCAGAACCAAGAAGAGAAGTCTTCCCAGCGGAGGTGAAGCCTGAACAGTGTGGATTCAAGTATCTTCATAAAAGTGTGATCATCAAGACGAAGCTTGAAGTCCAGTCAGACGTTCACAAGAAGAGTTTACAATCTGAATTTGTTCTTCAACTCTAAAACTCTTCTCTGCTCTACTTTTACAAATATGTGTGTGTGTTGTGGTGTCTCAAGCAGTCCTTGTGCTTGATTCAAATGTGGGTGTTGATCTGATCGTGGTTGCACATCAGATAACACGTGTGTGTGAGTTGTAGTTGTTGAACTAGCTCATAAGCAGGTTGTTCTGCGTGTGTGTGTGGCTCGTGGATGTAGGATACACAAGTTGTGTACTCCGAACCACGTAAATCATCGTGTCTTGTGGTTTGCACGAGTTTACGATAGATGTTTGGTAGGCACGGCATCTCTACGCACGTTTGATAATCTGTTTCTACTTGTAATCAAGTCACACACATCCACACTTAGCTTAAAACTCTGCTATTGTTTTAACAGCCATTGTTCTTGCAAAAAGAAGGTGATAAGTGTTTTAATTGACAGTAATCTATTCAACCCCCCTTCTAGATTACCATATTGGGAATTCCGCAAACCTTTCAATTGGTATCAAAGCCGAGTTTCTCCGATTTACTGTCTTACTTGTTTGATCTTACGATCAGGAGATTCACGGTCTAATAGAATCTAGCAAGGGATTCATGGCCGAGGGTCACTCAGTGACCAGGCCACCATTTTTTGATGGAACTAACTACCCTTATTGGAAAAATCGTATGCAGGTGTTCCTGAGAGCACAGAACTACGAGCTATGGAAAATAGTCCACAAAGGCGAATATTCACTTCCTGAGGACAAGAGTACCTGGACCAAGGACCAGATCGCGAAGGGGACACTCAACTGGAGCACCCTCAACATGATGCAGTGCGCGGTCCATCCCAACGAATACTCGAGAGTTTCCACGTGCACATCAGCAAAAGAGATGTGGGACAAACTCGAGCTAATTTATGAAGGTACGTCCGAGGTAAGGGAAACTAAAGCAAGCATGTTGGTTTCCGAATATGAAATGTTTAAAATGAACTCTACTGAAACCATCTCTGACATGTTTGCGAGATTCATGTTGATCATTAATGGCTTGAAAGGTCTGAAAAAGGAATATTCAGAAAGTGATTTGGTGAGGAAGATTCTTCGGTCTCTTCCATCCTCATGGAACACCAAAGCCATGTCATTGAGGATTCCAAGGACCTTTCAAAAATGAAATTGGATGAACTCATTGGCTCACTGATGACCTATGAAATCAACATGAAAAGAAAGGAAACTGAAGAAAATCCTAGGAAGCCACTTGCCTTGAAGGCTTCCAGGAAAAATTCCTCAGCTTCCAAAAAGGAGGTCATTCAGGAAAGTGATGAGTTTGAATCGTCTAGTGAGAGTGAAAATGACGAAATGGCCATGCTCACTAGGCAATTCAAGAAATTCCTGAAATACAAGAGGAGAGGTACAGGTAACTCTAAACCTTTCCAAAAGAAAGAATTTTCCAATAAATTTGATACTAACAAAAAATCTGAGATTGTGTGTTACGAGTGCAAGAAGCAAGGGCACAAGAGAGGAGAGTGCCCCGAGCTCAAGAAGAAGCTGAAAAAGGACAAGTTCACATTCAAGAAAGCCAAGGCAATGCTGGCCACTTGGAGCGATGAAGATGAGGACGACAACAGTCAAGCTACCTTCGGAGATGATGAAGTCCACTGTCTCATGGCGAGAAGTGAGGACTCAAATGAGGTAAACTCTCCCTTTGAAAGCTATTCAGTTGATGAATGGGAAGAGGCTTATACTGTTATGTTTGAAAAATTTTGTGAACTTAAATCTGAAAACAAGGCACTCAAAAAGAAAGTTAACTCTCTTGCTAACAACACACAAAATGATGAACAAGTTGCATCATTACTCAAAGACATTGAAATGATGAGGATTGATGAGGAAGCTCACCATGAGGAGATGGATAGCCTAAAACTTAAACTTCAAGAAGTTCAAAAGGAAAAAGATGATTTAATGAACTCCTTTGAAACTCTTCAACGTGAGCATGATAAACTGAAAGAAAAATTAGAAAAGACTGAAGAAAATCTTAAGGGCAAATCTGAAGACTTGTCAAGGTTTGTTAAAGGGAAACAAAACCTTGATGCAATCTTGGGGTCAAATGTTTTTGTTCCAAAACATGGGCTTGGGTACCAACCAGTAAAACAAAAGAAAATTGGAGAAAATTTGATAACATCTTTTGTTGAATCAAGCCCAAGCACAAGTAAGTATACCCCCACAAAGAACAGCAAAACCCAAGTTAAGGGTAAGCAACCCCAAATCAAGGCAAAGAAGCCTAATGCTGGCACAATTCCAAGATCTGTCAACAGCCCCAAAGAGAGCTGTCAACAGGTCTGGAAATCAAGCTCAAAAGGAAAAATAACAAAGCAATAGAAAAGAAAAATGCCAATGCATGCTCCAAAGAATGTCAAGCCCAATATTGTTAAGAAACTATCTTCATGCAAAATCTGTAAAAAGATTGGGCACATTGAAAAACAATGCTGGAACAATCCACACAATCAAAAAATCAAACAAGTTTGGATTCCAAAGCATTTACTGTTTGGCATGAATGATACCTTGGCACCCAAAGTAATTTGGGTACCAAAACCTCTTGTCTAATCCACATGTGCAGGAATGCCTAGCAGCCCATAATCAAAACAAATGGTACTTGGATAGCGGCTGCTCGAGGCACATGACGGGCGACAAAGGAAAATTCTATATGCTCGTGTAAAAAGATGGAGGTCAAGTCATATTCAGAGGTAACAACAAAGGCTAGATCATCGGCTCAGGTAAGGTCGGTAAGTTTGCCTCTAACTCAATAGACAATGTGTTGCTTGTTGATGGCCTTCATCACAATTTGCTTAGCATAAGTCAATTGTGTGATAAGGGTCATAAAATTGTCTTTGAGTCTGATTCATGTCAAATTCTTGATAAAGAAATAGGAAGTCTGAAGTTTTCTGGAAAAAGGATAAATAACATCTATATGGTTGACTTAGATGATCCAGAAAATAATGATTTGTGTCTTGTAGCAAACAAACAGGACGAGCTTACATTGTGGCATCGTAGGCTTGGTCATGCTAGTTATAATGTGTTGCACAAGATCATGAGGCTCAAACGGGTAAGTGGACTTCCTGAAATTCCATTCAATAAAAATGAAAATTTTTGTGATGTATGTGCACAGGGAAAACAAACCCGGAAATCCTTCAAATCAAAAGCACCGGTGAGTACTTCTAAAGCTTATGAACTGTTGCACATGGACCTATTTGGACCTACGAGAACACTAAGTCTCAATGGCAAGCGTTATGGTTTTGTCATTGTAGATGATTTTTCTAGGTTCACTTGGGTGAAATTTCTGGCTCACAAGAATGAAGCACTGAATGTTTTTGAAGAATTTTTCAATAAAATTGAGCATGGAAATGTCAACAAAATATGCTCCATCCGCACTGATCACGGGGGAGAATTTGACAACATCTCCTTCACTCCTTAGAACACTGATTTTTTTCCGTTTTCCCCAAGAACTCCAGAACAAAATGGGGTTGTAGAGAGGAAGAATAGAACCTTGGTGGAGATGGCTCGCACGCTTCTGGTCGAGAATCAACTAGCAAGAACCTTTTGGGCAGAAGCGGTAAACACGTCATGCTACATTCTTAACAGAGCCATGGTAAGACCAGTATTCAAGAAAACTCCCTACGAACTTCTGAAAGGTAAGAAACCAACAATTGGGTATTTCAGAGTTTTTGGTTCAAAGGTGTTCATACATAACAATGATAAAAATGATCTGGACAAGTTTGAAGCCAAAAGAGATCAAGGTATTTTTCTTGGATACTCAGAACACTCTAGAGCCTATAGGGTGTTTAATCTGAAAACTAGAACTATGAAGAAACTCCACATGTAATTTTTGATGAATCTCAAATCAAGCCTAACATTACAAATGCTTACAGGTTTGATGAAACTGAAGGAACAAACCTTGAGGAACTATAAAGAAAAGGAAAAGAAAAATCTCAAGTTGTTTCAAAATCAAAGAGTGGACTTCTTCGCAGGTATGATGATGAAGATGACATTCTTCTGTTCAGAAATCAAGAAGATGTACCTGAAAAAGATCCACAAGAGGAAGAACCTCAAATTGAACCACCTCAAGCACTTCCTCCACCAGAACAACCTCCTCAAATGGAAGATCTACCCGGGCCTTCAACAGTCACCAATGTGAGGTACTCTAAAGATCACCCCCTTGAGAATGTGATAGGAGACTTAAATGAGTCGGTTCAAACTAGATCTAAGGTTAATCAAATAGTTGAACAGGACCATTTTGCTTTTGTCTCTCAAGTGGAACCAAAGAATGTTGAAGAATCCTTAAAAGAAGATTCATGGATTGATGCTATGCATGAGGAGCTTGGATAATTTCAAAGAAATAATGTCTGGAGTTTAGTTCCTAAAACCCCTGAAATGTCTGTCATAGGTACAAGATGGGTCTTTAGAAACAAACTCAATGAAAAGGGTAAAGTGGTGAGAAACAAGACTAGATTGGTTGCAAAGGGATATAATCAGGAGTTTGGTGTGGACTTTGAAGAATCCTTTGCACCTGTAGCTAGACTAGAAGCAGTTAGAATCCTGTTAGCATATGCATGCTCAAACAAGTTTAAATTGTTTCAAATGGATGTCAAAACTGCCTTCTTGAATGGCTACATAAAAGAGGAAGTCTATGTCTCTCAACCACCGGCTTTGAAGATCATGATAAACCTAACCATGTTTATAAACTGCACAAGGCTCTTTATGGTTGAAACAGGCACCCCGAGCTTGGTACGACAGACTAAGCACGTTTCTGGTAAGCAAAAACTACTCAAGAGGTAAAGTAGACCAAACTCTCTTTACAAAGAAAGTTCGCACACACATCATTGTTGTTCAAGTTTATGTGGACGACATCATTTTTGGATCTACTAACCCTTCACTGTGTGAGGAATTTTCCAAACACATGCACAGTGAATTTGAGATGAGTCTAATGGGGGAGCTACAATTCTTTCTTGGTTTGCAGGTCAAGCAAATGGAGGATGGCTTCTTCATAAACCAAGAAAAATATGTCAAAGAGTTACTAAAAAGGTTTCAGTTTGAACAATCAAAGCCTGCCTCAACACCCATGAGCACAAGTATAAAACTGGAAAAAGATGAGAAAGGTAAATCGGTAGATGCCAAACAATTCCGAGGTATGATTGGCTCACTCCTCTATCTTACTGCAAGTAGACCGGACATTCAGTTCAGCGTTTGCCTTTGTGCTAGATACCAATCTAGTCCAAAGGAAAGCCATTTAATTGCAGTTAAGAGAATTTTCAGATATCTCTCAGGTACGTATGACTTGGGTCTTTGGTATCCAGCAGGTAGTAGCTTTGACTTGGTTTCATATTTTGATGCTGACTATGCTGGATGTAAAATAGATAGGAAAAGCACTAGTGGCTATTGCCAAATCCTTGGTGGTTGCATGGTTTCGTGGGCATCCAAGAAGCAACACTCGGTTGCACTCTCCACTGCAAAGGCAGAATATGTTGCTGTAGGGAGTTGTGCGGCACAAGTGTTGTGGATAAAAAGTCAATTGTGTGACTATAACATCGATATTGGATGCACACCTATCCTATGTGACAACACTAGTGCAATCAATCTATCAAAGAATCCCATTCAACACTCTAGGACAAAACACATAGAAATTCATCACCATTTCTTGAGAGATGAAGTTTCCAACAAATCCTTGGAAATTAGCTTCATACCCACTGAAAAACAATTGGCTGATATCTTTACCAAACCACTGGCTGAAGATAGATTCACCACATTGAGACGAGAATTGGGATTGTGCAAATTGCAATGAAACTTATCCGGACACTAAGTATTTGTCCCTTATGTGCACCAACTTTGAGGTATATCAAATGGTGAATTGTAGAAGAACAAGTCATGCTTGTTTGGAAACTTTCATTATGCGTGAGAAAATATATCCGCCAAGTATCCATAGTTATGTTGCATGGAAGGGTCATTTACTTTATATAAGGAATTAGTTTCTTTTCACTTTGCCCATTCCCTCTTCCTTTCAAAACTTGAATCTCTTCATAATCTGCTCTCATACATGAACTTGTGTGCTGTTGGTTGATTTATTTGTGAAAGTGTGTTCTTGATTTCCTTGCTTGTATGTGGATACATAAGCACACACTATGGGGGAGTAAAATCAGGCTAGATGAGTGCTTTAGTGAAGGAAGTTATTCATATCTCATCCATATCAACTTCTCTCACTTGTTCTATTTATTTAATCCCTCATTCAAACCTTGATTCCACTCTGCATAAGCTGTTGTCGACAGCCATGAATCCCCTGTCGACAGATCAGGCTCCACAGACATCATTCTTTGAACTCTGTGTACACCTGCCGACAGACGACAACTCATCTGTCGATAGCTAGACACAGTTCTGAAAACCCAGTCTACTGTCTGTGCTCACCTGTCGACAGGCTCCCTCTAGCTGTCGACAGCCACACTTTGTCTTGTCAATTCATGCCTATTTCTTATCAAACTCATGAGTAGGTTCATGTCCTTCATCTAAGATGTTTATTGGGTGTTTATACATGTTTGACTCCATCATATTCACATGATATTGATGTTATTCCCTAAACCACCATGATTTGGACATACTACTCATGCACGGGTTTAGGTTACATCATTTTGAAAACATTGAACCATCGTAGAGGATAAACACCTAACTCTATTGAATAATTTCCTTGTAGGCAAACACTATTCTCAAGTAACTTGAAAAGTTTTATGGTCATTGAACTTTATGTCTAATATTGACTGCTAATCATATACATTGTTTGCTCTGGAATTTTAATCTAAATTGGAGAAAAGCTACCTATTTCTAAAAAACAACAAAAAAAAAGACAAAAGTCAATCTACAATTGGGTAAAAGGTAGAGCAATGATGTGTATTGCTGAGTAACCGGGGAGATGGGCATCACAAATGTTGCCCTCGCATCAAAAAACTATCTCATCAACTCTATACAACGGTATGATGGACACTTCCATTGAGTAACTGGGGGTACGGGCTTGTCATGTCTATCCTCACATCAAAAGGTTAGAAGTTATCTTAAATACCACTTTTCCCATTGCATTCATTTGTTGCAAGCAAAAAAAAAAATTGAAATAGAGTGAAGCCTCCACAGTGTCTCAAATCACGAGGTCATTTAGTGTCTATGGTTATCAAGAAGATTAAGCATTCATTTCAATCATCATCAAACTAAGGATAGTGTTGGTCTACAATGTCCTTAATCAAACAAGGGTATTGGTGTCTTTTCTCTAAGACCGTAAGGTGTTCTCTTAATGCTCTAATTTGAAACTCCTTAGGTATTATGTCTAAACCATTTAGGTAAATGGGAGGGCCTTAATATCCATGTCTATGGTGGGTTCCAATGTGTGTATACCCATTTTACACCTTATTTATACAATGTGTAACCATTGCTCACAATTTCTCCTTGAAAATCCACACAAAAAAATCTCTGGCCGATTTTCTGAAGGATCTGTCGACAGATCCCCTGGCGTTGTCGACAGCTGGCGGCAGACCCGATTTGGGAAAGCCAACGGGCACGCCGTTTGGGGACGGATTTGGTGGGACCCTTGACTTCTAAACTTCCATCCACCCTCTTTAAAAAGGCAACCACGTCCCTTTCTTCTTACCCACCTTCAAATCCCTCTCTTTCCTCTCCAAACCGAGCCCATGCTTCCTCCTGGACGCAAACCCTACCTCTCATCTCTCCTATCCTATCTCTGCAGTGGGCCTCTTTTCTTGATCCTCCCTCTTTGCACTTCGTCCCTCCACACTCTTCATGGCTCCCAAGGCAAAGAAACTGGCATCTCGCCGCCGTCCCTCCTCATCTAGAGCCGGCGACGACGACTGGGCTACTGCTGAGCGCCGCACGAAGCTTCGGGACGACCGTTTGCCGAACTTGTGGTTCCTCCCCTCTCCATCTCACTCATTCTAAGGGGTCATTCAGCAAGTTTGTTCAGCCTAGGTATGTCGATTTTGAGTCCTTGGCAGATCTCTTCCCAACCTCCAACCCCTATTTGACACTCAGGGGTGGACGTCCTTTCTCTACAGTCACACGGCTTATTCTCCCACTACCATTCGTGATTTCTTCAATCATCTTGGATTCTCTCAGGACAAGCATTTCTACACAACTGTGAAGGGCACCACTTTCCAACTCACTGCCAACCTCATTAGCACAGCCCTTCAAATCCCCAACTCCGGAACCGACATCCTCACCCATACTCCAGATGCTTCTGTGTACTATCACCTCCTCACTCTTGAAGAATATGATGGCACAAAGAAGATTGCCAAATTGAATGCCAATTCCTTCCCTCCATTGAACCAGATGATCCATCACATCTTCACAACCATGATTGCGCCAAAGCATGGCAGTCGGGAACTTGTCACCGATGTTCATAAATCACTCTTCACCTTTTTCCTCCAGTGTGAACCCATAAATCTCCCTCTTCTGATGGTTGGTCTCATCCACCAATGCTTCTACCAACCTCGGAGGTCCATTCCTTTTGCTTGTCCACTCACCTCCCTTATGAGGTTCATTGGAATCGACATTCCAAACAGTGAATGCATCACGCTCAACTCCCGCAGTAGTTTCCATCTCACTGCTGCACATAGGATGGGATACAAGCTCATTGATGGGGTCGTCACTCGTGAGTTCAAAGGAAAGGCACCAGTTGTTGCCATGGATGTAGATCATGAGATTGATGATGATGATGCAAATGCTGCTGATGATGATGAAGAAGCAAATGATGAAGACTCCCAGTCTGAGCCTCTTGATGCTCCGGGAGATAATGCTAGTAATGCAGATGTTGAGCCTTCTCTGCGTGATCTTCTTGCTCAGATGCAACTCCAGATGTCCACTAGATTTGATAAGATTCATGCACGATTGGACACAGTGGATGCTAACATGGAAGCAATAGCGAACACTCAAGTCCAACTGCAGCTGTGTCTCACTAGGCTTCAGGAAAGCTGTCGGGCCTCTGCACCGCCTGGCGATGATGCTGTGCATAGAGAGTCTATGGGTCTAGGAGTCACTGTCTGTTTCTATTTTTCACATGTGTCTATCATGTTCTGTGTTATGTTTTTTTTCACTTCATGGTCATGTAATTTCTTTCCCTTTCATTTCAGTCATCACTTTTTGTACTGTGTATGCTTCATATCTCATCAATGAAATCACAGTTCTTTGCTATATCATTGTGTGTGACTGTTGTGAATACCTTTAGATGTTGTCAAAATGGGGAGAAACCTCAATTGTGCACTAATTGAATAATTTTTCATCATCAAAAAGGCGGAGAATGTTGGGTTTTCATTCTAATGTTTTTAACAACATGTTTTTGATGATGAATAAGTTTAATTGAGGTTTCATACATGACAAAGAACTTGATACAATACTTCGTTATCTATGTATTCATTATACTTGAAATACATGTTTTATCATGTAGGTACAAATGCATAAAGCCAAGCTCTCACAAAACAAGTGAAAAAGATCACAAAAGCAAGGAACTAGGTCACCTGTCGACAGACCCCAATGTACCTGTCAACAGATTGCACAAGTGTGATCAGCCAGAAGACACAAAGCTCAGAAAACATCCATCTGTCGACAGATGCCATGTCGACCGTCGAAGATCCCACAGACCTGAACTTCCAGACATCTGTCTTTTGCATAATTGCAGATATCTGTCGACAGATGCCCATCGGCTGTCGACAGATTGCACAGAATCGAAGTTCCAGACTTCTGACATTTGCAAAACTGTTCTGCCTGTCGACAGATGCACCCAGACCTGTCGACAGACGAAGGAGATCTTTAGATACGGAAAGTTTCCAAGTTGTTGTAGATGGTGTTTCTCTCTACCACGACTCTCCAAATGTAAACACCACTATATGAGCAACTTTTGTCAAGTGGATCTCATACAGAAGCAGCCTCCAACCAAGAACCCTAAAAATCTCTCAAGAGAAGACCTGTTCTGCTGCTCCGCTTCAACCTACCGCCTAGAACCAAGAAGAGAAGTCATCCCAGCGGAGGTGAAGCCTGAACGTTGTGGATTCAAGTATCTTCATCAAAGTGTGATCATCAAGACGAAGCTTGAAGTCCAGTCAGACGTTCACAAGAAGAGTTTACAATCTGGATTTGTTATTCAACTCTAAAACTCTTCTCTGTTCCACTTTTACAAATCCGTGTGTGTGTTGTGGTGTCTCAAGCAGTCCTTGTGCTTGATTCACGTGTGGGTGTTGATCTGATCGTGGTTGCACATCAGATAACACGTGTGTGTGAGTTGTAGTTGTTGAACTAGCTCATAAGCAGGTTGTTCTGCGTGTGTGTGTGGCCCTTGGATGTAGGATACACAAGTTGTGTACTCCGAACCATGTAAATCATCGTGTCTTGTGGTTTGCACGAGTTTACGATAGATGTTTGGTAGGCACGGCATCTCTACGCACGTTTGATAATCTGTTTTCTACCTGTAATCAAGTCACACACATCCACACAGCTTAAAACTCTGCTATTGTTTTAACAGTCAGTGTTCTTGCAAAAAGAAGGTGATAAGTATTTTAATGACAGTAATCTATTCAACCCCCCTTCTAGATTACCATATTGGGAATTCCGCAAACCTTTCATTTCAAAGGTGTCATCTTTATGCTCCAGAAACGATACCCAAGTGAATCTTGAATAATCATCTACAATTACAAATCCAAAATTCTTTCCTCCTAAACTGGTTGTTCTCATTGGCTAAAATAGATCCATATGCAACAGTTCCAAAGGTTTAGAAGTGGTTACAACTATTTTTGACTAGAATGATGACTTTGTGTGCTTCCCTTTTGCACAAGGTTCACACACACCTTCTATCTTTGAGCTTATTTTGGGAAAACCTTCTACTAGATTCCTTTTGACCAATTTTCTGATTCCATTCAAACTGCAGTAACCTAGTCTTCTGTGCCATAGTTCAGCTGATTGATCTTTGTTTGCTGCAAGGCATACATCCTGATTCTTTAATTCTTCTAGATGTAGTACATACAGGTTCTTTTCTCTACTGGCTTCAAATACAATCATTCCATCTTTCATGATGCTGCATTTAGACTCTTGAAATTTAATTTGATGCCCCTTGTCACATAGCTGGCTGATGCTAATCAGGTTGTGCTTTAGTCCTTTTACACATAGGACATCTTCTATAAGAGTTCTGCCTTGACTGCCAACTGATCTGCAACCAATCACTGTTCCTTTTCCATTATCGCCATACGTCACTGTACCTCCTTCATCTTTAATGGAAGAGAATAATTTTCTGTTCCCTGACATGTGTCTTAAGCACCCACTGTCCAGGTACCATTTTGATGCACTAAGGCTTCCCTGCAATAGAGACATTAGGATTTAGGTACCCAAGTTCTTTTGGGTCCTTACTGGTTAGTTTCCTCATTCTTTTTTTAAGTATCTATTTTAGGTGTTTAGTGGGACAAGTTATTTTAGTATGTCCTAATTTGTTACAATGACTACAACAAGATGTTCTATTTACCTTTTCAATTGGGATGTACTTAAAATTAGATTTATATTCAGTGTTTTGTTCAGCTACAAATTTTGGAGTTGGATATACTTTAGGATGAACTATAGTCTCTTCGTTTTCAGGTGGAATATATCATAATCCATGTTTTTATTCCCTGATCTTCTAGCTCCTTTTAGTATTAAGGTTGATTTACCATTGGTAAAATTTTCAATGGTATTTGTTAAAT
Source organism: Colocasia esculenta (assembly GCA_014218235.1). Lineage (NCBI taxonomy): Eukaryota > Viridiplantae > Streptophyta > Magnoliopsida > Alismatales > Araceae > Colocasia > Colocasia esculenta. The sequence goes on along the minus strand of CM024757.1, from coordinate 117,977,985 downwards.
ATTCATTGTCTTTAGTTAATGTGTCAACCTCCCTTTTAAGTTTGTTAGTTGTTTCCTGATTTTCTAGTTTTGTTATCTGTTCATTTTTAGTTTTCAAATCTTCACATAATAATTCGTTTCTCCTTTTTAGTTCTGAATATTGTTTTTCTAATGCTCATTTCATATTTAAATGTGAGTTAGTAATTTCCAAACATGCATGATTTTCTTGGTGGTTTTTAGCGTTTACATACATCTTTATATTTACTATATAATTCATTGAAAGCATGTTCTAAACTATCAAAATCAGACTCATTACATTAAGTAAATGATGACTCAGAAGTTACCTTGTCATCGGTGTTTGCCATGAAGGTCAGGTTGGCCTTTTCTTCTTCTTCACTAGAGCTTGACTCACTGTCTGAATCACTGTCATTGTCCCATGCTGCTGCCATGGCTTTCTTCTTATATTTTCTGAATTTCTTTGCATTGTCCTTCTTTCTGAACTCTGTCTTCTTCAGCTTCGGACATTCTGCCTTGATATGTCCTGGCTTCTTGCATTCATAGCATATAGGTTCAGATTTCTTGGTGTCCTTGGTTCAGATTTCTTGAAATCCTTTCCTTCTTAAAATATCTTCTTCCAGATTGATATTTCTTTTAGCAAAAATCCGCTGCAGTCTTCTAGATAGAAGAGCTTCTTCATCTTCACTAGCTTCACCACTATCTTCATCGCCTGATTCTTCTTCAGAGCTACTTCTGTAGCTTTTAGAGCGTTTACTATGCTTCTTCCTGCTTGAAGATTCTCCAGCCTTTCCATATTTATTCATGGGCCATAAGTGACCCGATAAGCTTCTAAAGTGACATTCTCTTAAGATCATTGGCTTCTTCTATTGCTGCCACTTTGGTGTCCAAGAGGCTGGTTGGGATCTCAATATTTTCTTACCATATCTCCCATATCATAGATCTTTCCAAGACCAGCCAAACCATTGTAATATCTATGATCTATTGTACATTTGTGTAATGATTCTCCTGGTTGCATTTGAAATCGCTCATACTGAGCTACCAGATATTTATCCTTGTTTCCTTGACTTTGTCCGTTCCTCATAAGTAATTTAAGTTCTCCCACATTTCCATCGCTGATTTGCACACTGAGATCCTATTGAATTCTTCTTGCTCACCACAGCAATAAATACTCTTTGCTTTGCAGTTATGATGAATCTTCTTCTTGTCATCGTCTGTCCAGTTCTGCATGTTGTTAAGAACTACAAAATCTCATTCTCCTATGATGGACCGATTTGATAATCGAGACCTTGCAGGAAGAACTCCATCCTGGTCTTCCAGTAATTGTAATCTTCTCCATCAAATAGGGGAGGTCTGTTGACGGACTGGCCCTCTACATATCCTTGAGCTGCCATTTATCTTTTCTCTTGAGATCGTGAGATCATCTTTCTTGAAGAGACTTGGCTCCGATACCACTTGTTGCCCAGCTAGCAAGCCCAGAGGGGGGATGAATGGGATTCTAAAATTTTTAGATTAAAACCTATTAATAAAAACACTTAACAGAAAACACCAAAGAGAATAGTTAGTGTTAGATGAATGAAGACAAACAAATGCACAAAAGGAATCACACATGCAACAGAAAATTTTTATCCTGGTTCGGCCCTCCTATACCAAGGAGTCCTACGTCCAGTCCCCAAGCAACAACTTGGGCTTTCACTATCAAGGGTAATGTCCCCCTTAAGGGCCGTTACACATCCAGCCATAGCTGGCCTTCTCTTCTAACCCCGAAGAGGAATACAAATACCCTGATACACAGGTCTTCCTTCCTTATGAAGGGAATAAACACCACCTATTTCCAACAGGTCTTCTCTTCACAGCCCGAAGAGGAACTTCACAATAAAGTGAATGAAGGAAAAATGCCCCTAGACCAAGCTTACAATAAATGCTCGATCTGAGGCAGTGACTGAGAGAGAGAAAGATTTACACTAAGAAAAAATCTCTCAGATCACACAAACTCTCCAAAGGCTAAAGACAATGAAAATAGAGAGCAAAAGCTACAGTAAACTAGGGAGTGAAGCTCAGGGCTCTTCTTTCTGATGCTTGAAGGTTGTAAGATGAAAGCTCAAAAGTTATTCTTTACGGAGTCGTCAGTCTTCTATATATATCCTTCTCTTTGAAAAATGTATCCGTTGAAGTGTCCGTTGTCTCTAGGTTGGATGCTCGTTAGACTGCATGGTTCATCAAGTACGACAAGCGTGTTTGCAGTCATTTAATGCTTTACAACCCATGCACGCAAGGAGAAGATCCATCTTGATATCCTTCAGCTTCTATTTTGTCCAACGTTGTATGACATGGTACTGGCAGAGACCTGCACACATTGAATGCTAAAGCATAGATAGCTAGACTGTCTCCATGCTTGTCAGTCAATCGTTAGAAAGAATATACATCAAAATAGAAATGTCATTCTACTATTTGAAAAGCATTTCTTATATAAGCATAAGAATAGAAGGCAACGTGCAGATGATGTGAACAGTCATAATAAATGCAAGAATACTAGAGATCTGTGCGGGAAGACTTTGACTTTCACAATATTTGAAAATATATTTGAATATAATAAGAATAATAGATATATTCATTAAATCTATGATAGAGAAATCGATGTGTCCATGAGACACTGTTCCACTAATGAAATCGTTGCAAGAGCAAACGAATCGTTCTTATAGTAGAAGCAAATCGTTGTAGCTATCAAATCGATACGATGATCGAATCGTTACGGAAACCAAGTTGTTATGTAACTTATCGAATCGTTACAGCGACCAAGTCGTTATGTAACTTATCGAATTGTTACGGCGACCAAGTTGTTATAAAACCAAAATCGTTGTGAGACCAAATCGTTGTTCTCACTTAACAAATCGTTGTGCTTATAAAGAAATCGATACTTATGAAATCGCTATGCTCTAAGGAAATCGTTATGCTATAAGGAAATCGTTATGTGATGCTTATGAAGTCGTTATGCTATAAAGCAAATCGATATGGACTTAGAAGAATTTTATGCTTTGAACTTTTAATTAACAATGTTTAAGGATTACTTACAGATTTTGTTTGAATTATTTCCTGTGGATGAACTTCATAAAAACTTGTTAGAAAATAATTGTTAGGGTTTTGTTAATCACTAAAATTGTATATAATTAAATAAAATTATACGGGGATAGATTGATCATCAATCTCCCCCTTTTTGGTGATGACAAAACATAACAAGACATAACATGTAATTTGCTGAAATAAAGTTGAGTAAATTTTCTAAAATAAGAAAGAAAGGATGTTGATATGTATTTCAGAATGTTTTATTTTCTCCCCCTTCTTGTCATTAAGCAAAAACACACAAGGAAAGAACATAAGAAAGATAAATGGGAGCCAGGAAGAGACAGTTTTTCATTAAATAACTGAGGAGGTACAGGAATGTAGAAAGCAGGTGACAAAAGAGAAGCATGGAGAGTAATGATTGGCCAAGCCGTGTGCTCCTGCTCTTCAAAATAACTTTGAAATGCACCATAAACTATGGAGTAGGAGGGTCCCATAACAGGAGCCATCCTCTGGATGTGCAATTGCCTCTGAGCTTCTATGAAAGTGCCATATTCGTTTCTGCTAAGAGAAGATTTGTAGAAGGTAGAGGTGCCAAAGCTGGCATGTTGTTGGAGGAACTTATCTATGGTTATGGGGTAGAATATCTATTTCTACTTCAGTTCCTTTTTCATAGCCACATACACCTTGTATCTCTCAACCCATGTTTCATAAGGGTCTCGAACAAGATGAATGGAGTTCAGGTCTAAAAATTCTGCAGCAGACAGAGGAGGTTGACCTAATCTGGCCTAAGAGACATTGAGAGCAGTGAGCTGCTGAGCAGTGAGGGGGTAAAGTTGTTCCCATTCTGATAGAGATAAGGGCTCACATTCAACAAGAGAGGGGCAAGAACATCAGACTTGATGTGTCCCTGATGATATTCTCTTAAAACAAATCTGTGAGAGGAGAGGGAACCGCCTTTCTGCACTAAAATTCTACCCATTACCCTTGCAAATCAATCAAAAATCATAGTGCCTACGGCAGATTCCATGACTAGGAACTGGAGTGGGGGCAGAAACACAACATCTGGAATTTCCAAAGTTGCAAAATCGACCTGGATGGATGTGGTATGAGCATCATCTGAACCATGAGCATAAATAGCTTGCCGGAATTAGCCAAGCTGAACTTTAGGTAGATTATTGAGATAGTAGTAATCAGTGAACATCTGGAAGTAGCGGATGAGCTTGATTTCCTTTTGAATAAATGGACCCCAGGTATTTTTGTGATGAACCACAAACCACTCAGAGAGAGTGAGTGGGTGATCCCGAGGTGGGAATCTGGCAGAGCAGGCGGATAGGAATTGCCTATATAAGGACTGATGTCCCCGAGCCCACTGATCTTCAGTTTTAGCTTCAGTCATAGAAAAGATTTTGGATTGTTCAGATTTTGAAAGAGAGGAGAGAGGGAGAATAATGTTTAAGTGGTCGGTGAGAGGCAGATGGGGAAGACCAAAAAGGGTGGCAAATGTGCATTTCTGGAGGAATTCATAATAAATGGACCTTCTTCGATTTTCAATAGTGAGAGAAAACCAAAGAGGTGGAAAACGAGGCTCAGAAGAGGTGGCAAGGGTGGAAGATAGTTTTCTCTTTTTAGGAACATGGCTGGAAGAGCCGGTCCTATGAATGTGAGTGCCAACTAATAGGACTGAGCGAAGTATTGCTACTTCAAACTCATCTTTAATGTCCTGGATTTCATGACCTTCAAGTTGGGCACCCTCAGGAATTATGGTGACAAAAGAGGGAGGAGTAGGAGGATGAAGAAAAGAATGAGAGGTAGATGGTGGTGGTATGGATGGTTCAGCTGATGAAGGACCAGAGGAGGAGGCTCCAGCTGAGGAGGAAGAGGCTGGAGGTGCCTCAGAAGGAGGAGGAGGCTGGAGTTTGAAGAGGGGAAGAAAGGGGCTCTGGGGCTACAGCCTGTTCTTCAGCTCTTTTAGGCTCAGCTTCTGATTCCACCGGCCCTGGGGGCCCAGACTCATCCACTACTGGCCTTGGTGTAAGGCCCTAGAATTTTACTCTCTTATATAGGAGTTTGATTGTGTGAGAAATGGATGTTTGTATGTGTAAATATATGTATGTGTATATAAATAAACTATTTGATGTATTGTTGTAAATATATATATATGTATATCTATTGTATATATATTACTCATTTACATTGCATGAATGGTATTCATTTTCTAATGTATACATTGTATATTCCATGTATATGCATTGAGTAAGTGTAGTTTCTGCAGTTTTTAAGTTCTGGCCAAACGACCTGTTGGCGTCAACATAGGATGACGTTAATGGGGAGTCAGCGGCCACATCGATGGACGCCAACTCCATATTGGCGGCCAGTGATGTTGACGTTAGTCTCCCAGATCTGTTGCATCTTTAGATCCGGAAACATCCACGAAAACCTCGCACCCTGTTTAGGAAACCGTTCTCAACGGTAACCTAGCCTTACTTAAACGTGTATCCGACCCTTGGCCGTATAAAAATACCCATCTCCGACCAAATCTGACCCTTTTGGCTCTTGAGGGAATAACCCTAAATCTCTGAGCGAAACCTGAACTTTGGACTCGTGGATTCGGCGATTGGAGGCTTCTTCCGGTGTGCTAACGGGACTGGAAGGAAGTCTATACGTTGGGGAATCGTCTTCTCAACCTGGTGTACTTCCAAGAATATCACAGAATCCGGATTAGAGGAGATTTAAGGACTCTTTGGCTTTGGTCGAGGATGGCTTCACCGGCTTGATTTGTCGTTTGTGGATTTTTCTAAAGGCAAGTAAACCCTCCACACTACTCACACATATGTCTAGTAGGTCCTAGGCTATTTTTCGGAATTTTGTTCGAGTCCTGGAACCCCTCTTCATTCAACTTTTGAGTTCAGTCTGTGTTTTGCACAGATAGGAACTTAACGGCACCTTTTTCTGCCGTTAAGATCCGAGGTTAGCGGCCACCTATGTTGCCATCAACCAGGTAAGCGGCACACCCTTGCCGCTGAGTTCTTCAAGCAAGAACAGTGTGCTGTTTGTGATTTTTGCCATATGCTATGTAATACTTCGAGTGGATGATGTTGTGAAATTTTGTGAAATTTTCATTGAATATTCTATTTATTAAAATTTCTGAAATGTATGTTAGACAGGTTTTCCAACCTTGAAAGTTACTGATTGTGTGATCCATGTGGAATTTGGATGTTAGAGAATTTTTGTACAATGTTTATGGGTATCAGTTCATGCCATGAGAGTTTGGAAATTTTCTGATATCTATGTAAATAGTTATATTTTCTAAATTGTAAATCAGTGAGCATGCATTATCGGTTTTAAATCTCTAATAAATTGTATGATGTAAAATAAATTCTCAAAAATTGCATGCAATATCAAGACTATTGGTCACAGATTTTACAATAGATAAATATGTATATGGCACTGTATACCATGCTTAATTGATGACTTCATAAATTAGGCAGAATGCATATTTTCTTTATCATAAATTGTGTATGACTCCAAAAAATATGAAAATTGGTATGCATGATGTCTGATCTATAAACGGTCTGTGGATAAATTTTCATGTAAATTTGATGACAGTAGATACTGAATTGAGTATTACATGATGAAGTGACTAGTTAAAGCATGCTTAAAGTGATTAGAAACTAATTAGATGATTTTAGCATGATTTGGATTAATTTGTAACTGTTTAACTCTATAAACAGTAGTACCATATTAGGTAACCTGAATCATGTGCAAGTATGTGAATATAGAATTAATGTGTTAAATGGTATGTAAATAGTGTGTGTTTAAAAATGGGAAAAAAAAAATTGTAAGTGTGCCATGGGTGACACTGCTACCTTAGAGGGCTGAGGAACTGTACCGTAGTAAAGTCCCTATGGGAAGATTCATATGAGTATGAGATCCCATGGGCATTGGGATAAAATCCTGGAGGTGGACAAGTACCACTGGTTATGGTGGAGAGTGCTTCTCCCGGTTCTGCGCAGTAACTAAGGTCTATCACTATATTGCCTAGGTGATAGATATGTGTGTGAATGAGATAAGTGTGTGTCCTTCTAGAGGTGGTTTGGACTATGTGTCACGGCATTTAAATGAGAAAAATATGAGTATGAGTATGTGAAATATGAATGTGTAAAATGTGTAAGTGATCTTGTGAATATGTGAAAGTAACATGAGAGCATGTGAATCCTTTTTATGAATGTGCTAAATTCATGTAAAACAGCAAGCTATATGTGTATAAAAGTATGTCATGTATGTGAGAATGCTCATAGAATTCATGCTAGGATTATCTTTTCCGTTATGTGTAAAACCCATGCTTACCTTGCTTTTATAAAATTATGCCTTGAGTTAGCATGTTAAAGAATTTTGGTAGAAAGCATGTGATAGGTTTCCTTATTGTAAAATGAACTTAAACCATGTACCATGTATTATAAATTGTTGTAGTATCATGTTTAGGTTTTCTTAAAAGATTGTTTAATCCATGCTACATGTATTAGTTATTTTGTTTAAATGTAAAATGTCCATGTGGTGTATGTATGTTTAATATGAATGGAAATTACTTGCTGAGTCTTTTAGACTCACTTTTTGCTTCGACGTACAGGTGCAGATATTCCTACTTCGTTCGAGGAGATAGTCAGGAGTGACTTGGAGCGTGAGTAGGAGACCTTCGTGGGGAATTGTACTTTTGTACCTTTTTCATAAGTATGTAATAAAGGGCGACGTGTATTTAAGTTGTGGACAATGTATTCGATTTAAATTTCAGTTATGGGAACTTTAGTTCTTTCTTGTACTATATAGACTGTGGATAAATGAGGATGATGGAATAATAAATTTACATTCAGTTCTTTTATTTCGCTGTTATGTGTTCATATTTGTGTACGTCTCGACCTATTGAATGTGTTGGGTAAATGTCCCAATGTGGCAACGCTCTCTATATCGACGTGGGTTGGTATAACTGTACCGGTATAAGGAGGGTCGTCACAGAGATTGGCATCAGAGAAACTGGTTGAGATAGTACATGAATATGCATATACCATCATCTTCATTATATGCTAAGTCTCTATAGATTGTCCACATAGTTAGGAATTAGATAGTTTAGTTCCTTATTGGGATTAAATTGTTTTGCAGGCTATGGCTTCTCGAGGTAGGCGTAGTGTTCCTGCTCGTGAGGATGAGAAGAGGAGAGAGGAGAGAGTTGAGCCTAGGCATGAGGATCAGGGTGAGCAGTAGGCCCCAGCACCCCAGGGTCCTGTGCTACCTATGTTGGCCTGGCTAGCTTGGCAGCTCGATAACCTAGAGGGGGGGTGAATAGATTTTTTTGATTTCTGAAACAGAAACTTAAGACAGAAAATTATCACTTGAAAGTTTGGATAGTTTAGTGTGATAAAGAGTAGCAGTGCGGAAGCAAATAAACAATCACACAAATGAGGTAAGGAATTTATCCTGGTTCGGCCCTTCCAACATGGAAGTCCTACGTCCAGTCCCCAAGCAATCTCTTGGGATTTCACTAACCAAGGGTACAGTCCCCCTCAAGGACACTACAACACCCAGCACCCCAGCTGGTCTTCTTCTCTTTCCTGGGCAAGAAGGCAGCCCACTTCTTTTACGGGCTCAGAAGCAAACCTCCTGGTACAAACCCCAGTGCGGTTCTGCTAGACACAAACCCCTAGCTAGGTTCTACACTGTATACAGTCCTGTAGCTGGACAGAAATCTTTCTTAGAAAAGAAAGATCAGACCGAGAGCTATTACAAGATGAACACTTAAGAACTAGCTCACAGTCATAAAACTCTCCCCAAAAATTACAATGAGCGTAGAGAGAGAATGAAGAGAGAAAAGATAGCTTGAAGGCTTGAATGCTTCAGATGCTTGAACACTTCTTCTGGGCTCAAGCTCTTTCTCTCTTTTCCTTTGAGTGTATGTGGCGATGAGGTCCCTCACTAGTTGTACACTCCTTCAAAGATATTCAGGAAGGCTCTATCTCTTTCTTCAGCCTTGCTTCATCTTTTATATGAGAGGCTTTTGAATAGATCCGTTGATGAGATCCGTTGGAGCTCTTCTAGACGTTGCTGATCTTCTCTTCATTTGTCTTAATCAGACTCTGGTGGTCTTCGAGGCCTGTAAGCATAGAAGAGAGTGTTAGCATAAAAGAGTGTTTATAAGATAACAGTGCATGCTACTGTGTTTCTGCTATCATGATAAAAATAGCAGTTCATATCTTTTTATGACACGACTCTGAGATATGCATGCAGCCTTTTTGTCAGAAGATATTTGAATTTTCATTTAAGCGCCAAAAACACTTCAGAGCAACTCGATGTTTAAGTTACTTATCAAATCATTATACTTAGAAGACTTAACAAATCGTTATGATTTTTAACAAATCGATGTGAGAAGCAAATCGTTATGGCACTTATCGAATCGTTGTGAGAACCAAATCATTGTGAGAGCAAATTGTTGTTCTCACTTATGAAATCGTTATGCGAGCAAATCGTTATGAGCCTTAACGAATCTCTATGAGAACCAAATCGATATGAGAGCAAATCGTTGTTCTCACTTATGAAATCGTTATGCGAGCAAATCGTTATGAGCCTTAACGAATCGTTATGAGAACCAAATCGATATGAGAGCAAATCGTTGTTCTCACTTATGAAATCGTTATGCGAGCAAATCATTATGAGCCTTGACGAATCGTTATAGAAGGCAAATCGATGTGAGGGCAAATCGTTGCGCTCACTTATCAAATCGTTGCACGATAAAATCGATGTTTCACTTAACGAATCGTTACACGATCAAATCATTGTGTAACTTATGAAATCGTTGTTAGTGAAATCAATGTGGCACTTTTGAGTAGAAATCGATGTATATTGAATGAACATCGATTTAGCATTTTAGTGCGCCTTAAAATAATCATAAATATTGATGAAACAATCTAATCATAAATTTTGTTAGCACCAAAATAGAAGGTAATAAAGAGTGGTTCAACAATCTCCCCCTTTTTGGTGATGACAAAATTTATGTGAATTTTCTGACAGAAATATATGAAGCATAGAAAATGCAGAAAATTCATAGAACATACAAATTCTCCCCCTTTTTGTCACTAAGCAAAAAGGAAGGATCTTACCATGCATTCTCTCCCCTTTGAGAAAATTTCTTACCAATGAGGGGTTCAACAATAATAGACATTTAATGAATAACTCCCCCTTAGTAACGGCTCCCCCTGAGCATGAGACTCCCCCTTAATGTGAGGCAAGTCAGATCTTGTTGCTCTTGACCTTATACATGTTGATTGTCAAGTCTTCAAGATTTTTATCTACATACATCTTAACAGTAAACTTGCAAACATTGTTAGTAGCAATTTAAGAAAAAAAATCAATATTTATGACTACTCCCTCTTTAGATGAGATTTGGATGAAGAGTTGGTAGTCACTCTTGCCTTGAGCATCCTTGATCCTGATGCTCCAAGGCTACCCTGCAAACAACTTATTCAGAAATAGGTACCCAAATCTTTTTGGGTCTTTGATTGTGAGATGCATGAAAATATCCTTTCGGGATCCATACTAGGTGCCTTGTTGTGCAGGTGTTTACAGTGTGTCCTAATTTATTGTAATGAGAACAACAATGAATATCATCTATTTTGCAGTTCTTATTATTTTTATGATGTTTGTTTAGAACACAGTTTTTGGAAACATTTTCTTTTACAGGGGCCTTTTTCTGAGGCAACTTGGTTTCTTTTACAAATTTTGGTAATGGATATTTTTCTGGAATTATGACTTGTTTTTCTTTTACTGGAGGTATGTATCCAAGCCCTTGTCTATTATTTCCAGGTTTTGACCCTTTTAAGCATAGGGCTAAAGATGTTTTCCCTCTAGTTAATTTTCTAACTAATTCTTTTAAATAGAGATTTTCTTCAGTTAGAGTTTTTAATTTTTCTTCTAACTCTAACTTCTCATTATTCTTTCTTTTCAAATCTTCATTTAAAAGATAATTATTATCTTTACTATCTTTTAATTGTTTTTCTAGTTGCTCCAATTCGGATTTAAGATCAGAATTGGTATTTTCCAAGCAAGTAGTGTTGTTTTTTAGATTTTTCAATTCTTTTACAACACCCTTATGTTTTTCATAAAGATCATTAAAGACTTATTCTAAGTCTTCAGACTTTGACCCTGAATCAGTGCATGAATCAAAAAATGGGTTAGAATGTACCTCATCTAGTCCTACCATGAGGGCTAGACTTACCTGCTCTTTCTCCGATTCTGAGCCTGATGATTCTGAGCTTATGGTCTCTTCATTTTCCCAAGTAGCAGCCATGGCTTTTCTTTTAAATTTCTTGTACTGCTTCTTGGGCTTCACGGTTTGACCGGTCTTCTTAAGCCTTGGACATTCTGGTCTTAGATGTCTAGGTTTTCTGCATTCATAGCAAACTGGTTCTTTTTCTTTTCTCTCTTTCTTTTGAATCCTTCTTGATCCATTTTTCTTCTTCTTGAGAATTTTCTGAAGCTTGGACAGTACTTCATCTACGTCACTGTCTTCAGAATCTGCATTTTTGGAACTAGAAGAAGAAGAAGTGGAAGGAGCAGCTGCAACTTTAAGAGATTAGTACATTTTTTCTTTGATGAGCTTTCAGATAGTCGCTCCATATTAATTTCATGTGCCATGAGGGAACCTATTAAGTTATCAATAGAAAACTTGGTTAGATCATGGGCTTCATCAATAGCTGTTACCTTAGGGGTCCATGAAATAGTTAAAGACCTAAGTATTTTTCTAACAGTTTCCTCATCAGAGAGATTTTTGCCAAGAGCGCTTAGACCAACCACTATGCTCGAAAATCTATTATACATTTGAGTTATATTTTCGTTAGGAACCATTTTAAACTGCTCATATTGTGAGACAAGAATGTCTATCCTAGTTTGTTTCACTTTATCTGTTCCTTCATAAGTTATCTGCAGTTTATCCCATATTTCTTTAGCTGATTTACATGCAGATACTCTACTAAATTCTCTTTTCGATAATGCACAACATAAGTAGTTCTTAGCTTTAAAGTTTAAAGATAATTTACTTTTATCTACTGTTGTAATGGCAGTAGTGCCTGGAACAGGAACAATAACATAATCACCTACCTCAATTACCTGCCACAGATCAAAGTCTGTGCCTCGAATGAAGCATTCCATTCTCATCTTCTAGTATTGGTAATCTTCTCTATCGAAGAATGGAGGTGTGGTGACTGATTGACCTTCAGCATATCCTTGAGCTACCATGGATCTTTGCTCTAAGATCGTTGGATCTTCTTGAATGATCAGAGACCCGCTCTGATACCACTTGTTGGCCCGGCTAGCTTGGCATCTCGGTAACCTAGAGGGGGGGTGAATAGGTTTTTCTGATTTCTAAAACAGAAACTTAAGACAGAAAATTATCACTTGAAAGTTTGGTTAGTTTAGTGTGATAAAGAGTAGCAGTGCGGAAGCAAATAAACAATCACATAAATGAGGCAAGGAATTTATCCTAGTTCGGCCCTTCCCACATGGAAGTCCTACGTCCAGTCCCCAAGCAACCTCTTGGGATTTCACTAACCAAGGGTACAGTCCCCCTCAAGGACACTACAACACCCAGCACCCCAGCTGGTCTTCTTCTCTTTCCCAGGAAAGAAGGCAGCCCACTTCTTTTATAGGCTCAGAAGCAAACCTCCTAGTACAAACCCTAGTGCGGTTCTGCTAGACACAAACCCCTAGCTAGGTTCTACACTGTATACAGTCCTACAACTGGACAGAAATCTTTCTTAGAAAAGAAAGATCAGACCGAGAGCTATTACAAGATGAACACTTAAGAACTAGCTCACAGTCACAAAACTCTCCCCAAAAATTACAATGAGCGCAGAGAGAGAATGAAGAGAGAAAAGAAAGCTTGAAGGCTTGAATGCTTTAGATGCTTGAACACTTCTTCTGGGCTCAGGCTCTTTCTCTCTTTTCCTTTGAGTGTATGTGGCGATGAGGTCCCTCACTGGTTGTACACTCCTTCAAAGATATTCAGGAAGGCTCTATCTCTTTCTTCAGCCTTGCTTCATCTTTTATATGAGAGGCTTTTGAATAGATCCATTGAAGAGATCCGTTGGAGCTCTTCTAGACGTTGCTGATCTTCTCTTCATTTGTCTTAATCAGACTCTGGTGGTCTTCAAGGTCTGTAAGCATAGAAGAGAGTGTTAGCATAAAAGAGTGTTTATAAGATATCAGTGCATGCTACTGTGTTTCTGCTATCATGATAAAAATAGCAGTTCATATCATTTTCTGACACGACTCTGAGATATGCATGCAGCCTTTTTGTCAGAAGATATTTGAATTTTCATTTAAGCGCCAAAAACACTTCAGAGCAAATTAATGTTTAAGTTACTTATCAAATCGTTATACTTATAAGACTTAACAAATCGTTATGATTTTTAACAAATCGATGTGAGAAGCAAATCGTTATGGCACTTATCGAATCGTTGTGAGAACCAAATCATTGTGAGAGCAAATTGTTGTTCTCACTTATGAAATCATTATGCGAGCAAATCGTTATGAGCCTTAACGAATCGTTATGAGAACCAAATCGATATGAGAGCAAATCATTGTTCTCACTTATGAAATCGTTATGTGAGCAAATCGTTATGATCCTTAACGAATCGTTATGAGAACCAAATCGATATGAGAGCAAATTGTTGTTCTCACTTATGAAATCGTTATGCGAGCAAATCGTTATGAGCCTTAACAAATCGTTATAGAAGGAAAATCGATGTAAGGGCAAATTGTTGTGCTCACTTATCAAATTGTTGCACGATAAAATCGATGTTTCACTTAACGAATCGTTACACGATCAAATCATTGTGTAACTTATGAAATCATTGTTAGTGAAATCGATGTGGCACTTTTGAATAGAAATCGATATATATTGAATGAACATCGATTTAGCATTTTAGTGTGCCTTAAAATAATCATAAATATTGATGAAACAATCTAATCATAAATTTTGTTAGCACCAAAATATGAAGGTAATAAAGAGTGGTTCAACATCCACCACCGCCACCAGTTGATTATGGAGTGTTCATGTAAGGTCTAGTTCAGGCTATGCAGACGTAGGCCCATACTCAGGCTGCACTTCAGCCTCAGCTGGAGGCTCAGGTTAGATCAATAAGATAGAGTAGTCTGTTTTATTTAAATTATGTGTTTGTTATGTTGCTATATTGTATATGTGTGTCTTATGTTGTTTGTTGTAGTAGGCTCAGGTGCCAGTTCCCCAGGCTCATGACCATGGTGGACCCTCCATCATGGAAAAGTTCAAGAGGATGGCTCTACCCTCTTTTAAGGGGGAGACTGATCCGTTGCTTGCGGAGAGTTGGATGAGGGAGATTGAAAAGATCTTCCGAGCGATTAGGTGTGCTGAGGATGACAAGGTCACTTTAGACACCTATATGCAACAGGTATGTGTAAATTGTTTATATAATTATTTCTTTAAGCCTAGATTGTTTGGATTGGTCCTTATGGAATGTTTTGGCAAGAGCGAGCCGATGTATGGTGGTCCTCGTTGCTTCGTACCAGATTTGAGGATGGTGCTGTAGAGGTGGCTTGGGACGAGTTTGTGAGGCTCTTTCGGGCCAAGTTCGTTCCAGAGCATATACAGGACAAGATGGAGCAGAAGTTCCTCTCCTTGACTCAGGGCTCCATGACCGTACTGGAGTACGAGGCCAGGTTTGCTGAGCTATTGAAGTATGCCCCTCATATCGTTGCTGATGAGCACAGGAAGGTGAAGAAGTTCGTGATGGGTCTGAGGCCCTCACTGAGGACGAGGTTGGTGGCATTTGACCATCGTACCCTCGATGAGGCTCTTAGCCCGGCTCGTCGACAGGAAGGAGAGATGGAGCAGTATCTTGAGCAGAAGAAGGCTTCGCAGAAGAGGCCTGCAGCTCCATTCCAGAGGTAGGAGAAGAAGAAGGCGGCGTATCAGTCACCGCAGCGTCCCGTAGTATCCAGCAGTCGTCAGGTATCTTCTCAGCATTCCCCCAGTGGCAAGAAGGAGTGTCCTCATTGCGGGAGGGCACATGGTGGTACAGAGTGTTGGAAGATGGCAGAGAAGTGCTTGAAGTGCGGGAGCAGTAAGCATAAGATCAAGGATTGCCCTAGACTTCAGCAGGGAGTCCAGCATGGAGCGGCACCAGTCCCAGCAGCAGCAACAGCAGCGCCAACGACAGGTCGACGAGGGAGACCTCGAGCCCCAGCTCAAGTGTTTGCGTTAGCTCGTGAGGACGCCGAGCAGGTGGAGCATGTTACAGAAGGTATGGTTCTTTTCATGGGTGTGTATGCTCCAGTTTTATTTGATACGGGTGCTACTCACTCATTCATTTCCGAGCGTTTTGCTAGGCAGTTAGCTTTAGAGTCAGGATTAGAGTTTGAAGAGTTAGAAGTCCCTTTGTTTGTGCACACACCTGCGGGAACGGCATCGACTAGGAAGTGTATTCCATCTTTACCAGTGTGTATTGAGGATAGAGTTTTAGAAGGGTGTTTCTTCTTGCTAAAGATGAAGGACTATGATGTAATTCTTGGTCTGGATTGGCTAGAGGAGCACTATGCGTTAGTGGATTGACGTGGGAGAAGATTGTTTTCTGCATTCCTGGTGAGGATGAATTTTCTCATCTATTTCCAAGGAGCCTTGCAGGACAGTTTGTCATCTCTGCCATGAAGGCGATGAGAATGGTGATCAAGGGTTGCGACACTTTTCTTGCCAGCGTGGTATTAGTACCCAAGGCTGATGAGTCACCTACTCTTGAGGAGATAGAAGTAGTGCAGGATTTTCAAGATGTCTTTCTCGTTGATTTATCTGGATTGCCACCGGCTAGAGAGATAGAGTTTACTCTAGAGTTGCTTCCAGGCACCTCTCCTATCTCAAAGTCCCTTATCGGATGGCACCTGCGGAGTTTGCAGAGCTAAGGAAGTAGTTGCAAGATTTGTTAGATAAGGGATTTATTCTCCCTAGTGTTTCTCCTTGGGGCGCACCAATATTATTTGTGAAGAAGAAGGATGGGTCACTTCGGTTATGCATCGATTATAGGAAGCTAAACCAAGTGACGGTGAAGAACAGGTGTAACGACCCTCCTCATACCGGTACAATTATACCAATCCCCATCGGTATAAAGAGCGTCATTACAGTGGGATAAAACCCAACACTAGCCGATAGGTTGAAAAGTACGTAGATAGCAAATGATTTCAGCGGAATAAATTCAACAATTTTAACTTAGTCCATCACCATCCCATATTCCACAGTCTATATAGTGCAAAAATAGAACAACAATGTCCACATTATTACATGATGAAAGAGTTACATTGTCCAAATAACATTTTTATTCAACTATGAAAGGAAAAATACAACTACTACTTGCTCCTCAAAAGCCTCTCCTCCAAGATAGCGTCTCTCCCCCTAGCACGGGATACCTGTCAACCTGTACGCCAAAGCAAGGGTGAGTCCAAAGACTCAGCAAGTAAAGCAAAGACTTAATATTAAACATATCACATTCACATTAAGATATTAAACACTCATGAATACATACTTCCCAAACACATAGAACATACTCTTAGCTATCAACACATTTTTAATCACCTAGACATGCTTCATTCTATCATATGTTTATTCTAAATCATGGATACTATTACTATACACTTGTACATATTATCTACACTTAACACATAACATGATTCCTTCATTTCCACATTAATTCATTTCATGACATATTTCTACAACTAGAACATAGAATTAGACATAAAGGAATGAACAAACTAATATGATGACTATTCACTTTTCACATGCACTTTTCATATTTAATTTCACATTTTGCTTGCTGTTTTAAATGTACATACATCTCATACACATGGTTTCATATTTTATAACATGAATTGAGAAGTTAAAACATGGTCAAATTGGTTGGCAACAATAATTACTAAAGCATGAAACTTTGTACTAAGCAAACATCACATCTAGCATGGTAACCTAATTAATATTACATGTATTTATCACCTTCATAACTACACTTTACTTGCTGTTTTGACATGAATTACATTCAATTATATGGATTTACATTTGTTCATATGTTATCTTATCCAATTCAAAATTCTACATTTTCATCTTTCATGTTGCATAAATGACATGGTTACTCATGTTTATTCACATACACTATTACATGAAGAACAATAAACTACATGGCATGATGATAAGCATGATATTGCAAATGAGGTAATTAATGCATGAAAACATGAACATTATGCATTACTACATCGGTTTTCACATGCAAGCACACTTTCAATAACATTAACTGTCTCTTACATATCTTTTCACATATTCTTCACATCATTTACTCTTTGGTTTTCATTTATCACATATCATATCATTTGCACTCATAATGTGCCACATTCGCATATAATCTTACACTTTATTCATATTCCAATTATTTAAAATGCCATGACACATAGTCCTAACTACCTATTAGAGGACACAAACCAATCTCTCGTACTCATAACTCATCACATCTCATAACACATAACTCATATCACATAACTCATAACACAACTCATATCACATAATTCATAACACAACTCATATCACATAACTCATATCACATACCCACCACCTAGGCAATGAAGTGGTGAATCTTGGTAACTGCGCAGACCGGGAGAAGCCCTCTCCACCCTATCCAGTGATACATGTCCACCTCCGGGTTTTTCCTAATGCCTTTAGGACAAACTTTTACAATGTAGAGCCTTCCATAGGGACTTTTCTATGTACAGCTCTCGATGCCTCTAGGGTAGCAGTGTCATTCCTTGGCCCAATTATTACACATTCACTCATTCACATTTTCACACACTAGTCACGTATTGTTCATATACTATTTAATCCCTTTTCATACCTTATTTACCTTTTGCCTATATTTCATTTGACTTGATCATGATATTATGGTTTTTCAGAAATAAACAACTCCTATTAAAATTCTAAACATGCAGCAAATTACTGAATCACATAAGATTAGTTTTTGTCCTATCAAATATGAATAATCCGCATAGTTTAACTAATAATTACAATTACTGTCATCAGATTAGTTCCAAATTTTTATCCCAAGTTACTAACAGTAAACATACCACATCTTCCATTTTCTGGATTTTTCAAACAATAAATATAATTTCTACAAATTAAAACAGATTTCAGTCATATTTATCGAAACATCATTAAACATGGTACATGTGATCATGTTTATGTTCTAACAGTTTAGAAGTCAGATATTAGTACTCATACTGTCATGTAAAATTTATGCAATCCTAACATACAGTAATTCCATTTATGCCATATTTAAACATGCTTATATGGTACACATAGTACAGTTATTGAATTTTCATAATTAACACGGTTCACAGAAAAATTAGGCAACATTATGACATGACCTAATGACTGTATACAATCACCAATAAAAATTTCAGAGTATACCCATGTCCAAAAATTATTTAAACAGCAAAAGAAGATCAAAAAGGACACTTTCAGGTCCTGAAGAAGTAGACGTCAATGGATGTTGCCGTCAACTTCTTCTGAAGAACTTGACTGCAACCTATGTTGCCTTCAACTTGCTTCCAGCAGCACATACATACGAATTTTCATACAACGGTGAATTCGGGGTTCCAGGATGCGAGGAAAAATCCGTAAAAATACCTAGGACTTAGGGGACATGTATAGGATCAAGATCTAGGTTTACTTGCCTCTTAAAAAAATCTACAAAGATCAGAATCGTCGGTGAAGCCCTTTTCGGCCCTGCGAAAAAGGTGCTCGGAAACGCCTTAGATCTTCTTCTCCTGTCGATGTAGATGGCTCCTCGGAGTTGGGATCTCTTCCTCTATGTATAGGCTATCCTCCAGATGTTGTAGCTCTTCGGGGAACACCTCCAGTTGATGGATCCGGCCTTCTAAAGTTCAGCTTTTCACCATCTCGGAGCTAGGGTTTTCACCAAATGTTGAAAGCCTTTCCTTCGTCCCAGAGTGGGTATTTTATAGGTTCAAGGGTTGGGTACGCATTAGGGTAGGTTACCCAAGGTTTAGGAAGGGTTTCCTAATCTGGAACCAGCCAAAACACGGACATTAACAATTCTGGAACCGTGACGCAGCAGGATATTAACGTCAACATCGGTTGTAGTCAACCTAGCAGTTGACGTCAAGGTCTGGCCGCCAGAATGAGGTTGGCGTCCAGGGGGTGGCCGCCCACTGGGGGTTGGCGTCCAGGTCTGGCCGCCAACAGTGTCTTGGCGTCCAGGTCCTGGCCGCCAGCAGCCCTGAGCAGCCGAAACACCGACAGACCTAGAATTTAATGCATAAATGCACTAAAATAATTTAGTATATGCAAAAATAATTTCATATATCATTACCACATAAAATACTTGCATTATGTAATATTTAATTAATTACAACTTACACTAATCATAATTAAGAACAATATGCATCAATACATACATATATGCACACATACGTACACATTGCATAATTACATACATTACGCATGAACTTATGATTAAAATGTGTCCATTACTAGTTAAATATTGTATGCATATTATCATCCAAGTACTTTACACACCCTGAATAATTTAACATGCTTAAAGTAGATAATATTATTTAAACAAGGATAACACATGTATGTATACATACGCACACCCATAACACTAACTACATGCATTAAAATAATTAAATACAATAGGCACCTAAATAATTAGATAATTCACACATTTAAATATATAATTTGCATGCTCAGAAATAAACTCATGATTACTTACAAAGTGTATGATAATAATTTCTTACTATGTGTACAACACGCACCATACGCATGAGATTTACATACATTGATAACTAGATAATGTATGCACAATTATGTATGTTTTATACTTGTATGAAAATAGCATACATATACTTACATGGTCCATAGCAAATTACCTATTACATGGATAATATTATCTATGTATTATTCACATACTATAGATGAATTGATGTACGTAGGGTTAAATAGATAGATAGCACATGCATAAAGTAACATACATATGTATATATATATATATGTACTTCATATATTTACAACATAATTATATACACTATGCATGAAGTAGATAACTACAACATGCACATCAGAAATTCAATTATCATGCATAATATGACTTAAGTATTATGAGTCTAAGATTTTTAGTATTCACAATATACATCAACATAGCTAATTGCCTATTCTCATGTAAAATATTATATATATATACATGCATATATTCATGAGAAGTATAAAATTTATAGTAAGCATAGTGAAATACACATTCTATGCACACAACAAGTAAATATCCACACATAATATAAAAGAATAAAATTCAGGGTATCACAACAGGTATCCCTTACCTCTGATTGATGATTTGTTTGACCAGCTGCAAAATGCATCGGTCTTTTCTAAGATTGATCTGTGGTCTGGTTATCATCAGTTGAGGATTAGGAGTGAGGATGTGTCCAAGACGGCGTTTAGAACCCGTTATGGACATTATGTGTTTTTGGTCCTTCCGTTTGGTCTGACCAACGCCCCTGCAGCATTCATGAATCTCATGAACAGGGTGTTTAGACCCTATCTAGATAGTTTTGTTGTAGTTTTCATCGATGATGTGTTGGTCTATTCTCCGGATGAGGCCACACACCGTCAGCATTTAAGGGTAGTGTTGGAAGTTCTCCGAGAGCACAAGCTGTATGCAACGTTCAGCAAGTGTGATTTTTGGATGTGCGAGGTTCATTTCCTTGGGAATGTTATCTCCAGTGCTGGTGTAGCAGTAGATCCAGCGAAGGTCCAGGCTGTATTGGATTGGGAGATTCCCAGGACCCCTTCGGAGATTCGTAGTTTCCTTGGTTTGGCGGGTTATTATCGGCGATTTATTGACGAATTTTCATCTCTCGCCGCCCCATTGACCAAGCTAATCAGGAAGGGTGAGAAGTTTATTTGGTCTGAGGAATGTGAGAGTAGCTTTCAATTATTGAAGGATAAGCTTACTTCCACTCCAGTATTGGTTTACCTAGTGGTTAAGAAGGTTTTGCCATTTATACGGATGCATCTCGGATTGGCCTTGGCTGTGTTTTGATGCAGCAAGGAAGGGTAGTAGCGTATGCTTCTCGGAAATTGAAGGAGAATGAGCGTAACTATCCGACTCATGATTTGGAGCTTGCGGCAGTGGTACATGCACTAAAGATCTGGAGGCACTATCTTTATGCTGTCAGATTTGAGGTGTTCACTGACCACAAGAGTCTGAAGTATCTTTTCTCCCAAAAGGAATTAAACCTGAGGTTGAGAAGATGAATTGAGTTCCTGAAGGACTATGACTTCGACCTCCAGTATCATCTGGAAAGGCGAATGTTGTAGCAGATGACCTTAGTAGGAAGAGGTCTTCTCTCCAGCTGGATTGGAAGATGTTGGAGGATGCGGCATGTGCGATGACTGAGTTAGAGCCATCATTGTGTGAAGCATTTGTAGCTCAGTTGTCCATTAGGTCTTCGGTGTTGGATGAGGTGATCGAGCAACAGAAAGCCGACCCTAGACTTCAAGAGTTGGTGGGCAGGGCAGGCATTGCTCATGATGAGGATGGTGTGATTAGATTCCATCACCGTGTTTGTGTTCCCGACATTGTAGATGTTCGTGAGCATGTTTTAGCAGAAGCTCATAGGTCGAGATTCTCTATTCATTCGGGTAACACTAAGATGTACCAGGATTTGAAGAGATCTTTTTGGTGGTCTGGCATGAAGAAGGATGTAGTGGAGTATGTGTCTAGATGTCTTGTATGCCAACAAGTGAAGGCCGAGCAGCAGCAACCATCTGGTCTTATGCAGAAGATGGAGATCCCAGTATGGAAGTGGGAAGTTGTCACTATGGATTTTGTTTCGGGTTTGCCTCGATCTAGATGGGATAATGACTCGATTTGGGTAGTAGTAGATAGATTCTCGAAGACTGTGCATTTCTTGCCCATGAAGAAGAAGCAGTCAGTAGAGAGCTTAGCTAGATTGTATATTAGTAGTATTATTAGGTTGCATGGTGTGCCGAAGTCGATCATTTCGGATCGAGATCCGAGATTTACTTCGAGGCTGTGGAAGGGTCTTCAGGATGCGTTAGGTTCAGAGTTGAAGCTCAGTTCGGCGTTTCATCCCCAGACAGATAGACAGTCTGAGAGGACTATCCAAACGCTCGAGGATATGTTGAGGGCGTGTGTTCTGGATTGGAAGGATGATTGGGAATGCCATTTACCTCTTGTGGAGTTCGCATATAACAACAGTTTTCATGCGAGTATTGGTATGGCTCCATTTGAGGCATTGTATGGTAGGCCTTGTAAATCTCCTTTATGTTGGGAGGAGATGGGTGATAGGCAGTTGATCGGTCTGGAGTTTGTCCAGGAGACTTCGGATAAGGTCCAGCTTATCAGGAAGAGGCTTGTTGCGGCACAGGATAGGCAGAAGAGCTATGCCGACAAAAGGAGGAAGGATTTGGAGTTCGAGGTAGGTGAGCATGTCTTCTTGAAGATATCACCTACTCATGGTGTAGTTAGATTTGGCAGGCATGGTAAGTTAAGTCCTAGATTCATTGGCCCGTATGTGATTCTCAGGCGATTGGGCAACGTGGCATATGAGCTAGCTTTACCCCCAGCATTAGCTAGTGTTCATCCTGTTTTCCACATATCTATGCTTAGGAGGTATGTTAGAGATCCATCTCATGTTATTAGTCATGAGTCAGTGGAGATCCAGCCAGATCTATCTTATGTGGAGCAACCAATAGCTATTCTTGACTGGAAGGTTCAGCATCTCGAGAACAAGAGCATTGCGTCGGTGAAGGTGTTATGGCGCAACTTCTCGCGAGAGGAGGCTACTTGGGAGCTTGAGGATGCAATGAAGAAGAAGTATCCTCAGTTGTTTGAGTAGTATCGGTCTAACTTCGAGGATGAAGTTTCTTTAAGGGGGAGAGGGTGTAAGGCCCTAGAATTTTACACTCTTATATAGGAGTTTGATTGTCTGAGAAACGGATGTTTGTATGTGTAAATATATGTATGTGTATATAAATAAACTATTTGATGTATTGTTGTAAATATATATATGTATATCTATTGTATATATATTATTCATTTACATTGCATGAATGGTATTCATTTTCTAATGTATACATTGTATAGTCCATGTATATGCATTGAGTAAGTGTAGTTTCTGCAGTTTTTAAGTTCTAGCCAAACGACCTCTTGGCGTCAACATAGGATGACATTAATAGGGAGTCAGCGGCCACATCGATGGATGCCAACTCCATATTGGTGGCCAGTGATGTTGACGTTAGTCTCCCAGATATGTTGCATCTTCAGATCCAAAAACGTCCGCGAAAACCTCGCACCCTGTTTAGGAAACCGTTCCCAACGATCACCTAGCCTTACCTAAACACGTATCCGACCCTTGGCCCTATAAAATACCCATCTCCGGCCAGATCTGACCCTTTTGGCTTTTGAGCCAATAACCCTAACTCTCTGAGCGAAACTTCAACTTTGGACTCGTGGATTCGGCGATTGGAGGCTTCTTCCGGCGTGCTAACGGGACTGGAAGGAAGTCTATACGTTGGGGAATCGTCTTCTCAACCCGGTGTACTTCCAAGATCATCACAGAATCCGGATTAGAGGAGATTTAAGGACTCTTTGGCTCTGGTCGAGGAGGGCTTCACCGACTTGATTTGTCGTTTGTGGATTTTTCTAAAGGCAAGTAAACCCTCCACACTGCTCATACATATGTCTAGTAGGTCCTAGGCTATTTTTCGGAATTTTGTTCGAGTTCCCTCTTCATTTGACTTTTGAGTTCAGTCTGTGTTTTGCACAGACAGGAACTTAACGGCACCTTTTGCTGGCATTAAGATCTGAGGTTAGCAGCCACCTATGTTGCCGTCAACCAGGTAAGCGGCCACACCCTTGCCGCTGAGTTCTTCAAGCAAGAACAGTGTGTTGTTTGCCCCTTTATAATTAATTTTTTGGATTTCTGCGCATGAGGATATACTGTAAATTTTATATGCTATGTAATACTTCGAGTGGATGATGTTGTGAAATTTTGTGAAATTTTCATTGAATATTCTATTTATTAAAATTTCTGAAATGTATGTCAAACGGGTTTTCCAACATTGAAAGTTACTGATTGTGTGATCCATGTGGAATTTGGATGTTAGAGAATTTTTGTACAATGTTTATGGGTATCAGTTCATGCCATGAGAGTTTGGAAATTTTCTGATATCTGTGTAAATAGTTATATTTTCTAAACTGTAAATCAGTGAGCATGCATTATCGGTTTTAAATCTCTAATAAATTGTATGATGTAAAATAAATTCTCAAAATTTGCATGTAATATCATGACTATTGGTCACGGATTTTAGAATAGATAAATATGTATATGGCACTATATACCATGCTTAATTGATGACTTCATAAATTAGGCAGAATGCATGTTTTATTTATCATAAATTGTGTATGACTCCAAAAAATATGAAAGTTGGTATGCATGATGCTTGATCCATAAACGGTCTATGGTTAAATTTTCATGTAAATTGGATGACAGTAGGTACTGAATTGAGTATTTCATGATGAAGTGACTAGTTAAAGCATGCTTAAAGTGATTAGAAACTAATTAGATGATTTCAGCATGATTTGGATTAATTTGTAACTGTTTAACTCTATAAATAGTAGTACCATGTTAGGCAACCTGAATCTTGTGCATGTATGTGAATATAGAATTAATGTGTTAAATGGTATGCAAATAGTGTGTGTTTAAAATTGGGGAAAAAATGTGTAAATGTGCCATGGGTGACACTGCTACCTTAGAGGGCTGAGGAACTGTACCGTAGTAAAGTCCCTACGGGAAGGTTCATATGAGTATGAGATCCCATAGGCATTGGGATAAAATCCTGGAGGTGGACAAGTACCACTGGTTAGGGTGGAAAGTGCTTCTCCCGGTTCTGCGCAGTAACTAAGGTCTATCACTATATTGCCTAGGTGTTAGATATGTGTGTGAATGAGATAAGTGTGTGTCTTTCTAGAGGTGGTTTAGACTATGTGTCACGGCATTTAAATGAGAAAAATATGAGTATGAGTATATGAAATGTGAATGTGTAAAATGTGCAAGTGATCTTGTGAATATGTGAAAGTAACATGAGAGCATGTGAATTCTTTTTATGAATGTGATAAATTCATGTAAAACAGCGAGCTATATGTGTATAAAAGTATGCCATGTATGTGAGAATGCTCATAGAATTCATGCTAGGATTATTTTTTCCGTTATGTGTAAAACCCGTGCTTACCTTGCTTTTATATCATAGCATGAACATAATAAATTATGCCTTGAGTTAGCATGTTAAAGAATTTTGGTAGAAAGCATGTGATAGGTTTCCTTATTGTAAAATGAACTTAAACCATGTACCATGTATTGTAAATTGTTGTAGTATCATGTTTAGGTTTTCTTAAAAGATTGTTTAATCCATGCTACATGTATTAGTTATTTTTTTTAAATGTAAATTGTCCATGTGGTGTATGTATGTTTAATGTGAATGGAAATTACTTGCTGAGTCTTTTAGACTCACTTTTTACTTCGGCGTATAGGTGCAAATATTCCTACTTCTTCCGAGGAGATAGTCAGGAGTGACTTGGAGCGTGAGTAGGAGACCTTCGTGGGGAATTGTACTTTTGTACCTTTTTCATAAGTATGTAATAAAGGGTGACATGTATTTAAGTTGTGGACAATGTATTCGATTTAAATTTCAGTTATGGGAACTTTAGTTCTTTCTTATACTATATAGACCGTGGATAAATGAGGATGATGGAATAATAAATTTACATTCTGTTCTTTTATTCCGCTGTTATGTGTTCATATTTGTGTACGTCTCGACCTATTGAATGTGTTGGGTAAATATCCCACTGGCAACGCTCTCTATATCGACGTGGGTTGGTATAACCGTACCGGTATAAGGAGGGTCATCACACTTGGAGACTTTGACTGCTCATCTGATGGCCCTGATGCCTCCATACAAACTGGCCCTGATGGCCCAATATCCTGTGCAGACTCAGACTGCATCACATTTTCAGCAACCTTTGGCCCTGCTGGCCCTGAATCCTCATCAACAACTGGCCCTAATGGCCGGATTTCCTCTGGAGCTGGAGGAGTGGGAGCAAGTGGAGCAGGAGTAGATTGTGCTCTCACCAAATCTAAAACATTTGACATTAGTTCTTTCATGCTTCCCAACTCACCTTTCATCCACTATAGTGTTGTCTTTACCATTCCCAGCTCACCCTTCAAACCTTGGAGCTCAGCTGTCAGTGCTCCAACTTGCTTGGCTCCAGTACTTTGGCTCACAAATATGGATGATACTTCATTTTGAAGTGAGCACAGGATCTCTCCATGAGCATCTAATCTATCTATCACTGGCTTCATGTTGACCCTCAGCTTCTTCTTCTTGGAGCTACGATGTGCCCTTCTAGTAAGCAAGGGAATCTCAGGGACTACATCCTTGCCCTTGTCTGCTGACTTTTTAGCTGGCTCTACTGACACATCATCATCAGATTCCGAGGAGCTAGTTGTAATGCCTTCTTGGAATGTATTATCAACAAGAATTTGGGGGCTAACTGCAGGCTCCCCCTGAATCTCTGCATCCTTCTCAATTGCATGCTCCCCTAAATAGGAGCATCTTCTACTGGAACATCTCCACTGTGGCCTGGTGCCGCAACTTCAACATTAGATTCCTCTTGCTCCCCCTGAGTGCGGGTGATAGTTTCCAGCACATTTCTAAGCACAAATGCTATAATTGATGTGGGGGTGACAACCTCTGATAATCGCCCAATGGGCTCAATATGCTCAGGAGGTATATCCTCTATTTTGCTCTCACTGACCACTGAATCTTCAATTCTGACATCTGCTGCTGCTACTTCTTGCTCTTCTTGGACCACTGGCATCTCTGACCTAACTTCCTCTTGCTGATCTTGGACATCTGAAATTATTGCTGCTGCCACTACCTGAGCTGCTGGAACTTCAAGAGTTTCTGTCACAGGAGCCTCAATCCTTACTTTGACCTTTGCTTCTACCTCTGATTCTTGAACTTGAGGAACATCTGGACTCTCTCCAATGATAGCCTCACCTTCAGCAACTGAGGTCTTGGTCCACACACCAGCAACAAGAGAAAAATGACTTTTCTTTAAATTTCTGGACCTAATAGCTTGGCCCATTTTCTCAGAAACCTTACCATTCAAATTGATGTTCAAATGCTGAAAAATCTTTGTCAACAGGTGAGCATAAGGAAGGGACACGTTCAATCTATTCTTCCTGTCCCAAATCATAGCTAATGCAAACTTCATCCTTTCAATCATAACTTCTACCATGTTAATATCTTGGTTCTGGATGGCCCAGAACATCATATCCGAATCTGCCTTGGTACAAGTGGAGAAGGTAGCGCTCCTGGGCACAAGAATATGACACACTATGAAGTGCAGAATCCGATTAAAGGTGCTCAACTGGTTGATATCTAATTTTCCATCCTTCAACTTATATTCTGATCTGATAATCCCCAAGCCCTTGGCCTGAATATCCACACTATCTACCCCGCTGTGACCGGTGGTAGAGACTCCAAAGAGGGATTTCAAAAGATCATAAGTGATATGAATCTGGGTTCCTTTGACTGTGGAGGTCAAGGACCCGTCTGCCTTTGATCTCAAACAAACATAAAATGCTTTCACCAAGTCTAGATAACTTGCCTCAGAAAAGGTTGCCATCTGCGACCACTTCATCCTTTGCATTGCTGCTGCTATGCTATGCATGCCATTCTTCTCCAAGTCTGCTACATCCACTGCTTTGTTGCCGCACAGCTTTGTCTTCACTGCAGTGAACCGCTCCTGCTGCTCAGCCATAAGGAAAGCAGCGCTGTAACCCCCAACGGTGCCGGAAACCCCAGAAACCACCATGGAATTGAATGAGGGGAGGTTCTGGATGATCAAGAGGAAGGTTGGAGCAGAAGCCCTCAAGAAATTTTCGCAGGAAGAGAGGGATTCTTTGAAAACTTCACAGAGACGATGTCGAAGACGATAGGGTTTATCATTCCAGGCGAGTCGAACGAGATGAGAGAGAGAGGTGAATCGTTATGGCATAGATTACGGGATTAAAAGAGTAAGGTAAAGTTGTTTTTGAAGAGACGCTACAGTAATTGCGGAAAACGACAAAAGGATATGATTTCGCAAGAGATAAAAGGTTTTTTTTTTTAATAGTGAAGCGTTAAAGCAATTTATTACATAAGCAATAAGGGGATTTTCTTAATTTCAGGGGAGATAATAGGCATTATTCTAAAGGATTTATTATTTCAGTTATATGTAAAAAAGTCTATTACAAATTACACATGCCTAATTCCCTTCTAAGAGACATAAATCTCTCTTCAGGTAAGGCCTTTGTAAAGATATATGCTAACTGATTTAATGTATCTATAAACGAAATACCTATATTTCCATTAGCAGCATGATCTCTAATAAAATGATATCTAACTTCTATATGCTTTGTCCTGGAGTGCTGAACTGGATTTTTAGTCAGATTTATTGTGCTGGTGTTGTCGCACAGTAAAGGAATTGTCTTGATGTGCAGTCCATAATCCTCAAGCTTTTGTTTTATCCAAAGTAGTTGAGTGCAACAGCTTCCAGCAGCCTCATACTCAGCTTCAGCTGTTGATAGTGCTACTGAATTTTGTTTCTTTGAGGACTATGAAATCAAGCATCCTGCAAGAAATTGACAACTTCCACTGGTACTTTTTCTATCTACTTTGCATCCAGCATAGTCAGCATCAGAATATCTTACTAAATTAATTTAGCATGATTTTGGATACCATAAACCTAGATCATGAGTTCTTGCTGAATATCTAAAGATCCTTTTAATAGATATTAAGTGAGATTCCTTAGGATCAGCCTGATACCTTGCACACATGCTTGCACTAAATAATATATTAGGTCTACTAGCTGTCAAATAAAGTAATGAACCTATCATACCTCTGTAGAGCTTTTGATCTACATTCTTACCATTTTTATCATTGTCTAGTCTTGTAGATGTGCTCATTGGTGTTGACAGTGGCTTTACGTTTTCAAATCCAAATTTCTTTAGTAACTCCTTGGTGTACTTGGCTTGGCAGATGTGTGTACCTTCTTTGCCTTGTTTGATTTGAAGTCCAAGGAAATAATTTAGCTCCCCCATCATGCTCATTTCAAATTCTCCCTGCATAAGCTTTTCAAAGTACTTGCACAGAGATTCATCTGTAGATCTGAATATTATGTCATCTACAAAGATTTGCACAAGCAATATATTCTTGACTTTTGATTTAATAAATAAAGTGCTATCTACCTATCCTCTGATAAAACCATCGTTTAATAAAAATACACTAAGCCTTTCATACCATGCTCTAGGTGCTTACTTTAAACCATATAAAGCTTTATGCAATTTGAAAACATGATTTGGACAATCTACATCATCAAAACCAGGAGGTTGTTCTACATAAACTTCCTCCTTTATATAGCCATTTAAAAAAGTAGATTGGACATCCATTTGAAAAAGCTTCAAATCCAATGCAGATGCATATGCAAGTAAAATCCGAATTCCCTCTAGTCTAGCCACTGGTGCATAGGTTTCATCGAAATCTATGCCTTCCTCTTGGGAATAGCCTTAAGCAACCAGTCTAGCCTTGTTTCTAGTGATAACACCAGCTTCATCCAATTTGTTCCTGAACACCCATTTCGTGCCAATCACAGGATGATCTGATGGTCTCGGAACAAGGGACCAAACTTGGTTTCTCTTGAACTGATTGAGTTCATCTTGCATGGCTAAAATTCAAGATTCATCAGACAGCACTTCATTGACTGTCTTCGACTCAATTTGAGAAAACAAATGTTAAATAGTCACAAGGAATAACATAACCTCTTGTTCTTACCCCAACAGATGGATCTCTAATGATGTTGTCTCTTGGATGATCCTTCCTGTATCTCCATTCCTTTGGAAGATCACTGTGAGATATTTCTTTTTGTTGCAGTTCTTCCAAGGGTGGATCTTCATTATCCTCAATAGATGTGTCCTACAGTTTCTTGGATAATTTATTTGCATCATCATCATCACTATCTACTTCCTTTCTCAAGGAAGGGCTAGATTCATCAAAAATAACATGGACAGTTTGCTCAGTTAATAGACTTTGTTTATTAAAAACTCTGTACCCTTTTGGTTTAGAAGCATACCCCATGAATATACCTTCATCAGATTTGGAATCTAACTTACCAATATCTCTCTTACCATTATTGTGGATGAAGCAAGGGCATCCGAACGTCCTGAGGTGACTGATCTTGAGCTTCTTTTGCTTGAAAAGTTCATAAGCTGTCTTCTTCAGAATTGGCCTGATCATCACTCTATTTATGATGTAGCATGTTGTGTTGATTGCTGCGGCCCAGAAATATCTTGGGAGATTGTATTCTGATAACATTGTCCTGGCCATGTTCAATAAGGTTCTATTCTTCCTCTCAGTTACTCCATTTTGCTGTGGTGTCCTTGGCACTGAGAAATTATGCTCTATTCCTTGATCATTACAAAAATCTGCAAACTTATCATTCTGAAACTCTCCTCCATGATCTGATCGAATACTGATAATGCTGAATTTCTTATCCTTCTGCACTAACTTACTAAATTTCATAAAGCTTTCAAAGGTGTCATCTTTATGCTCCAGAAACGATACCCAAGTGAATCTTGAATAATCATCTACAATTACAAATCCAAAATTCTTTCCTCCTAAACTGGTTGTTCTCATTGGCCCAAATAGATTCATATGCAATAGTTCCAAAGGTTTAGAAGTGGTTACAACTGTTTTTGACTAGAATGATGACTTTGTGTGCTTCCCTTTTGCACAAGGTTCACACACACCTTCTATCTTTGAGCTTATTTTAGGCAAACCTTCTACTAGATTCCTTTTGACCAATTTTCTGATTCCATCCAAACTACAGTGACCTAGTCTTCTGTGCCATAGTTCAGATGATTGATCTTTGTTTGCTGCAAGGCATACATCCTGATCCTTTAATTCTTCTAGATGTAGTACATACAAGTTCTTTTCTCTACTGGCTTCAAATACACTCATTCCATCTTTCATGATGCTGCATTTAGACTCTTGAAATTTAATTTGATGCCCCTTGTCACATAGTTGGTTGATGCTAATCAGGTTGTGCTTTAGTCCTTTTACACATAGGACATCTTCTATGAGAGTTCTGCCTTGACTGCCAACTGATCCGCAACCAATCATTGTTCCTTTTCCATTATTGTCATACGTCACTGTACCTTCTTCATCTTTAATGGAAGAGAATAATTTTCTATTCCCTAACATGTGCCTTGTGCACCCACTATCTAGATACCATTTTGATGCTCTAAGGCTTCCTTGCAATAGAGACATTAGGATTTAGGTACCCAAGTTCTTTTGGGTCCTTGCTGGTTAGTATCCTCATTTTTTTTTAAGTATCCATTTTAGGTGTTTAGTGGGACAAGTTATTTTAGTATGTCCTAATTTATTACAATGACTACAGCAAGATGTTCTATTTACCTTTTCAGTTGGGATGTACGTAAAATTAGATTTATATTTAGTGTCTTGTTCAGCTACAAATTTTGGAGTTGGATATACTTTAGGATGAACTATAGCCTCTTCGTTTTCAGGTGGAATATATCATAATCCATGTTTCTTCTTCCCTGATCTTCTAGCTCCTTTTAGTATTAAGGTTGATTTGCCATTGGTAAACTTTTCAATGATATTTGTTAAATATTCATTTTCTTTAGTTAATGTGTCAACCTCCCTTTTAAGTTTGTTAGTTGTTTCCTGGTTTTCTAGTTTTGTTATCTGTTCATTTTTAGTTTTCAAATCTTCACATAATAATTTGTTTCTCCTTTTTAGTTCTGAATTTTGTTCTTCTAACTGCTCATTTTTAGATTTTAAATCTGAGTTAGTAATTTCCAAACATGCATGATTTTTCTTGGTGGTTTTTAGCGATTTACATACATCTTTA
The DNA here is from genome assembly GCA_014218235.1 of Colocasia esculenta. Lineage (NCBI taxonomy): Eukaryota > Viridiplantae > Streptophyta > Magnoliopsida > Alismatales > Araceae > Colocasia > Colocasia esculenta. Next base: position 117,945,805 of record CM024757.1, on the reverse strand, counting down.
TATTTACTATATAATTCATTGAAAGCATCTTCTAAACTATCAGAATCAGACTCATTACATGAAGTAAATGATGAGTCAGAAGTTACCTTGTCATCGGTGTTTGCCATGAAGGCCAGGTTGGTCTTTTCTTCTTCTTCACTAGAGCTTGACTCACTGTCTGAATCATTGTCGTTGTCCCATGCTGTTACCATGGCTTTCTTCTTATATTTTTCTGAATTTCTTTGTTTATCCTTCTTTCTGAACTCTGTCTTCTTCAGCTTCAGACATTCTGCCTTGATATGTCCTGGCTTCTTGTATTCATAGCATATAGGTTCGAATTTCTTGGTGTCCTTGGCTTCAGATTTCTTGAAATATTTTCCTTTCTTAAAATATCTTCTTCCAAATTGATATTTCTTTTTAGCCAAAATCCATTGCAGTACTTTACTTCTTCCTACTTGAAGATTCTCCAAGCCTTTCCATATTTATTTCATGGGCCATAAGTGACCCGATAAGCTTCTCGAGTGACATTCTCTTGAGATCATTGGCTTCTTCTATTGCCGTCACTTTTGGTGTCCAAGAGGCTGGTAGGGATCTCAATATTTTTTTTACCATATCTCCCATATCATAGATCTTTCCAAGACCAGCCAAACCATTTGTAATATCTGTGAGTCTGTTGTACATTTGTGTAATCGATTCTCCTGGTTGCATTTGAAATCGCTAATACTGAGCTACCAAGATATCTATCCTTATTTCCTTGACTTTGTCTGTTCCCTCATAAGTAATTCTAAGTTTCTCCCACATTTCCATCACTGATTTGCACGCTGAGATCCTATTGAATTCTTTCTTGTTCAGCGCACAGCACAATATAATCATGCTTTGCAGTTTAATGATATCTTCTTCTTGTCATCGTATGTCCAGTTCTGCCTGTTGTTAGGAACTACTAGATCTCCTTCTTCTATGATGGACCAGATTTGATAATCGAGGCATTGTAGGAAGAACTCCATCCTAGTCTTCCAGTAGTTGTAATCTTCGCCATCGAATAGGGGAGGTCTGTTGATGGACTGGCCCTCTGCATATCCTTGAGCTGCCAATTATCTTTTCCCTTGAGATCGTGAGATCATCTTTCTTGAAGAGACTTGGCTCTGATACCACTTGTTGCCCAGCTAGCAAGCCCAGAGGGGGGGTGAATGGGATTCTAAAATTTTTAGATTAAAACCTGTTAACAAAAACGCTTAACAGAAAACACCAAAGCGAATAGTTAGTGTTAGATGAATGAAGACAAACGAACGCACAAAAGCAATCACACATGCAACATGAGATTTTTATCCTAGTTCGGCCCTCCTATATCAAGGAGTCCTACGTCCAGTCCCCAAGAAACAACTTGGGCTTTCACTACCAAGGGTACTGTCCCCCTTAAGGACCCTTACACATCCAGCCATAGCTGGCCTTCTCTTCTAATCCCGAAGAGGAAAACAAACACCCTGATACACGTCTTCCTTCCTTACTGAAGGGAATAAACACCACCTGTTTCCAACAGGTCTTCTCTTTATAGCCCGAAGAGGAACTTCACAATAAAGTGAATGATGGCAAAATACCCCTAGACCAAGCTTACAACAAATGCTCGATCTGAAGCAATGACTGAGAGAGAGAAAGATTTACACTAAGAAAAAATCTCTCAGGTCACACAAGCTCTCCAAAGGCTAAAGACAATGAAAAACGGATAGCAAGAGCTACAGTAAACTAGGGAGTGAAGCTCAAGGCTCTTCTTTCTGATGCTTACAGGTTGTAAGATGAAAGCTCAAAAGTTATTCTTTACGGAGTCATCAGTCTTCTATATATATCCTTCTCTTTGAAAAATGTATCCGTTGAAGTGTCCGTTGTCTCTAGGTTGGATGCTCATTAGACTGCATGGTTCATCAAGTACGATAGGTGTGCTTGCAGTCATTAATGCTTTACAACCCAAGCACGCAAAGAGAAGATCCATCTTGATATCCTTCAGCTTCTATTTTGTCCAACGTTGTATGACATGGTACTGGCAGAGACCTGCACACATTGAATGCTAAAGCATAGACAGCTAGACTGTCTCCATGCTTGTCAGTCAATCGTTACAAAGAATATACATCAAAAAAGAAATGCCATTTTTCTATTTGGAAAGCATTTCTTATAGAAGCATAAGAATAGAAGGCAACGTGCAGATGATGTGAACAGTCATAATAAATGCAAGGATACTAGACATGTGCGCGGGAAGACTTTGACTTTCACAATATTAGAAAATATATTTGAATATCATGAGAATAATAGATATATTCATTAAATCTATGATAGAGAAATTGATGTGTCCATGAGACACTGTTCCACTAATGAAATCGTTGCAAGAGCAAGTGAATCGTTCTTATAGTAGAAGCAAATTGTTGTAGCTATCAAATCGATACGATGATCAAATCGTTACGGCAACCAAGTCATTATGTAACTTATCGAATCGTTATGGCGACCAAGTCATTATGTAACTTATCGAATCGTTACGACGACCAAGTCGTTATGGAACCAAAATCGTTGTGAGACCAAATCGTTGTTCTCACTTAACAAATCGATGTGCTTATAAAGAAATCGATACTTATGAAATCGTTATGATCTAAGGAAATCGTTATGCTATAAGGAAATCGTTATGTGATGCTTATGAAATCGTTATTCTATAAAGAAAATCGATATGGACTTAGAAGAATTCTATGCTCTGAACTTTTAAACAACAGTGTGTAAGGATTACTTACAGATTTTCCTTGAATTATTTCCTGTGGATGAACTTCATAAAAACTTGTTAGAAAATAATTGTTAGGGTTTTGTTAATCACCAAAATTGTATATAATTCAATAAAATTATATGGGGATAGACTGATCATCAATCTCCCCTTTTTTGGTGATGACAAAACATAACAAGACATAACATGTAATTTGCTGAAATAAACTTGAGTAAATTTTCTAAAATAAGAAAGAAAGGATGTTGATATGTATTTCAAAATGTTTTATTTTCTCCCCCTTTTTGTCATTAAGTAAAAAGACACAAGGAAAGAACATAAGAAAGATAAATGGGAGCCAGGAAGAGACAGTTTTTCATTAAATTACTGAGGAGGTACACGAATATAGAAAGCAGGGGACAAAAGAGAGGCATGGCGAGTAATGATTGGTCAAGCCGTGCGCTCCTGCTCTTCAAAATAACTTTGAAATGCACCATAAACTATGGAGTAGGAGGGTCCCATAATAGGAACCATCCTCTGGATGTGCAATTGCCTCTGAGCTTCTATGAAAGTGCCATATTTATTTCAGCTAAGAGAATATTTAGAGAAGGTAGAGGTGCCAAAGCTGGCATGCTGGAGGAACTTATCTATGGTTATGGGGTAGAATATTTGTTGCTACTTCAGTTCCTTTTTCATAGCCACATACACCTTGTATCTCTCAACCAAGGTTTCATAAGGGTCTCGAACAAGATGAATACAATTCAGGCGTAAAAATTCTATAGCAGACAAAGGAGGTTGACCTGATTTGGCCTGAGAGACATTGAGAGTAGTGAGCTGCTAAGCAGTGAGGGGGTAAAGTTGTTCCCATTCTGATGGAGATAAGCGCTCACATTCAGACAAGAGAGGTGCAAGAACATCAGACTTGATGTGGCCCTAATGATATTCTCTGAAAATAAATCTATGAAAGGAGAGGGAACCGCCTTTCTGCACTGAAATTCTGCCCATTACCCTTGCAAATCTTTCAAAAATCATAGTGCCTACAGCAGATTCCATGACTAGGGAGTGGAGTGGAGGCAGAAACACAACATCTGGAATTTCCAAAGTGGCAAAATCGGGGCACACGCCGACATGCCAACCGGGGCCACGAAAACACCCCGAGACAACACATGTACTTTTGCGTCCCCCTAGGCCGTCGCGATACCATCGCGATAGGAAAGGGCACCACGACAGCAACCCTGTCGCGACGGGGCAAAGCGTCGCGACAACAAACCCTGTTGTGACAGGAAAACGCATCACGACAGCGATCCTTATCGCGACAGGCAAACACGTCGTGATAAGGTCGCCCTTGACCAAGCAGACACCTCTTCTGGTGTCGCGACGCACACCACAGTCACGACACCAGCAGAGAGGTAGACCCACGGGATGCTCCATCCTGGGGCCGCCCACAAGCCACACACATACCACACGGGGGAGGGGAGCATGGAGAAGCAGTAAACACTATCTACAAACCCTGAGGGGCTCCCAATCCACCCGGATCGAGAAGAGCACAAGCAATCCCTACCATAAACGAAGAACGAACCCCAATAGGGCCCTTCACGTCGGATTGGCCACCTCCTCCTCGCTCCACGCAAGCTCCACGACACCGGAACACCACGCACGACCCTCTTCCTCGCCTGAAACACACAAAGGGGAGAGAGGGAGGCGGAGCACCGCTGGAGGGGGAGAAGAGAGGGGAAAGAGGGAGAGAGGGGGAAGGGGTCGCCGGCCAAGGCCTTATGCCTTTGGAACCCAAGACGCGACGGGGTGATGCATCATGTTAAAGACCTTAACGTGATGGGTCAACGCACCGTGACAAGCACGCATCCCCCAGGGATGCCGCGACAACGCTATAGGTCATATTGACACACCTGTCACCCTGACAGGCATCAGATGACCGAAACGACGGGACACTATCGCGACCCATTGACTGGTCGTGACAACAAGATGCGACGGGAAAGCCAGATGCGACAAGAATGCGACGCACATGCTCGTCATGACAAGGATGACTGTCGCATCGGACGCCCACTACGCGACACTAACTCATCATCCAGCCTGGACGCATTAGTGGCCAGTCATCCAAGACACTGGACGGAAAGCCGGGAAGCCGGGTCTTACATCCTACCCCACCTAAACAATTCCGTCCTCGAAATTTAAGGCACGCCTAAAAGATCTCGAGGCACGAAACAGAGCACAGGGGGCAACCGTAAGACCAATGCAAATAAGCCACTAAGTCTCACCACGACCTCCTCGTGGCAACAATCGCACAGCCAAACACGTGCAGAGCACACAAAGCGTAGGTGTAGCAACCTGAATTTTTTGAAAAATAAATATTTAATAATAATAAAAATTTAGTCAATTGGAAAATCAAATAAGAGAGGATTAATTAAAACCCACTAAATGGAAAGAAGTGATTGGCTTTATTGAATGGATCACATAAAAGTTATTGGGCCAAAATATGGATTTTTAAAGAGGAATAATAGGAAAATATCTTAAATTCATATCTTAAATATTACCTAAATAGAAAGGTGCTATTAAATTATTAAAATAACTAATATAGGTTGGAATTGGACTCCTAACCCTACCCTAATTGGTTGGCCACGAAATTGCACCCCAAACTAACCCTAATAGGAGTTGGCAAGCTTAGAGGAGGAGAGAAATATGAAAATCTCATAATTAAAGGGGAATTAGAGTCCTATTAGGAAAAAGAAACCCAAGGAGCTTAAATACTCCTCAACCTCTCCATGGCTGGCCCTAACTCGTTGCTGGGGCTTGTTGAACGTGGAGAAGAGGCCAAGGAGAAGAGGAACTTGTGGGGAAAAGGCTGGACCGAGCTCTAACCTTTGTTCTTCAAGTTCTAAACCTAGGAGACAAAATGAGTCAAAGGTAGGCATTCTCACGAGCAAAACACAATTAATTTCGTCTGTAGATTGTTCTAAACATCAGGAACAAAAGCCCTCTTGTGTTCTATTTTTCATCGAGCCAATCTTTTGTTTTTTATTTTTGAAGTTCTGCAACCCCCTTGACCCCGAACCCTCATGTTAAAACTAGATCACTATGTTCTGTTAATCCCATGCTACGAAATTTTAACTGGAGATACTGATGATTGTTAGGCATCGTTTTCCCCTGAAAGCCTTAATTTTCATCCATCCTACTGCTTGAATTAATATTTTTATCTTCATTGTACATTGTTCCATGTTCTTTGTGAATAACTTTATTGAAACTTGCAGAGACCATGTCCACTTTCAAATTCCTATTTACTGTGAATACTCTTGCATGTCTTGATTCATTTAAAACTAGTTTCATGAATTTTCATTGTCTGTGCAATTAGTTCTTGATTTTTGAATGACCCTATGTCAAAATAGGGAAGGCTTGGACCGCAATCCAAGGCCTATCCTTTTCCCGCTCGGACTCAGGCGTAGGACCTGAGAACGTGACGGCCCGATAGGCTGCATTCTCAGGGCCGATCGTGACACAGTACCTGTCGTGTTCTGAATGCGACAGGCGGCACTGTCGCATTCTGGCTGCCTGACCAGACCGACCTGTCGTGATCCTTGAGCTGCCCTGTCGCGTTCTGTACTGACACTGTCGCGACCCTTACAGGGTATGTTGCGTTCTGAGATTTTTGCATGAAAACCTTGATTTTTGGTACTTTAACCATCTACAGTGTCTATACCTCTTGTAACAGTCACCAACGTAGTAAATAAAGTTGACATACACTTGATCATGTCTATGATTTTCTTTTACACATGCACACATTTCAACCATCCAATATGGCTTAACTTGGCATGAAAATATCTCGTAATGTATCTGGTAAATGACTTAAATAATGTATATTAAATTACTCTATTTTAAAATGAACTTGTCTTCATTTCTCACGTTGTTTGGGAATCACCGTTATCGACGCTCCACTGTTCTAGAATTCCTCTAGAACGTCGAGCACTTGTTTCTATATATATACTTTCTCTTGACTTGGACAAACTCTCCGTCAGATACTCCTTCTGCCGGACTAGTGAATCCTTGTTCAAGGCCTTCGTAAGTCTCCTCTGTCCATGGATTCCCACATGGCCGACGAGCTGGTTGTACCCTAACACCTATGACACCCTTTAGGGATCAGTAAGATCCAAACGGCCTTAGTCTGCTCTCATTCTCATCTTGAATCACGCTGGACCTCTGGACCTATGCATAACATGGCCAGTGGATGGGTAGTGAATTCCACCTAACTGTCGACACCAATCGCGCGTGTTGTGCAACTGTTACTATCGTCGTTACTCGATGTTTCATGTGCAATGACCTATAGTTCTCATCTATATTCTACTCGCTCATCTATTCATGTTCTATCTACTATCTCGTCTATTCATCTAGTACTCTCATCTATTTCTTGGTACTCTTTATTGGCCATTGACTGATTGTCTAAAGATAAACAATATAACCAATTCCTGGCAATATATAAAGGGTCTGGTCAGGTCCTGGGATGTGCGCCCAAAAGTGTTATTTGCCCGCGGGAGTTAAATGACCAGAGTGTTTGGCATTACACTCAAGTGCCATCTATTACGCCTATCTAAATGACAGTCAAAGTGCTATACTATACTCGTTGTGCTATTGCTATACTTTATGCTATTTGTGCTATGGCCATATTGCTCTTTGGGCTATACTCGACATTTGTGCTATATTTGGAAACTTGTGCTATTTCAATCTCCTGCTACTGTGCTATCTCTTACGTCATTTGACTCTCTCGTTTTATCATTAGTTACTCTACCTTTTTAATAATTAATCATTTAAAGCATGCTTGATCCTAAGATTTAAGTCCTACTGGACGTTATCGCTCACCCTGCATTATTGGTTATGTGTTCTCAGGTGAGACCTAGGAAGATACTTAAACTCAAGAGGATGGGAACGACCAAGAGTGAAGTCAAGAGTACCCTAGCATCTTAGTATTATGTAAGAGTTGAAGTTTAGTCTTTTGCTTTATTCAATGTAATTGAGCCCTATAGAATGGCTCTGATATTAGTGGTTGTAACTAGATATTTGAAGAATTATTAATGAGATGCATTTGCTTTAATATTTATTCTTGTCTAATGGTTTGATGTCTAGTACTCGCTCTGTACCCATTTACTTGCAACTGCCTCACGTTCTGATATTCCGCGTCAGGGTGTGACAGCAAGTGCAAAGAGCCACTAAGTCTTACCACGACCTCATCGTGGCAACAATCGCACAGCTAAACACGCGCAGACACACGAATCTGGAAAATCAACAGCTCACACGACGAGCTCCAAACACGGGTGGAGCACCAAGCTGAAAACCAATGGCTAACTTCAGCCACACATGGGGCGCGCAAATGGAACGACAACCCCACAGGTGCCGAGCGACGTCAAATCCAGCCCGAACAGTAGAAAATGCCAGCCGAAAATTGCATGGCTGCAACCATCAACAGACCTCGCTGTTGGGGCCAACCAACCAGCAACCCACTCTATCGCCAGCAAGGCCCGACAGAAGACACAGTTGCCAGCAGCAACACGAGAAACGTCGGTCAGCAACTCACTCTATCGCCAGTAAAACTCGACAGAGCATACAGTTGCCGACAACAATCTAGAAAAATGCCTGAGAGTCAAGCACGACACTTAGGGGAACAGCCTCACACTACTAGTAGCAGCTAGCATCGATCACCAGCCCAACCAAGAAGCCACGCGAGCGACGAGAACCAGAGCAACATCACGCACGCGGAGGATTTGCAACACACGGAACGACGTCCACTATCACCACTAGGTCTCACCCAGACCTTCGCGGTCGAACAGGGACAGCAAACGCACGTGGAGAACCTCAACACGTGAAAACGGCATCCACTGTCACCACTAGGTCTCACCCAGACCTTCCTCGTGGTCCGACAAGGACACCAAACATACGCGTTGCCACAAAAAAACTGGGAGTTACACACTCCACAACGTGGCACACCGTGACGGGAACATGGAAGACGTCTGAGGTTAAGCCGAAATCGGACATCTCACAACGTCGACAAACCACGTGGTCAAGTACTAGCAAGCCAATAGGCCTCACTGTCACCAGGCGAATCGACATGAGACTCCGCCATTAGCTTCCAAACTCACCAACACCATGCACAGTGGAGAACCAACGAGGAATTGGCAACACACTCGCCACGCGCACACAAGGGTCAGTGCGGGTGCCAACGTGCTAACCACCAAAAAGACGCACAACCACACAGGAACCAAAACAAATGCAGAGGTCGAGAACAACATGTCGACCTCAGAGGGACCCAGACCGAAGCAGGGTACCATAACCAAACGCACTCACTCCCAAAGCAAGAGGAAAAACCTGAACATAGGCCACAACCAAAGCCTGGCGTACCACTGATAGGGCTACCTAGACAAGGCAAAGCAGCCACCCCACAGCGGCAACGGTACAACCACAAGACTCAGGCTAGCACACGAGTCCCAGAGGCGGAAAGCTCAATGCCTCCAACACCGAGCGAAGTCGTGAAACGACACACAAATCTCACGAACATGCACACGGCACAACACATAGTGCTGTCACAAGCACCAGGAGCCACCCAAGGTACGACACAATGCACCAAGGCTCCAAACGGCATAAAACCAAAACACTCGAGCACGAGCAAACGGTGCTACCACAAGCACCAAAACTAAACAAAGTGCAACATAGGTGCACCAGCGGCTGAAAAAACACGGGCTAATAGGAAGGACTCACTACAAGAGACCTGCCAAAAGCCGCATGCAAAGAACCGTAAGCCTAAAAGGGCACAACAGGCCACACTGGCCCCAACCCTTGAGGCACAAAAACACGAAGCATCGAAAAATGCTCAAGGTGCAGCACACACAACAACACCAACGGCCTGAGACAACACAGGGCCCACCGAAGGGTCTCTCCCCCAGAGACCCACAACAGAAGCACACGGAAAGCCGACAACTTCGAGAGTGCAACAACCACGTCAACTCCAAAAAAACACACAAAACACGGAGCACCGACTCTACTGCACGAGGAGCGAAAACCACAGCAACTCCCTGGCGCGCAAGAGCAAGAAGCACCACCTCCATCGTGACCCATAGAGAGGCCAAACACCAAAACGATAACACGAAAAGCCTCCAAGGCACAAGCCGAGGCACATTGGAGCGCTCACCAAAATAACGATCTCACGAGGAAGCCAAGCAAGAAAACCGGTGCATATCAGAGCAACGCTCATGCATGCAACCCAACACAAAAACGGTACTACCTTACTCCAAACCAAGAGGACCCAATGCCCCCAAATTGTTCACACTAGCAGTAAGAAACAATCACAACGACAAATGGCACGAACAGGTCCACCGACCCACTGTGCCACAAGGAAACGACAGCACGAGGGGAGCAACCAGATCAACCCAAAAACAACTCAAGGGAAGATGACTCCACTAGAAGGTCACAACAATGCGCAACCTGGCAACACACACCACAGTGGAGCATGCCACCCCGAGCAACCAACGGAAAGCAGAGGAAGGAGACATACACAACGAGTCTCTTCCACACGCAAGAGGAAAATCCACAACGCAAGACTGACACTTCCACAAGAAGCACAGCCAACCAAACACCTATTGGGTTCTCATGTGTGATGGTTGTACTTAAATGTTTTTGATGATGAACACTGTTAATTGATGTTGAGTGAATGGTTGAAACATGATGACAGTGACAAAGTCAAGCAAGATACAATCATATAAAAACATGCTTCAATTGATCATCTATATATTTATTGTATCTCACTTAGAATGTTCTTTAGTGTAGGTGTGAATGTATGCAAGACAAACATTCAAATGCAAGAGCAAAAGCTCAAGAAAATGACTTCAGATAAGCACCTGTCGACAACCCTAAAGGTCCATGTCGACAGATGAGCACAGGAAACATAAACAAGCTTCAGGAAACACAAAAGAACTCTGCCTGTCCACAACAACAAATCGCCTGTCGACAGCTACACATAGATAAAGCCTTTCCCGCAAGACCATTGTTCAAGAAACTAGAAACCTGTCAACATCTGTCGACAGACACAATACTGGCTGTCGACAGACGAAGAGAAAACTCAGTTACGACATTTGGATATGTTTTATATTTGGGTGTTTCCTTTTAACACGTCTCTCCAAACTTGGACACGCATATATATAGAACATATTGAGGTATTTTCGCAGCAAGAAGCCACCATACCAAAACCCTAAGCAAAACCCAAGAGAGAAAGCTTCCTTTTGCTGCTCTGCTTCAACCCTCCATCCTGAGCGAGGAAGATCCATCTTCCAAATGGAGTTGAAGCCGGTTCGTCCACGGTTCAAGCTACTACGTCATCTGAGGATCATCAAAGTGAAGCTTGGAGTTCTTCTAGACGACCAGCGACAAGAGTTCTTCATCTGGATTTGTTCTTTCATCTCAGAACTCTTGTCCTTTCATATTTCTCATACATCTATGTGTGTAGTTGTGATTCAAGCGTCCCTTGTGCTTGATTCACGTGTGGCTAGTTGTTCTGAATGCGTGTTTGCTTCGGACAACGTGGGTGAGTCTGTTGTAAGAGTCGAACTCGCTCATAAGCAGTCGTTCTGCATGTGTGTGTGGACGGTTTTGTGTACTCCAACCACCTTAAATCATCGTGTCTATGGTTTGAACGTTTTACATTAGATGTTTGGTAGGCACGTTGGTTTCTCACACGTCGAATAGATCGTTATTTGTTCTACTCATAATCAACATATACATCTTAGCTCGAATTCAATACAGTTCTGTTTGAGATTTCGATAAGTTAGTGTTACCATCGAAAAGAAGGTCATAGTGTTTCTAGTTGGTAGTAATCTATTCAACCCCCCCCCTTCTAGATTACCATCATAGATGATTCCGCACATCTTTCAATTGGTATCAGAGCTTGGTTTCTCCGATTTACTGCTTGTAAAGCTTGATCTTACGATCAGGAGACTCTCGATCTCATGGAATCTAACAAGGGGTTTATGGCTGAAGGACACTCAGTGTCCAGGCCACCCTTCTTTGATGGCACTGACTATTCGTATTGGAAAAATCGTATGCAGGACTTTCTGAGAGCTCAAGACTTTGAGCTATGGAAGATTGTCAGCAAAGGAGTGTATGTGCTGCCCGAGGATGAAGATACTTGGACAAAGGAACAAATTAAGAAAGGCACCTTGAATTGGAGCGTATTCAACATGATGCAGTGCGCCGTACATCCCAAGGAGTTTTCAAGAGTCTCCACATGCAACTCAGCAAAAGAAATATCGGATAAGCTTGAACTCATCTACGAAGGTACGTCTGAGGTAAGGGAAACCAAAGCAAGCATGCTAGTATCTGAATATGAGATGTTTAAAATGAAAAATGAAGAAACCATATCAGATATGTTTGCAAGGTTCATGCTAATAATCAATGGATTGAAAGGTCTTAAGAAAGAGTACCAGAAAGTGACCTAGTTAGGAAGATACTTCAGTCTTTTCCATCCTCTTGGAATACTAAGGCCACCGTCATTGAGGATTCTAAAGATCTTTCAAAAATAAAATTAGATGAGTTAATTGGTTCCTTGATGACCTATGAAATAAATATAAAGAGGAAAGAAACTGAAGAAAATCCCAGAAAATCAATTGCTCTAAAAGCCTTCAACAAAAATTTCTCTAGCTCTAAGAAAGATATTCAACAGGAAAGTGATGACAATGGAACCTCTAGTGATAGTGAGAATGATGAAATGGCCATGCTCACTAGACAGTTCAAGAAATTCCTTAAGTTCAGAAAGAAAGGCTCAGGTAATCTCAAGTCTTTTCAAAAGAAAGATTTTTCCAATAAATTTAGTACTAACAAAAAAATCTGACATGATTGTGTGCTATGAGTGTAAGAAACCAGGGCACATGAGAAGAGAATGCCCGAAGCTCAAGAAGAAACTGAAGAAGGACAAATTCACCTTCAAGAAAGCCAAGGCAATGTTGGCAACTTGGAGCGATGAAGACGAAGATGAGGACGCACAAGCAACATCTGGAGATGAGGAGATTCATTGCTTAATGGCAAGGAGTGAGGACTCCACTGAGGTAAATTCTTCCTTCGAGAACTATACTGTTGATGAATGGGAAGAAGCATACACTGTATTGTTTGAAAACTTTTGTGAGTATAAGTCTGAAAATAAAGCACTCAAGAAAAAGATCAATTCACTTGTTCACAACAAATCCAATGATGAACAAATTGCAATCCTAAATAAAGAAATTGAAATGATGAAAATTGATGAGGAAGCTCACAGTGAGGAAATGGATTGCATGAAAGAAAAACTGTAGGAAAACGAGAAAGAAAAACAAAGCCTAGTCAATTCTCTTGAAAATCTTCAAAATGAACATCAAGATATTAAGAAAAAATTGGAACAATCTGAAAAAGAGTTAAAATAAAAGATTGAAGATCTTACAAGATTTGTAAAAGGAAAGCAAAATCTTGATGCGGTTTTGGGTGCAAGAATTAATGTAACAAGGCATGGGCTTGGATACCAACCAGTAAAACAAAAGAAAATTGGAGAGAAATTGATCACATCCTTTGTTGATTGTAGTCCAAGAACAAGTAAACAAGTTCCTCCCTAGAGCAAGAAAACTCAAGCAAAGGGTAAGCAACAGCAACCCAAACAAAAGATTTCAGCTGTTCAACAAACTAAGAAGTCTGTCGACAGACCCAATGAGAGCTGTCGACAGGCCTGGAAATATGCTGCCAAGGGACAGCCATCCAGGCATCAAAAGGGAAAAATGCTAATGAATGTTCATCAAAATAACAAAACAACCGCTTTGAGAAAATCTCCTTCATGCAATGTTTGTAAGAAACTTGGCCATAATGAAAAACAATGCTGGAATAATTCAAACAAACTGAAACTCAAACAAGTTTGGATTCTAAAGTATTTACTTTTTGGCATGAATGAAAAATTGGGACCCAAAGTAATTTGGGTACCAAAACATCTTGTCTGATCCATCTATGCAGGAATGCCTAGCAGCCCAAAATCAAAACAAATGGTACTTGAATAGCAGCTGCTCAAGGCACATGACGGGCGACAAAGAAAAATTATGTTTGCTGGTTGAAAAAGACAGAGGACAAATTGTGTTTGGAGGTAACAATAAAGGCCAAATCATTAGCACAGGTAAGGTAGGTAAGTATGCTTCTAATTGAAAAACAATTGGTAGATATCTTCACCAAACCTCTGTCTGAGGATAGGTTCACTTCATTGAGAAGAGAATTAGGCTTGTGTAAAGTGCAATGACACTAATATCCAATTTTAAACTAAATGATCTTTAGGTGTTCTAATTATGAGATATATCAAATGGTGACATGTGGAAGAACAGGTCAGGCTTGTTCGGAAACTATCATCATGCATGAGGAAAAATCCTCCGCCAAGTATCCATAGTCATCTTGCACATAAAGGTCATCCACTTTTTTTTTCAGCAAAAACGGTCCTCAGATATGAAAGCTAGGAGAGTGCACCCCCCCCCCCCCAGCGGGGGAGAGTGTTCTCACTCCACCAGCGAAAATTTGGGCCAGTATATAAATAAATGACAGATACAAAGGCAGCAGGGCGCACCCCTACAGAACAAAAGGAGGCTAGCCTAGCCAAACAGAGGGTAGGCCAGTCTTGTCCAACATAGCTAAACCCCTACAAGACAGGGGTAACGCAGACAAGGAAAAATAAACATGATTTTCGGTGATGGAGCAAGCATAAGATGCTAGACCATCAGCAACCTGATTCGCTTCTCTGAACACATGGCTAATATGATTGTCATGTCTTTGGTAAATAGCAAGAGCAGGACGCCACCATCTTGAGCACTCCCAGCTGGGAGGGGATTTGGTAAAGAAAGAGGTAACCAAAATAGCGGAATCTGAGAATGTCAAAGAGATGTGGAAACCAAATTCTTCTGCAGGCTTGAGACCATCATGTAGGGCACGAACTTCAGCTTGGAGACTGTTACCAAAACCATAGTGGAAAGCAAAGGCTAGGAGGATATCACCATTTGAATTCCTAATACATCCGCCACCACCACTGGGACCTGGATTGCCTTTGGAGGCCCCATCCACGTTCAGACAAAGACCAGATATAGGAGGGATCCAATGAACAAGCCTCAACTTGGTTCTGCTAACGACGGGGTCCAGCTGGAAAGAGCGCGAAGCATGCTGTTGAGCCACAGTAGGAATACGCTTGAAAGTGAGTTGTTTGATGGCGTGAGAGATCTGGAATTTAATATTCTCAATGATAATAGTGCAGGATCTGAATTTCTGGTTATAGTGCCTCATGCATCGTTCCTTCCAAATCTCCCAAGTAATAAGAATCATGCCATATAGAGTAGTAAAACCAAAGGGAGATGATAGATTGGCATTTTTGATAACTCTCCAGCACCAGGACGTAAAATGTTCATGGCTGGAATTTGGAGGGGGCAAAAAAGGTGTGAACCAGCGCCAAAGAGGAACAACAGTGTCACTGCGGGTGAAGAGGTGATCAATGTCTTCCAGCTGATGATTATGACAGCAAGAGCACTTAGAGGGTAAGTAAAAACCAAGATCAGAAATTCTGGAATCAACTGGGATCGCCCTGTGCAATACTTTCCAATAGAATAAAGCAGCTTTTTTGAGGAAAAGGTGGTGCCAGATCTTAGTTAAAGCAGGTCGATATGTACCCCTTGGTCTTAAGATGTTATACGCAGACTTGGAGGAGAAAGCGCCATTTTATTGAGAGACCAGATGCAATTATCATCCTCTTCAGAAAGAGTGATGTTGCCTAAAATCTGAACACCAGGCAATAGCGACCACACATGGTGAGAGGGATCACGAAGAACCTCATGGACCAAAGCTGAGGAGTGTGATGACCAAACTGTCCCCATAATAAATATTTCCATTTATTTATATATTAATTTTGATGATTAACAAAATAACACTAATGGATTACTTGAGCCTTAAGTACAGGAAATAAAAGAAAAATGAAAGTTCAAGACAATCTGGTAAGTCCATCACTTCTATCCAAGTCTTTGTATCGACTTCTTTGATAAGCAGAACGATTTCCTCTTTGACCGGAAAACTCACAACGACTCTCTAGCCGTAACGATTTCTTTAAACCTCGTAACGATTTCTTTAGAATTCGCAACGACTCTATAGTCATAACGATTTCTTTAGAACTCACAACGACTCTCTAGCCGTAACGATTTCTTTAGAATTCGCAACGACTCTATAGTCATAACGATTTCTTTAGAACTCACAACGACTCTCTAGCCGTAACGATTTCTTTAGAATTCGCAACGACTCTATAGTCATAACGATTTCTTTAGACTTCATAACGATTTCTTTAGAGTTCATAACGATTTCTTCACTGATCATAACGCCTTGCTTTGCATAACGATTTCGTGTAACGATTTCTTTAGAGTTCATAACGATTTCTTCACTGATCATAACGCCTTGCTTTGCATAACGATTTCGTGTAACGATTTCCTTACAACTCGATAGTCATAACGATTTCTTGTAACGATTTCTTCAGAACTCACAACGACCTGCTTGTTGTAACGACTTCATAAGTTATCACATCGACTTCCTTACAGTTCATAACAACTTGCTATAATTCATAACGATTTCATAAGTCAGCAAGATTCTTTTTATCGAATTTCTTGATGCATCAGTATAATGCTTTTTAAATAGCGTTGAAAAGTCAAAGTCATATCTTGTCCGTTGACTGCTATGCATTAAATGCTCTCCGATCGTATCTCCCATGCATGCAGACAATATCTTCCATTTCTATGCTACTCTGTCTACGTACTTTTTTAGACAGAAAGGAGCTTTGCTATATACTGCAATATCTGTTCCATCTCAACTAACAATAGACAGCAGTCCTAGCTGTCTTCTATTTATTGATGATATGCTTACAGATATCTGACAAGACTCATCTGGACAACATTGGACACAAGATACAAAGTTCTATGACATCTCTTTGGCGTGTACACAAGGATAAAAGACTGACGATCAGAAGCTTCCTCAGTGACCAGTCTAACGTACACAAGGATAAGAGACAACGGACACTTCAACGTTCGAATTTGAATCAGCAGTTTAAATAGAAGACTCAAGACGGAAAAGATTGTGTGTGCAACAACGCTTGATTTTAGAAGAAGAAGAAAGAAATCCATCTCTCAGAATCTTTAGAACTTTGAAGAAGAGCGAAGCCTCCACTCCAACCTGTTCTAAGCTCTTAGCTCTCTGTGCTCAGAAGGAATCTTCGCATTTGTAAGAGCCTGTGTGGTCCTTGGAGAGAAAAACCTTGTTAAATCTCTTTCTCTCTCGGGGGCTTAGGAGCTTCAGTGTGTAGCTGATCAAGCTAGAGTCTGAAGCTGTTTTCACACCCTTTTTCTTATTAGGTTGTGTTCCCTTCTGGACGAAGGAAGACCTGGTGGTATCCAGGGTGGTTGTTGTTCCCTTCAGACTGAAGGAAGACCAGTTGAGGCTGGGTGTAAGGATCCTTAAGGGGGATTGTACCCTTGGTAGTAAAATCCTGAGGTATTGCTCAGGGACTGGACGTAGGTCTCCTGTGGAGAGGAGTTCCGAACCAGGATAAAAATCCTTGTGTCTTGTGGATGTGTTTTGTGTGATTGTTGTCTTGTTTGCTCTAACTCTAACCTTGTTATTAAGTTGTGCAATCCTTTCAGTAAACAGGTTTTAATCAGAGATCGAAGTTTTAATAACCCATTCACCCCCCCTCTGGGCTAGCTAGCTGGGCAACAAGTGGTATCAGAGCTCGTCTCTTCGACAAAGAAGAAGATCCAACGATCTGAAGAGCAAAGATCAATGGCAGCCCAAAGTAACTTCGAAGGTCAGTCAGTCAACAGGCCTCCCTTGTTCGATGGAGAAGATTACACATACTGGAAGACTAGAATGGAATATTTTCTACAAGGTCATGATTACACAATCTGGTCCATTGTAGAAGAAGGTGATCTTTTGGTCACAAACGCTAAGGCTCAGTGGACAGATGATGATAGGAAAAGAATATCCTTAAACTGCAAAGCCAAGAGCATATTATGCTGTGCCCTAAGCAAGAAAGAGTTCAATAGAGTCTCAGCCTGCAAGTCCGCAATGGAGATGTGGGAAAAGCTCAAAATTACCTATGAAGGGACAGACAAGGTAAAGGAGACAAGAATTGATATTCTAGTAGCTCAATATGAAAGATTTCAGATGCAGACAGGTGAATCAATAACTCAAATGTTCAGCAGATTCACTGACATCACAAATGGATTAGCCGGTTTGGGAAAGGTCTATAATGCACCAGATATGGTTAGAAAAGTCCTCAGATCTTTACCATCTTCTTGGACTCCGAAGGTAACAGCCATTGAAGAAGCCAATGATTTAAAATTAATGTCATTGGAAAAGCTAATAGGATCTCTCATGGCTCACGAGATAAACATGGAGAGATTAGGAGAATCCTCCAGCAGAAGAAAACAATCAAATGCTCTCAAAGCAAGTGAAGATAATTCGGAAGAATCTTTGGATAATAGTGAGAGTAGTAAAGACAGTGATGATGAAGAAGCGATGCTGTCTCGAAGGCTTCAAAGGATTCTAGCAAAGAAAAAGAAGTATCAGTCAGGAAGAAAATTTTTTAAGAAAAACAAAGACTTCAGAAAACCAGAAGTAAAGGATCAAAAGAAAGGAGAAGTGATCTGTTATGAATGCAAAAAGCCTGGACACATCAAGGCAGATTGTCCCATGATCAAAAAGAGTGATCACAAGAAGAAGGACAACTTCAGAAGATTTAAGAAGTACAAAAAGAAAGCAATGGCAGCTGCTTGGGAAAACAGCAGTGACTCAGACAGTGAGTCAAGCTCGAGCAGTGAAGGTGAAGAAGCCAACTTGGCTCTAATGGCCAACACCGAGGACAAGGTAACTTCTGACTCTTCTTTTGATTCATGCAATGATTCAGATTCTGACAATTTGGAAAATGCTTTTAATGAACTTTATGAAAAATACAAAGAAGTATGCAAATTACTTAAAACTAGTAAGAAAAATATAATCTGTCTAGAAAATACAAATTCAGACCTAAGAACAGAAAATGAAGAACTTGAAAAACAAATTACTGAACATAAAAGAAGAAATGAATTATTATGTGAAGATTTAAAAGAGAAAAATAAGAAAATAAATCTTCTAGAAAAACAAGAAGACTTAGGTGAATTTAAAATAGAAATAGAAAGACTAAATAAAGAAAATGATAATCTATCAAGTACACTAGAGAAATTCACCAACGGTAAAAACTCTTTAATATTAAAAGGTGCTAGGAGATCGGGTAAAAAGAAAAATGGATTAGGATATACACCCCCAGACAATGAAGAAACCATAATATACCCTAAAACATATCCAACACCAAAATTTGTACCCGAACAAGATATAGCATACAAAGCTGATTTCAAATATATAGAAAAAGTGACTAAGTTATCCTGCTGCAGTCACTGCAACAAGTTAGGACATATTAAAATTACATGCCCAACAAGACATAAAAAATGGATATTAAAAGGTAAAGTTGATGATACTAACCAATCAGGACCCAAAAGAATTTGGGTACCTAAAGCTTGATGTTCTCATTTCAGGTTAACCCTCGAGCATCCAAATGGTATTTGGATAGTGGGTGCTCAAGGCATATGTCAGGCAACAAGAAGATATTTGTTGATCTCCAAGCTGAAGAAGGTACAGTCACCTATGGAGATAATGGAAAAGGGACTGTGATAGGAAGCGGGTCTGTGAACATCAAAGGAAAATCAGTTATAGAAGATGTAATGCTGGTCAAAGGGTTAAAGCACAATCTCATCAGCATCAGCCAGTTGTGTGACAAAGGCCATCAAATTCAGTTTCAAGAATCAAAATGCAGTATCTTAAAGGATGGTGCAGTCATATTTGAAGCCTACAGAGAAAGAAATTTGTATGTTCTATATCTCGAGAAACTCAAGGATCAAGATGTATGTTTGGCAGCTAGTAAAGATCAATCAACTGAGTTGTGGCACAGAAGATTGGGCCACTGCAGCTTGGATGGGTTGAACAAGCTCAGAAAGAGAAAACTAGTTGAAGGACTGCCAAAGGTAAATTTCAGATTGGATAGCATTTGCAGACCTTGTGCAAGAGGAAAGCACACCAAGAGCTCCTTCAAATCAAAGACTGTAGTAACCTCCTCAAAGCCCTTAGAACTACTTCACATGGATTTATTTGGGCCAATGAGAACTACCAGTTTGGGAGGAAAGAATTTTGGATTTGTAATAGTTGATGATTATTCAAGATTCACTTGGGTATCCTTTTTAGAGCACAAAGATGACACATTTGAAAATTTTGTCAGCTTCAGTAAGAAAGTTCAGAAAGATCAGAAATTCTCAATTGTCTCTATTCGATCAGATCATGGTGGTGAGTTTCAGAATGAAAAGTTTACGAAGTTCTGTGATGATCAAGGAATTGAGCACAACTTCTCAGCTCCAAGGACACCTCAACAGAATGGAATTGCTGAGAGGAAAAACAGAACTCTTTTGGATATGGCAAGAACCATGTTGTCAGAATATGATCTGCCAAGATACTTCTGGGCCGAAGCTATCAACACTGCATGTTATATCATAAATAGAGTGATGATCAGGCCAATTCTGAAAAAGACGTCTTATGAACTCTACAAAGAAAAGAAGCCAAAGATTAGCCATTTCAGAATATTTGGATGTCCTTGCTTCATCCATAACAATGGAAAAAGGGACATTGGTAAGTTGGATGCCAAATCAGATGAAGGCATCTTCATGGGGTACTCTTCTAAACCCAAAGGTTATAGAGTTTTCAATAAACGTTCCTTATTGATTGAACAATCAGTACATGTTATTTTTGATGAATCTAACCCTTCCTTGAAAAAGGAAGAAATTAGTGACATTGATGATGCAGATGACTTGTCCGAAAAATTAAAGAATACTTCAATTAAGGACAAAGAGGATCCAACTCTGGAAGAACTGCAGCAAACAGAAATCCAACATGAAGATCTTCCAAAGGAATGGAGATATCAGAAAGATCACCCTCCTGAAAACATCATTGGTGATCCATCTGTAGGGGTAAGAACTAGAGGTAATGTAATTCCATGCGACTATTTAGCATTTGTTTCTCAAGTAGAGCCTAAGACAGTCAATGAAGCTTTATCTGATGAATCTTGGATATTAGCCATGCAAGATGAACTAAATCAGTTCAAGAGAAACCAAGTATGGTCACTTGTTCCTAGACCATCCAATCATTCAGTCATTGGCACCAAGTGGGTGTTCAGAAATAAACTGGATGAGTCTGGAATAATCTTAAGGAACAAAGCCAGATTGGTGGCTCAAGGCTACTCCCAAGAGGAAGGCATAGATTTCGATGAAACTTATGCACCTGTAGCTAGACTTGAGGCCATTAGGATTTTACTTGCTTATGCATCTGCACTTGATTTAAAACTTTTTCAAATGGATGTCAAATCAGCCTTTTTAAATGGTTTCATCAAGGAGGAAGTTTATGTTGAACAACCTCCAGGTTTTGACGACACTGAATTTCCAAATCATGTATTTAAACTACATAAGGCTTTATATGGTTTAAAGCAAGCTCCTAGAGCCTGGTATGAAAGGCTCAGTACTTTCTTATTAAATCATGGTTTCACTAGAGGTAAAGTAGATAGTACATTATTTATAAAATCTAAGGGTAAACATATACTTCTTGTACAAATCTATGTAGATGATATTATTTTGGATCTACTGATGAATCTCTTTGCAAGTACTTTGAAAAGCTTATGCAGGGAGAATTCGAAATGAGCTTGATGGGGGAGTTAAGCTACTTCCTTGGATTGCAAATCAAGCAAGGGAAGGATGGCACTCATATCTGTCAAGCAAAGTACACCAAAGAGCTGTTGAAGAAATTTGGATTTGAAGATGCAAAGCCATTATCAACTCCAATGAGCACATCAACCAGAATGGACAGTGATCCAAAAGGTAAAAGGGTAGATCAAAAGAATTATCGAGGTATGATAGGATCATTACTTTACTTAACTGCCAGTAGACCAGACATTTTGTTCAGTGTATGCATGTGTGCTAGATATCAGGCAGACCCTAGAGAGTCTCACTTAATTTCTGTAAAAAGAATATTTAGATATTTAGCTAGAACTCATGACTTAGGTCTCTGGTATCCTAGATCTTGTGAGATAAATCTAATAGGATATTCAGATGCTGATTATGCTGGTTGCAAAGTAGATAGAAAGAGCACCAGTGGATGTTGTCAGTTTCTTGCAGGATGCCTAATATCATGGACATCCAAGAAACAAAATTCAGTAGCTCTATCAACAGCTGAGGCGGAATATGTTGCTGCTGGAAGTTGCTGTACACAACTTCTTTGGATAAAGCAACAACTTGAAGATTTCGGCATTCACATCAAATCAATTCCTCTATTGTGTGATAATACAAGTGCCATCAACCTCACCAAAAATCCAGTTCAACACTCAAGGACGAAGCACATTGAGGTAAGATATCATTTTATTCGAGACCATGTAGCTAGTGGTAATTTAAAATTTCGTTTATAGATACAAATGGTCAATTGGCAGATATCTTCACAAAAGCCCTACCTGAAGAGAGATTTACATCTCTTAGAAGGGAACTAGGGATGTGCAATTTGTGAAAGAATTTCTGTGATTTTATTGACATATAAATTTTTCAGATTAAATGAAAGTTCTCTCTCCGTTAAAGTTAAGCAAAACTCAGTTATCTATATGCTTTGACCGCTTCTGTGTGGAAAGTTGTTTGACTTGTCAAATCTTTTTGTCGCTTTCTATCTTTACCGCCTTTGGCGCTCCTCCGTTCATTAAAGTAATATTATTTTATCCAAATCGCTTTGAGATCGATTCGTCTTCTACCTTTACCCTTTTTATCCTCTATCTGTTCACCCAAAGCCGATGCCCTAACGATTTTGGGATCGACTCTCTGCAACTTTCGAAGCCTTCTTCTCTTCCCGCGAAGAATTCCTTCGAGAACTTCCGTCCCTTCCATCATCCTCCCTTCCAGAATCTTTTCTTCTCTGCACCCATGGCCGCTCCGTTGATCTCCGGAAGTGTTGGGGGCTACAGTGCTGAGTATTTATCCCCAAGGGAGCAAGAAAGATTTACGTTTGTGAAGACGAAGATTTGCGGAAATAAGGCAGTGGATGTTCAGAATCTTGAGAAGAATGGCATGGCCAGGCTAGTTGATACTCTAAGAAGATTGCAGTGGATGGATGTGGTCACCTTCAGTGAGGTAAGCTACCCGGACTTGGTAAAAGCTTCTACATTTGTCTGAAGTCAGAAGCAGATGGGTCCCTTGTTTCCTCTGTCAAGGGCATCCAAATCAGAATAACCCATGAGCTTTTGCGTGATTTGTTTGGAGTGAAGACCTCTGGATTTAGTGGCATTCACTCTGTGAATGATGAAGTCAAAGGTCTCGGGATTATCGGTCCAGGATTTAAGTTAAAGGATGGGAAGCTTGATATTAATCAGATGTCCGCATTCAATAGATTGCTTCACTTTATAGTCTGCCAAATCTTAGTACCTCGTAGTGCTACCTTTTCTTCATGCACTAGGGCAGATTCGGACATAATGTTCTGGGCAATCCAGAACAAAGAGATAAACCTGGCCGCAGTGATGATTGAGCGAATGATGTTTGCACATGCTCAGTTATGGGAAACAAAGAGCAAGTTGAATGTTTCCCTTCCGTATGCTCATCTACTGACCAAGATTTTCAAGCACTTTGGAGTAGATTTGTCAGGTGCAGTAGCTGAAAAGATGGGCCAGTCTATAAGGTCCAGAAATCTGAAGAAAAGTGGATTCTCAGTGGTAGATGGAATGTGGTCAAAGACTTCTGTGGCTGAGGGAGAGGCAATCATTGCAGATCCAGCAGAGCAAGCAGCAGCAGATCCAGCAGAGCAAGCAGCAGCAGATCCAGCAGAGCAAGCAGCAGCAGATCCAGCAGAGCAAGAACCAGTAGAGTCAGCTGTGGGATGCCTATCCGAAGCTCAATTGGAAGAGGGTGCAGCTGGTGTGGCAGATTCCTTGCCCACCACCTTAGTCGCCTCTATTTTAAGAGAGGTATTGGATTCCATTCCCTCCATCTCAGTCTCTTCTAAGGCAGGTGGACCTGATGAAGAAGTTATGGCAGCAGGCCATACTGAAGTTCAGTCTGAATCGGTTGCAGATGTTGAGGTACAAGCAGGTACTCAACAAGATGTGGTCATGGAAGAAGCTCCTGCTCAGGGGGAGCAAGAAAGTATTGAAGTCCCTGCTCCCATTCAGGGGGAGCAAGCTGAGATTGAAAAGCCAGAGAATGAAGCTTTTCCTGAGAAAGCTGCACCTACTCAGGAAATTCCAGCTCCAGCCTTGGTTGATGTTAGTGAAGGCCCAAGTTCAACTATAAATCTTGAGGAGCCTGTCACTCATCAAGGTAAGCGGAAGAGAATTGTTCACAGACGGTCAAGGAAGGGCCCTAGAAAAGTGAACTTGAAGCCTGTTATGGCTATGTTAAAGGCCCAAGGAGTGATCTTGGCATCAGTCCAGTCAGCATACAAGGCATTGTTTCTAATCAAGCTTCAACTTCCTCAGACGTATCTTCAATAAGAAATGCAATGAGGTATTTCAATAAAGAGATGTCTGATATGAAGAATTTGCTGGCTAATCTTTCAAGGTCTAGTGGTGTCCCTCCTGCACCCACTCAGAGCAGTCCAGCTGAAGTTCCTAGGCCACCAGGGCCTCCAGCAGAAGTCTCTCAGCCAACAGGGTCACCAGTTCAAGGGTCAGGGCCATCAGGGCCATCAGTCGTGAGGTTACCCGGACCAGTGGCAGCCTCAGGGTCTTCAGGACCCTCTCCAGCAGTCAGAGAAAGTCAGGCCAAAGGAAAAGAGCCAGTGTCAGTCTCCAAGGCCCCTGATACTTCATCTCTTGCCACTCCAACCCTCTCCACACCTTCCTCTCCCACTACTGCACCTCCTGCTCCACCAACCATAAAACATCCCATGCCTCGCACCCAACCTTCCTCATCCTCTACTTCCTCTCAACCCTCCTTCTCACCTACTCCAGCTCACATCTCAGCTCCATCCTCATTAACTCCTCAACCTTCACCTATTAAAATTCAAACATCTCATCTTCAACCAACCCTTCCTTTAATCCTAAACATTTTTTCTATCCTCCTACTCCTCCTAATTCTGTTATCTTTCCTCCAGTTAAACCTCTGCCTCTTGGTGTCTTTGACACCAATGTTCCAGACAATTTTGAAAAGAACACCCTCCTCACCATTCTTTCCACAGCCTCTCACATTCACAGGACTGACTCTCCCAGTCCTGCCTTGAAAAAGAGAAAAACCTCCTCATCTCTAAGCACTCCTTCTGTTCCTCTATACCCTCCTTTATGGTACTCTCTTACCCTTGATCCTAAGAGAAGACCTATCTACAAAGAATACCTCCAGAAATGCATTCTTTCTACCATTTATGGTATTCCTTTTCTCAACCTATCCGAACACCTGGACATTGTTCTTCCTTTTACTCAGATATCTCAAGCTTTCAAATCCAAAATCTTTGAGGGCACTGAGTTCAAGACTGAAGATCAGTGGGCAGCTATCAAAGGAAATAAGGCTCAGTATTCAAAATACCTGACTGCAAGGGCCGAATCCCTCTCTCTCAGAGATCACCCACTCACCTTCTCTGAGTGGTTTATCATCCAGCACAAGAACTCTTGGGGATCCTTCATTTTGAAGAAATTCGCGTTGCCAGAGCCTTTCAGCTGTACAGTGACTTCTGTTACTTGAACAAAATACCAGAAGTTCAGTTTTGCCAGTTCCATTCGCAGATTACTGTGCTGAAATCAGAAACCCCTCTCAACCTTCCTCTTAAAGTAGACTTTGTCTCTTTCAAGGTTGATTTTCCAGTTCTTCTGCCGAAGCTGCACTCTTTGGTGTTTGATTCAGATGCTGGGTCTCATGCTTAGATATGTTTGCAAGACAGTTGGGCAGGATGTCAGCCAAGCAGGGCAGATCTCCTTCCTTTTTGCGGTTCATCTTCAGAGAATATCACTCTGGCCGCATGTCTTCTCAGACCTTAGCTCCACTCATTTCTGAGTGTGAAAGACTCACCTCATCAGAATGGACGCTTCTCTATCAGGCCTCTTATCAGCAATTGGAAGCCATCAATCAAGATCTTGTTAGTCAGAGGAAGCCTGCTCTTTCTGCAGAAGCTTTTATGGATCTAAACTCCATCGCACCCATACCAGAGATCTATGCTGTATGGGCATCTAGATATTCTGCTTTCTATGCCTTAAAGCAGGATTTGTTAAATCAACAAATTCACTATCCAATTTCCTTGGACAGATTTCTCCATAGGGCCAGTTTTGGTAAGAGTACTTACTTCAGATTCATTTTGGACAAAACTCAGTATGGAGAATTCTTAGAGCAGCAAAGGCAACTCTACATTCAGAGGAACATCCCTTCCATGGGACCCTCCTTCTCAGTTGCCTCTGGCGTTTTTCTGCAAATTTTTGAGGATCTTGAGATCAAGGCATGGGCTGTTGTCTCACAGCATGCCTCCTTGTTATCTCCTCTGTATTATCTTTCTCCATCCTAATATAAATCTTTCTCTCTTCTTTGTCTCACCGCTTATCTTTTTGCTTAATGACAAAATGGGGGAGACAACTAACGTAAATCTGAAAAACATTTCATTTTTTGTATGATGTTTAGTATATTTTGTCATCATCAAAAAGGGGGAGATTGATGACCAAACTGTCCCCATAATAAATATTTCCATTTATTTATATATTAATTTTGATGATTAACAAAATAACACTAATGGATTACTTGAGCCTTAAGTACAGGAAATAAAAGAAAAATGAAAGTTCAAGACAATCTGGTAAGTCTCATCACTTCTATCCAAGTCTTTGTATCGACTTCTTTGATAAGCAGAACGATTTCCTCTTTGACCGGAAAACTCACAACGACTCTCTAGCCGTAACGATTTCTTTAGACCTCGTAACGATTTCTTTAGAATTCGCAACGACTCTATAGTCGTAACGATTTCTTTAGAACTCACAACGACTCTCTAGCCGTAACGATTTCTTTAGAATTCGCAACGACTCTATAGTCATAACGATTTCTTTAGAACTCACAACGACTCTCTAGCCGTAACGATTTCTTTAGAATTCGCAACGACTCTATAGTCATAACGATTTCTTTAGAACTCACAACGACTCTCTAGCCGTAACGATTTCTTTAGAATTCGCAACGACTCTATAGTCATAACGATTTCTTTAGACTTCATAACGATTTCTTTAGAGTTCATAACGATTTCTTCACTGATCATAACGCCTTGCTTTGCATAACGATTTCGTGTAACGATTTCTTTAGAGTTCATAACGATTTCTTCACTGATCATAACGCCTTGCTTTGCATAACGATTTCGTGTAACGATTTCCTTACAACTCGATAGTCATAACGATTTCTTGTAACGATTTCTCAGAACTCACAACGACCTGCTTGTTGTAACGACTTCATAAGTTATCACATCGACTTCCTTACAGTTCATAACAACTTGCTATAATTCATAACGATTTCATAAGTCAGCAAGATTCTTTTTATCGAATTTCTTGATGCATCAGTATAATGCTTTTTTAATAGCGTTGAAAAGTCAAAGTCATATCTTGTCCGTTGACTGCTATGCATTAAATGCTCTCCGATCGTATCTCCCATGCATGCAGACAATATCTTCCATTTCTATGCTACTCTGTCTACGTACTTTTTTAGACAGAAAGGAGCTTTGCTATATACTGCAATATCTGTTCCATCTCAACTAACAATAGACAGCAGTCCTAGCTGTCTTCTATTTATTGATGATATGCTTACAGATATCTGACAAGACTCATCTGGACAACATTGGACACAAGATACAAAGTTCTATGACATCTCTTTGGCGTGTACACAAGGATAAAAGACTGACGATCAGAAGCTTCCTCAGTGACCAGTCTAACGTACACAAGGATAAGAGACAACGGACACTTCAACGTTCGAATTTGAATCAGCAGTTTAAATAGAAGACTCAAGACGGAAAAGATGTGTGTGCAACAACGCTTGATTTTAGAAGAAGAAGAAAGAAATCCATCTCTCAGAATCTTTAGAACTTTGAAGAAGAGCGAAGCCTCCACTCCAAACCTCGTTCTAAGCTCTTAGCTCTCTGTGCTCAGAAGGAATCTTCGCATTTGTAAGAGCCTGTGTGGTCCTTGGAGAGAAAAACCTTGTTAAATCTCTTTCTCTCTCGGGGGCTTAGGAGCTTCAGTGTGTAGCTGATCAAGCTAGAGTCTGAAGCCTGTTTTCACACCCTTTTTCTTATTAGGTTGTGTTCCCTTCTGGACGAAGGAAGACCTGGTGGTATCCAGGGTGGTTGTTGTTCCCTTCAGACTGAAGGAAGACCAGTTGAGGCTGGGTGTAAGGATCCTTAAGGGGGATTGTACCCTTGGTAGTAAAATCCTGAGGTATTGCTCAGGGACTGGACGTAGGTCTCCTGTGGAGAGGAGTTCCGAACCAGGATAAAAATCCTTGTGTCTTGTGGATGTGTTTTGTGTGATTGTTGTCTTGTTTGCTCTAACTCTAACCTTGTTATTAAGTTGTGCAATCCTTTCAGTAAACAGGTTTTAATCAGAGATCGAAGTTTTAATAACCCATTCACCCCCCCTCTGGGCTAGCTAGCTGGGCAACAGAGTGTTTGAGGGATCCTGCAGCAATAAGCGAAGGGGGGTTTTGCCTGCCCAATTATCATAAAGGAAATCCACACTCTTACCATTTTCCAAGATCCATCTAGTGTTATTATCAATGGCGGCCTTAGCAGCGGTGAAGACTTGCTTAGGGAGATTGAACATAGGTTGAGAATCCAGTTTAGCATAACGAGCCCACAAGGAAGTGCCATGGTAGATATTCCAAAGATATTTATTAGCCATAGTGAGTTGAACATTCCACAAACTATGAATCCCAAGGCCTCCTTCAGTAGTAGGACGTTGGATGGTAGACCAAGGTAACCAGTGGCGCCTTTGGACCCCATCAAGGCCACTCCAGAAAAAGGAAGCACAAGCTTTCTCCAGCAAACGAATAACTCCTTTGGGCAGGATCATAGCAGAAGCAGTATAAATAGGAATGGAGGAAAGCACAGAATTGATAAGAGTGGTCCTGCCAGCCTGCGATAGGAACTTTGATTTCCAGGTAGAAAATTTGTTGTTAACCTTCTCAAATAAGTATTTGAAATCAGAGATCTTAACTCTACCTTCATGAAGATGAATTCCCAGGTAATTCATGGAGCCATTTTGTGGTTTAAATCCCGTAATTCTTTTAATGGAAGCAGTGGTAGCTGCAGGAGCTTTCTGAGATAAGATGAATTGACTTTTACTGTTGTTGATGCGCTGGCCAGAGGCAGCTTCATAGGCTTTAAGGAACTGAAGCATCTTGTGAATATTAGTGGCATGGCCACTGGTGAAAATAAGAGTGTCATCTGTGTACAAGAGATGTGAGATAGGGGGACAAGCTCTAGGGCTCGCATAGGGCTTAATATGGCCACAGGACAGCTGATTACGCAGGCCTCCACTGAGAACCTCCTCCATAATGATAAATAAAGCAGGTGCAATTGGATCTCCCTGCCTAAGCCCCGTGGAAGATTTGAAGTAACCAGCTTGATGACCATTGACAAGTACCGAGAACCAACAGTTGGAAATCAACATGCCCACATAAGAGATGAATTTATTACAGAAACCAAAGGAGCGAAGGACAGCAAATAAGAAGTCCCACTCAACACGATCATAAGCCTTCATCATGTCTAATTTGAAAATGACATTATGCCCCCTTATCTTGCGGCCTAGATTTCTGAACAAACTTTTTGAGAGAGAAATATTATCAGTGATAGAGCGCCCTTTGACAAAAGTGTTGGGTTGAATGCATATTCATATCATTTCCCTCCTATTTTGATGATGACAAGAGGTAATTTTAAAGCAATTTAAATGAAACATGTCAAAAACATCATAACTGAACATTTATCATTTGTACTCATAATAAAACATTTTACTAATGATATATGTGTTTAATTTTCAGGTACAAACACCTTTTTACAAAAGAAGTGTCGACACACCCGTCAATGGTGTCGACACATCACCTCAGTCTCAAAGGCAAAAAGCTGAAAAATTGCCTAGACTATGTCGACACATGTCAAAGAGTGTGTCGACACGAGTTGCAGATTCCAGGAATAAGTGTACCCAGGTCGACACACTCTCAGAGCAGGTCGACACTGGACCCAGTTCCCAGAACAACTAGTTTGCAGATTTAGGACAGCAGGTCGACACACTCTCAGAGCAGGTCGACACGGGACCTTCTTCCCAGAACATCAGTTCTCATATTTGGGACAGTGTGTCGACACCACCACCAGGGCAGGTCGACACACTACGGAAAGTTTGCAACTTAAAGTGGATGGCTGCCACGTGTCAGCCCAGGCCGATGGGGAATCAACCTAGGATCGTGTGCCCTTATACCTAAAGGGTATCTTTGGATTCTTTTGGGTATAAAAGGCCCTCTATTGGCCATCCATCAAGAGAGAGAGACCCAACAAAGCTCTTAGAACCTCCTGGAAGTTTCCTGGCGGCTACAAGAGGTTGTCTCCCTCCTCTGCTCTCGAGTGCTTCCAGAAGACCAATTCTCACCAATTCAAGTGTGAGAATTGGAGTGTGATTCTTGAAGAAACCTCTGAAGCATCCCAAGGAAGCAGATCATGTAGAAGCCTTCGTTGGAGAAGAAATCAAGGAAGATCCAACAACTTCAAAGTGCAG
This sequence comes from Colocasia esculenta, assembly GCA_014218235.1. NCBI lineage: Eukaryota > Viridiplantae > Streptophyta > Magnoliopsida > Alismatales > Araceae > Colocasia > Colocasia esculenta. The sequence continues at coordinate 117,915,227 of CM024757.1, read as the reverse complement.
AGCATCGGTTTTGGACTTCAAGACTGCAAGCCTCTTCCCAATCCAAGCTTCTACAAGGGAGTACACTTGAAGAACGAAGCTATTTAATACAATTCACTGTACTTCTGTTCTTCTAAGATATCTTTTGAGATTATGCAAGTGCTTCTGCATAGCTCTCATTAGTGCTCTCATTTTCGACTAGATCTGTGCTAGAAGGTCTATGTCTTGAGTTGGTGTCTAGCAACCGTTGTGTGAGCATTGTGCTCAGTTTGTTGTGAGCCGTCGTGCTCAGTTTGAGTTGTCTAACTCAAGGTTGTGTTGAGCAATCTTGCTCAGTGGTTCTAGAGTAGTCTTGCTCTAGAAGTTGTGTGAGTTGTAAGCTCTCAAGTGCTGGAGTTGTCAGGCTCCAGTGGGTGTGTACCCGGTTGTTTTAGTGAATCCTCACAGGGTGTGAGGGGTGGATGTAGGAATCACTTGGGTGATTTCCGAACCACCTAAAAATCCTTGTGCACTTGTCTATCTGTGGTTTGATTTCATTATCCGTTAGATGCTTGCATAGGATCGTTTAATGTTCACTTAATCAACTGATTTCATATCTATTTTTACCAACTCACTCAAATCTCATCAGATCTGTGGTTTTTCACTGATAAAATTGCCTCTGATTCAAAAGTGTTTTTAAACTGTTTAAGCTTCCGCAGAAAGTGGCATAGATCTATTCATCCCCCCCCCCCTTCTAGATCTTATCCACACCTTTTCCTCGATCCTTCAAAAGCACCTTGTTCCTCAGAAATGATATGAGGCAGGATACTAGTAATGCGGTTGCATATAACTTTGGAGATGATTTTATGGGAAAAGTTGCATAAACTAATAGGTCTAAAATCAGCATAAGATGACGGGTTGCTCACTTTAGGAATCAGGGCAATAACAGTAGAAGTGATACCACGAGGTAGAGGAAACCCCGAGAAGAAGCCTTTCACAGCATCAACAACATCAGGACCAATTATCTCCCAACAGGAGATGTAGAAGTTACCTGAATACCCATCAGGTCCAGGGGCGCCATTGCCATTCATAGACCAAACAACATCCTTAATCTCGTCAGTAGTTGGTATGGCACAAAGAGAGTTATTCTGAGATTTAGAAATCAGATTAGGAATCACCTCCAAGATGTTATTATTAATCTCATGATCATCAGAGGACAGAAGATGACTATAAAAACGCACAGCAGCGTCCCTGAGGATACTTTGGTCATCACACCAATTATTGCTTTCATCAATTTTAAGCCTGGATATATAATTTCTGCGTCTATTGCCTTGTACCACTGCATGGTAGAATTTAGTATTTTTGTCACCATTATCAAGCCACTGAAGTCGGGCCTTTTGACTCCAGAACATTTCCTCACAGTGCTGAGCCTTTTTAAGATGAGCTTGAGCAAGATTTAAAATACTTCTGTTATCCTATGTGGGATTGGAATCAAAAGCACACTCAGCCGCAGCCACCTCCTCCTCTGCAGAAATAATATTACTATGGACATTACCAAAAACACCAGTGTTCCAAGACTTAAGGCCTGATTTCAGATGTTTCATCTTAACTTGCAATTTAACAAGCGGATTAGGATGCCAGCAAGTAGAGTCCCTCCAAGTGGCAGCAACTAATTCCAAGAACTTGTCATGAGTAGCCCACATAGATTGAAAGATAAACCGAGTTGGGGACTTGGAAATGTTCTTAATAGAAACCAGGAGAGGAGCATGATCAGAGGGTCCTCTAGTGAGGTGAGCAACATAAATGTCAGGAAGAGAGCTATTCCAATCAGCAGATAGAAGGATGTGGTCCAATCTAGCCTTAACAGCAGCAGGACCCACTATATTATTAGTCCAGGTGAAAGGAGGACCTGAGAAGCCAGCATCGATCAAAGAAGAAGCAGATATAAAAGCATTAAGATCAATCATGGAGGGTATGTTTGAGAAGGCACCACCACTTTTTTCCGACGGTTGTGAGATGCAATTAAAATCACCACCCACTAACCAAGGAACAGTAATGTAAGAGCTAAAGGTAAGAAGTTCATCAAAAAGACTTCTACGCTCCCTGTGATTGCAAGAGGCATAAACAAAAGTGATATAGCACAGGATATCATCTCCGCTTTTCCTAGCCAGAGTAATATGCTGATTCGAACACTGAGCAATCTGAAGTTTGGCTTCCTCCTGCCACATAACCCAGATCTTAGAATTATCACCATCATTACCAGCAACATCATCCATCTTAATATATTTGTAGATAGCATCAGCGCGGTTGAGAGGAATCATGGGTTCAGAGATAGCAATAACAGAAGGGCGATATTTCCTACAAAGCTGACGGAGGTGGCGCCTAGAGGCATGATTTGCAACACCTCTAATATTCCAGTAGATAGTAGAGCAGTTCATGAGGAACGATAGCTAGATGTGGACTCAACGGCCTTAGCCTTTGATCGAGTACGAACACCTCCAGGAGGTTCTATATTTCCATCCTTAGAAATAATAATTCCAGGCATCAGAAAATTTTCAATACAGGCCTGCTTAGCAACAGAGCTCATAGCATACGGCATATTACTACTATTATTGTTTCCATGGGATGAAGAAATTTCCTTCTGGTCTTTTCCTTCAGTGGGATGCAAAAGCTTCTTGTCATTGATAACATCATCTGAGATATTAATGGCGTCTATATCTGTAAGAATTAATCGCTCAGACAAAGGCCGAGCTATCTGATCTGGGCTTCGAGTACAGGGATTAAGCAGAGGACCGTCATCACATTTATTGCCATGCAGTTCAGGAACAGTATCATGCACGTCGCCATCTACATGACATAGCTCACGGTGGACATTAGAAGGAACCACAGCAGGTTTCTGTGTACATTCCTGAAGAAGATCATCGACTTCAGAGACCAAGCCTTCAAATCTATTGGCAGTGGCCATGGTAGCCTTTGGTGGAGCTTGATTTTTCTTTCGCCAAGTTTGTTTGAAAGGCTTCGTTTCTGCGGCTTTCGGAGGGTCCTTAGTCAGGACGTCGGCTATCTGAATATTGTTACTTTTCTTCTATTTTTTGTTGCAATCATCTTCTGAGTGTCCAAGCTTGCGGCAGAAGGAACATAAGGCTGGGACACGATGATAATTGACCGGTTGCCAGAACCCATCTTTATCGCAACCAATCCAGATCCACTCCGGTCTAGGATTTTTAATGTCCATCTCCACACAGACCAGCGCTTCTTGAGTCTGAGTTAAAGCACTAGTAGCATCATGGATGCGAAGAACATGACCAAAATTTCCAGCTATAGATTTTAAATAATCATCATAGTAAAAGTTTACGGGAAGCAAAGGAAATCCAACCCAGATAGGGATCAACGTGGGGTCTGCCTCAAAATCAAAATAAGGTTCCCAGCGAAAGAATCAAAACAGGAGGCCTTTGATAAATAAGCTTCTTCTAAGAATCACCTTTAAAAAGTCTTCCTGGTCTTCAAATCTAAAGAGAAGATGACGTTGATGCAACGTACTCACAATAAAGTCCTTCAAGTCCAGACACTGGGTTAGACAAGTCTTGATTTCAGGAATAGAACACCGGCCGTAAGAACATCTGGCGATGATGGCCAGCTGCAACGGCTTAGTAGATAATAGCAACTCCTCCTTCGAGAAAAAGGTAGCCGGCTCTCCCTGGTCGGTGAAGGCGGCAGGTTTTACACCAATAGGAATAGTCGGTTGTGGCTTTGACGAGGAAATCATCTGGGCATATGACAAGTGCCCAGCAGAAGTGCCAGGACCATCCCCTGGATCAGTGGACGACATGGCAGGGGGCCGGCCTAGGCGGCCGCCCACCCCAGGAGGGGCGGCGGTGGAAGAATCCTAGGTTAGCCGCAGACTTTCTCTCTCTAAAATTTTCTTTCTCTCTCTAAAATCTCCTTTTACTAAGAGTCCAGCAGAAGTACCATCCTAAAGGTCATCCACTTAAAATAGGACATTTGGTTTCTTTTATCCTTGGCCCATGAAATTCTGAATCAAAATGCAATTCTGAGGTATATGATTTTGTGTGTCTCTTCTTGATACAAATGATTGCCATGCATGTGAATACCATTGGTTGACTTGTATGAAATGAATGTATATGGTCTACACATGCACACACTATGGGGGAGTGGTTCAGGGTTGGTGCGTGAAATTCATGAGGGCAAATCTCTATTCTTGATATGTTGAAATTCCCCAAGCATGTAGCTCAATTTCCCTCCATTCTCAGCCTTAAAACTGATCTGTCAAGCACCTGTCGACAGCTATCAAATCATCTGTCGACAGATATGCCTTCACAAAAACCAGGTTTTGAAGTCTATGTGCATCTGTCGACAGCTCCCCCCTTTGCTGTCAACAGACCATCTCAGTTTGTGACCCCCCCAAACTCCAATCTTTCAGTCTGTGTCCATCTGTCGACAACAAAAATTCATCCATCGACAGATATGTTTACCCTGAAGCAAGCTTTTCAATAACAGTTAGCATCCGTTGACAGGCCCTCACCTGCTGTCGACAGATACACAATTCACTGACACTTCTTCATCTTTTCTCATCCTACTTAATGAGTATGTTCATACAAGTGACACAAGGTGAAAATTGGGTACTTATTTGCAGTTATAATCTTTCATACTCACATAGTACCACAGATACTGATTAAGTCACAATGATTTTGAAATAATATTCTTGAGAGAGTCTAGGTTGTGTCATTTAGACAACATTGAACAAACATAATGACTTCAACCTAACTCATGTGAATAACTTCATTGTGGATTATCATGTTTTGTATGGATTGATAAGTAAGAAGGTTATGGAACGTGATGTTTTACATTGGCTTTTGACCTTAAATAACCTTTGACCTTGTAGTTTCAAAATAGAAACAAAGGAGACAAGCTATCTATTTCAATAATAAAAAAAAAAGAATGAGAAATGGGAAGAAAGGTAGAGCAATGATGAGTCTTACTAAGTAACCGGGGCATGGGCATCACCAATGTCCGTCTTCGCGTTAAAAAGTTAAATCATTAACTCTGTACAATGGTATGATGGTCACTCACACTGAGTAACTGGGGGTATTGGCATCTCAAATGTCTACCTTCGCGTCCAAAGGTGAAAGTGATCCTAATTACCACTTTTCCCACTCTAAATTAACAACGATTAACTTCTAAGTTGAAATAGAGTGAAGCCTCCAAGTTCTACAAAAAGGCCAATTTGTCATTTACTGTCAATTTCTCATGTACACATTATCTTCATACACAAACTGAACATTACCCACTTCGAAATATGGTTTTCTACAATGTCTTCTATTCACAGGAGTTGTCTTAGTTTCTTATGTTCCTTGAAAGATGTTTTCTAACTGCTACAACTTAAGAATCCCATGGTATTATTTTCTCACCATTGTAGACATTTGATTTGTCTTCATACTAGTGGGTATGACATTTTATAATGGGTAGATACCAATTTTCAACCTTAAATACCATTTGGACACTCATTGCCATTCAATTTCTGTCAAAATCTCCTTCTGGTTGAAGACTGGTTGTGCCTGTCGACAGATGCCTTTGCATATGTTGACAGCCGTAGATCTGGGCGGTTCAGAAGCCTAACCAGCGCCAATTTTAGCCAAATTTTGTGGGACCCCTTTCCTTAAAATGTCTTTTAAACATATCCAAAGGGGGAAACACAACTCCTCACCCTCTCAACTTCCTCTAAAGGGTGTCTTCACCCTATTTCTACCCTAGGGTTCCTCTTTAGGGGGCCAGAATCATCCTCTTCTTTTCTCTCTATCTTCTCTTCCTCCAGCCTTCTTCCTCCTTCCAGATCATCTCCTTTTCGTCTTCTCTTCAACCATGGCATCTCGAGGCAAGCTTCGAGCCACCCGGTCGCGTTCGTCTGCTCAGGAAGCCGGAGAAGGTTCCTAGGTCCCTTCTGAGCGCCGGAGTAAGCACCGCAATGATCGACTGCCAGAGCTCGTCGTCTCCCAGGGTTTGCAACTCACCATGGTACGGGGAACCTTCAGTAAATTCGTGCAGCCCCGCTATGTTCACTTCCCGTCCCTGGAAGACATGTTTCCAAATCTCCAGGCCATGTTTGACACCTAGGGTTGGACAGTCTTTCTATACTCCCACATGAAATACTCTCCCACTGCAGTGACAGAGTTTTCAACAACCTTGCATGTCTGCGGATGGCGACCTCTTCACATCCGTCAAAGGTACAAGCTTCAAGCTTACTCCAAACTTCTCAGCACTGCTCTTCAAATTCCCAACTCTGGGGCTGATGTTCTTCTAAGCCATCCCTCTGCCTCTAAGTACTACCAACTCATCACCCTTCAACCTTATGACTCCACCAAAGATATTGTCAAGCTCAATGCCAATTTCTTTCCTCCACTGCACCGACTGATCCATCACATTTTCACCATCTTGATTGCTCCAAAGCATGGTAGTCGGGAACTCGTCACTGAGGTTCATAAATCTCCTTCTGGCTGAAGACTGGTTGTGCCTGTCGACAGATGCCTTTGCATCTGTTGACAGCCGCAGATCTGAGCGGTTCAGAAGCCCAACCGGCGCCAATTTTGGCCAAATTTTGTGGGACCCCTTTCCTTCAAATGTCTTTAAACATATCCAAAGGGGAAAACACAACTCCTCACCCTCTCAACTTCCTCTAAACGGTGTCTTCACCCTATTTCTACCCTAGGGTTCCTCTTTAGGGTGCCAGAATCATCCTCTTCTTTTCTCTCTATCTTCTCTTCCTCCAGCCTTCTTCCTCCTTCCAGATCATCTCCTTTTCGTTTCCTTCACCCATGGCATCTCGAGGCAAGCTTCGAGCCACCCGGTCGCGTTCGTCTGCTCAGGAAGCCGGAGAAGGTTCCCAGGTCCCTTCTGAGCGACGGAGTAAGCACCGCAATGATCGACTGCCAGAGCTCATCGTCTCCCAGGGTTTGCACCTCACCATGGTACGGGGAACCTTCAGTAAATTCGTGCAGCCCCGCTATGTTCACTTCCCGTCCCTGGAAGACATGTTTCCAAATCTCCAGGCCATGTTTGACACCCAGGGCTGGACAGTCTTTCTATACTCCCACATGAAATACTCTCCCACTGCAGTGACAGAGTTTTTCAACAACCTTGGCATGTCTGCGGATGGCGACCTCTTCACATCCGTCAAAGGTACAAGCTTCAAGCTTACTCCAAACCTTCTCAGCACTGCTCTTCAAATTCCCAACTCTGGGGCTGATGTTCTTCTAAGCCATCCCTCTGCCTCTAAGTACTACCAACTCATCACCCTTCAACCTTATGACTCCACCAAAGATATTGTCAAGCTCAATGCCAATTTCTTTCCTCCACTGCACCGACTGATCCATCACATTTTCACCATCTTGATTGCTCTAAAGCATGGTAGTTGGGAACTCGTCACTGAGGTTCATAAATCTCCTTCTGGATGAAGACTAGTTGTGCCTGTCGACAGATGCCTTTGCATCTGTTGACAGCCGCAGATCTGGCGGTTCAGAAGCCCAACCGGCGCCAATTTTGGCCAAATTTTGTGGGACCCCTTTCCTTCAAATGTCTTTAAACATATCCAAAGGGGGAAACACAACTCCTCACCCTCTCAACTTCCTCTAAAGGGTGTCTTCACCCTATTTCTACCCTAGGTTTCCTCTTTAGGGTGGCAGAATCATCCTCATCTTTTCTCTCTATCTTCTCTTCCTCCAGCCTTCTTCCTCCTTCCAGATCATCTCCTTTTCATCTTCTCTTCACCCATGGCATCTCGAGGCAAGCTTCGAGCCACCCGGTCGCGTTCGTCTGCTCAAGAAGCCGGAGAAGGTTCCCACGTCCCTTCTGAGCGCTGGAGTAAGCACCGCAATGATCGACTGCTAGAGCTCGTCGTCTCCCAGGGTTTGCAACTCACCATGGTACGGGGAACCTTCAGCAAATTCGTGCAGCCCTGCTATGTTCACTTCCAGTCCTTGGAAGACATGTTCCCAAATCTCCAGGCCATGTTTGACACCCAGGGCTGGATGGTCTTTCTATACTCCCACATGAAATACTCTCCCACTACAGTGACAGAGTTTTTCAACAACCTTGGCATGTCTGCGGATGGCGACCTCTTCACATCCGTCAAAGGTACAAGCTTCAATCTTACTCCAACCTTCTCAGCACTGCTCTTCAATTCCCAACTCTGGGGCTGATGTTCTTCTAAGCCATCCCTCTGCCTCTAAGTACTACCAACTCATCACCCTTCAACCTTATGACTCCACCAAAGATATTGTCAAGCTCAATGCCAATTTCTTTCCTCCACTGCACCGACTGATCCATCACATTTTCACCATCTTGATTGCTCCAAAGCATGGTAGTCGGGAACTTGTCATTGAGGTTCATAAATCCCTCTTTTTCTTCTTTCTCAAGTGCGAGTAAATCAATTTGCCCGAACTCATGCTTGGTTTGATTCGTCAATGCTTCTACAACCCCAAGAGATCAATGCCCTATGCTTGCCCGATCACTTCACTTCTTCTCTTCATTGGCATCCACATTCCTGCCAGTGAACTTGTCACCCTTAAATCCTGTAGTGCATTTGATCTTACATCCCCCTATAGGATGGGCTACAAGTTCATTGATGGGAAAGTCACTAGGGACTTAAAGGGCAGGAGCAGGCCGGTGTAGAAGATTCTGATCACGAAGATGTTGATGCGGACTCCCACGTAGAGCCATTGGATGCTCAGGGAGATGATGAGAAGATGCAGAAGATGTCAAAGACCAAGGACTACCAGATCAAGCACATCTCTTAGAGATTTCATCGCTGGTCATATGGCTCAAATGCAGCAACAGCTTACCACCGGCTTTGAAAATCTCAACGCCCGTTTTGACCATGTGAATCAAGGATGGATGCCTTGGCTGACCCATCATGTGCAAATTCAGCATAGGCTTACCAGGCTCTCTACAGAGCTTCATGGGTTCCGTCATGCCCCTGCTCCGGGGGAATGACGATCTAGAGAGTCTAGGAATTCGTCTGGGAAATGTAGTTCTCCTTTTCACTAGGTCTGGTCATGTCACTAGTGTTTTAGTTTGGTGTGTCAGTCATGTAACTTCCCTTCTTTTGCCTTTCTTTATGTCATGACATGCAAATCTTTTGTAACTGTGTGTACTGAATCGTTGAATGAAATTCACAGTTATTTGCCTAATTCCTCTTCATGAGTGCATGGTCTTTTTTTTTGGATGTTGCCAAAGGGGGGAGAACATCAATTATGCATAAATTGAAATTTTTCTCATCATCAAAAGGAGGAGAATGTTGGGTTCTCATGTGTGATGGTTGTACTTAAATGTTTTAGATGATGGAACACTGTTAATTGATGTTGAGTGAATGGTTGAAACATGATGACAGTGACAAAGTCAAGCAAGATACAATCATATAAAACATGCTTCAATTGATCATCTATATATTTATTGTATCTCACTTAGAATGTTCTTTAATGTAGGTGTGAATGTATGCAAGAAAAACATTCAAATGCAAGAGCAAAAGCTCAAGAAAATGGCTCAGGTAAGCACCTGTCGACAGCCCTAAAGGTCCATGTCGACAGATGAGCACAGGAAAGACAAACAAGCTTCAGGAAACACAAAAGAACACTGCCAGTCAACAGCAACAAATCATCTATCGACAGCTACACACAGATAAAGCCATTCCGCAAGACCATTGTTCAGGAAACTGGAAACATGTCAACATCTGTTGACAGACACAATACTGGCTGTCGACAGAGAAAAGAGAAAACTGAATTACGAGATTTGGATATGTTTTATATTCAGGTGTTTCCTTTAAACCGTCTCTCCAAACTTGGACACCCTATATATAGAACATATTGAGGTATTTCGCAACAAGAAGCCACCATACCAAAACCCTAAGAAAAACCCAAGAGAGAAAGCTTCTTCCTGCTGCTCTACTTCAACCCCCCGTCCTGAGCGAGGAAGATCCATCTTCCGAATGGAGTTGAAGTCAGTTCGTCCATGGTTCAAGCTACTACGTCATCTGAGGATCATCAAAGTGAAGCTGGAGTTCTTCTGGACGACCAGCGACAAGAGTTCTTCATCTGGATTTGTTCTTTCATCTCAGAACTCTTATCCTTTCATATTTCTCATACATCTGGTGTGTGGTTGTGATTCAGCGTCCCTTGTGCTTGATTCACATGTGGCTAGTTGTTATGAATGCGTGTTTGCTTCAGACAATGTGGGTGAGTGTGTTGTAAGAGTCGAACTCGCTCATTAGCAATCGTTCTGCTTGTGTGAGTGGACGGTGGACATAGGATACACAAGTTGTGTACTCCGAACCACCTTAAATCATCGTGTCTATGGTTTGAACGTTTTACGTAGATGTTGGTAGGCACATGGTTTCTCACACGTCGAATAGATCGTATTTGTTCTGCTCATAATCAACATATGCATCTTAGATCAAATTCAATACAGTTCTGTTGAGATTACAATAAGTTAGTGTTACCATCGAAAAGAAGGTCATGTGTTTCTAGTTGGTAGCAATCAATTCAACCCCCCCCCTTCTAGATTACCGTCATAGATAATTCCGCACATCTTTCAACACCCACTACACTCAGCAGACCACCATCTGGGAAAGCATGCTGGGCACAGGAAAACAATAAACCACCGACCACGGGGACACACGAAGTCCCATCAACACAGCCGAGAAACTCAGAAACGAACAGCAAGGAAACCTGGCCAACGTAGCAGCCAGACACACGGCCAAAGAGCACAACACCTTGACTGGAAAACACCAAGCAGACTGTAACACGGAAAATCCAACTGGCAACAATGAAAGCTCATTCTACGGAGAGAGAGAGAGAGAAGCGACAACCAAAACAACATGAAGTAGCTTTGGGGAGAACTCCACTCAAAAGTTCCAAGAGAGATCCTTGGAGAAACCTTACCAGATTACAGCCCAACCAAACGGCACACTTCGAGCCACAGGGGCAACATAATGGTGGCCCGAAATGAAACCAGAGCACTCCTGGGA
>CM024757.1:117689945-117904134 GCA_014218235.1 Colocasia esculenta | reverse complement strand
CCCGGACTTGGTAAAAGCATTCTACATTTGTCTGAAGTCAGAAGCAGATGGGTCCTTGTTTCCTCTGTCAAGGGCATCCAAATCAGAATAACCATGAGCTTTTGCGTGATTTGTTTGGAGTGAAGACCTCGGATTTAGTGGCATTCACTCTGGAATGATGAAGTCAAAGGCTCGGGATTATCGGTCCAGGATTTAAAAGTTAAAGGATGGAAGCGTGATATTAATCAAATGTCCGCATCAATAGATTGCTTCACTTTATAGTCTGCCAAACTTAGTACCTCGTAGTGCTACCTTTCTTCATGCACTAGGGCAGATTCGGACATAATGTTCTGGGCAATCCAGAACAAAGAGAAAACCTGGCCGCAGTGATGATTGAGCGAATGATGTTTGCACATGCCTCAGGGAACAAAGAGCAAGTTGAATGTTTCCCTTCCGTATGCTCATCTACTGACCAAGATTTCAAGCACTTGGAGTAGATTTGTCAGGTGCTGTAGCTGAAAGATGGGCCAGTCTATAAGGTCCAGAAATCTGAAGAAAAGTGGATTCTCAGTGTAGATGGATGTGGCAAAGACTTCTGTGGCTGAGGGAGAGGCATCATTGCAGATCCAGCAGAGCAAGCAGCAGCAGATCCAGCAGAGCAAGCAGCAGCAGATCCAGAGAGCAAGCAGCAGCAGATCCAGCAGAGCAAGACCAGTAGAGTCAGCTGTGGGATGCCTATCCGAAGCTCAATTGGAAGAGGGGTGCAGCTGGTGTGGCAGATTCCTTGCCCACCACCTTAGTCGCCTCTATTTAAGAGAGGTATTGGATTCCATTCCCTCCATCTCGTCTCTTCTAAGGCAGGTGGGACCTGATGAAGAAGTTATGGGAGCAGGCCATACTGAAGTTCAGTCTGAATCGGTTGCAGATGTTGAGGTACAAGCAGGTACTCAACAAGATGTGTCATGGAAGAAGCTCCTGCTCAGGGGAGCAAGAAAGTACTGAAGTCCCTGCTCCCATTCAGGGGGAGCAAGTGAGATTGAAAAGCCAGAGAATGAAGCTTTTTCCTGAGAAAGCTGCACCTACTCAGGAAATTCAGCTCCAGCCTTGGTTGATGTTATGAAGGCCCAAGTTCAACTTAAATCTTGAGGAGCCTGTCACTCATCAAGGTTAAGCGGAAGAGAATTGTTCACAGACGGTCAAGGAAGGGCCCTAGAAAAGTGAACTTGAAGCCGGTTATGGCTATGTTAAGGCCCCAGGAGTGATCTTGGCATCAGTCCAGTCCAGCATACAAGGCATTGTTTCTAATCAAGCTTCAATTCCTCAGATGTATCTTCAATAAGAAATGCAATGAGGTATTTCAATAAGAGATGTCTGATATGAAGAATTTGCTGGCTAATCTTTCAAGGTCTAGTGGTGTCCCTCCTGCACCCACTCAGAGCAGTCCAGCTGAAGTTCCTAGGCCACCAGGCCTCCAGCAGAAGTCTCTCAGCCAACAGGTCACCAGTTCAAGGGTCAGGGCCATCAGGGCCATCAGTCGTGAGGTTACCCGGACCAGTGCAGCCTCAGGTCTTCAGGACCCTCTCCAGCAGTCAGAGAAAGTCAGGCAAAGGAAAAGAGCCAGTGTCATGTCTCCAAGGCCCGATACTCATCTCTTGCCACTCCAACCCTCTCCACACCTTCCTCTCCCATACTGCACCTCCTGCTCCACCAACCATTAAAACATCCATGCCTCGCACCCAACCTTCCTCTTCCTCTACTTCCTCTCAACCCTCCTTCTCACCTACTCCGCTCACATCTCAGCTCCATCCTCATTAACTCCTCAACCTTCACCTATTAAAATTCAAACATCTCATCTTCAACCAACCCCTTCCTTTAATCCTAAACATTTTTCTATCCTCCTACTCCTCCTAATTCTGTTATCTTTCCTCCAGTTAAACCTCTGCCTCTTGGTGTCTTTGGACCAAATGTTCCAGACAATTTTGAAAAGAACACCCTCCTCACCATTCTTTCCACCGCCTCTCACATTCACAGGACTGACTCTCCTTCCTGCCTGGAAAAGAGAAAAACCTCCTCATCTCTAAGCACTCTTTCTGTTCCTCTATACCCTCCTTTATGGTACTCTCTTACCCTTGATCAGAGAAGACCTATCTACAAAGAATACCTCCAGAAATGCATTCTTCTACCATTTATGGTATTCTTTTCTAACCTATCCGAACACCTGGACATTGTTCTTCCTTTTACTCAGATATCTCAAGCTTTCAAATCCAAAATCTTTGAGGGCACTGAGTTCAAGACTGAAGATCAGTGGGCAGCTATCAAAGGAAATAAGGCTCAGTATTCAAAATACCTGACTGCAAGGGCCGAATCCCTCTCTCTCAAGATCACCCACTACCTTCTCTGAGTGGTTTATCATCCAGCACAAGAACTCTTGGGGATCTTTCATTTTGAAGAATTCGCGTTGCCAGAGCCTTTCAGCTGTACAGTGACTTCTGTTTCTTGAACAAAATACCAGAAGTTCAGTTTTGCCAGTTCCATTCGCAGATTACTGTGCTGAAATCAGAAACCCCTCTCAACCTTCTCTTAAGTGGACTTTGTCTCTTTCAAGGTTGATTTCCAGTTCTTCTGCCGAAGCTGCACTCTTTGGTGTTTGATTCAGATGCTGGGTCTCATGCTTAGATATGTTTGCAAGACAGTTGGGCAGGATGTCAGCCAAGCAGGCAGATCTCCTTCCTTTTTGCGGTTCATCTTCAGAGAATATCACTCTGGCCGCATGTCTTCTCAGACCTTAGCTCCACTCATTCTGAGTGTGAAAGACTCACCTCATCAGAATGGACGCTTCTCTATCAGGCCTCTTATCAGCAATTGGAAGCCATCAATCAAGATCTTATTAGTCAGAGGAAGCCTGCTCTTTCTGCCGAAGATTTTATGGATCTAACTCCATCGCACCATACCAGAGATCTATGCTGTATGGGCATCTAGATATTCTGTTCTATGCCTTAAAGCAGGATTTGTTAAATCAACAAATTCACTATCCAATTTCCTTGGACAGATTTCTCCATAGGGCCAGTTTTGGTAGAGTACTTACTTCAGATTCATTTTGGACAAAACTCAGTATGGAGAATTCTTAGAGCAGCAAAGGCAACTCTCATTCAGAGGAACATCCCTTCCATGGGACCCTCCTTCTCAGTTGCCTCTGGGTCTTTCTGCAAATTTTTGAGGATCTTGAGATCAAGGCATGGGCTGTTGTCTCACAGCATGCCTCCTTGTTATCTCCTCTGTATTATCTTTCTCCATCCTAATATAAAATCTTCTTCTTTGTCTCACCGCTTATCTTTTGCTTAATGACAAAATGGGGGGGATACAACTAACGTAAATCTGAAAACATTTCATTTTTGTATGATGTTTAGTATATTGTGTCATCATCAAAAAGGGGGAGATTGATGACAAACTATCCCCATAATAAATATTTCCATTTATTTATATATTAATTTTGATGATTAACAAAATAACCTAATGGATTACTTGAGGCCTTAAGTACAGGAAATAAAGAAAAATGAAAGTTCAAGACAATCTGGTAAGTCCCATCACTCCTATCCAGTCTTTGTATCGCTTCTTGATAAGCAGAACGATTCCTCTTTGACCGGAAAACTCACAACGACTCTCTAGCCGTAACGATTTCTTTAGACCTCGTAACGATTTCTTTAGAATTCGCAACGACTCTATAGTCATAACGATTTCTTTAGAACTCACAACGACTCTCTAGCCGAACGATTTCTTTGAATTCGCACGACTCTATAGTCATAACGATTTCTTTAGAACTCACAACGACTCTCTAGCCGTACGATTTCTTTAGAATTCGCAACGACTCTATAGTCATAACGATTTCTTTAGAACTCACAACGACTCTAGCCGTAAGATTTCTTGAATTCGCAACGACTCTATAGTCATAACGATTTCTTTAGACTTCATAACGATTTCTTTAGAGTTCATAACGATTTCTTCACTGATCATAACGCCTTGCTTTGCATAACGATTTCGTGTAACGATTCTTTAGAGGTCATAACGATTTCTTCACTGATCATAACGCCTTGCTTTGCATAACGATTTCGTGTAACGATTTCCTTACAACTCGATAGTCATAACGATTTCTTGTAACGATTTCCTCAGAACTCACAACGACCTGCTTGTTGTAACGACTTCATAAGTTATCACATCGCTTCCTTACAGTTCATAAAAACTTGCTATAATTCATAACGATTTCATAAGTCAGCAAGATTCTTTTTATCGAATTTCTTGATGCATCAGTATAATGCTTTTTAGTAGCTTGAAAAGTCAAGTCAATCTTGTCCGTTGACTGCTATGCATTAAATGCTCTCCGATCGTATCTCCCATGCATGCAGACAATATCTTCCATTTTCTATGCTACTCTGTCTACGTACTTTTTAGATAGAAAGGAGCTTTGCTATATACTGCAATTCTGTTCCATCTCAACTAACAATAGACAGCAGTCCTAGCTGTCTTCTATTTATTGATGATATGCTTACAGATATCTAACAAGACTCATCTGGACAACATTGGACACAGATACAAAGTCTAGACATACATCTCTTTGGCGTGTACACAAGGATAAAAGACTGACGATCAGAAGCTTCCTCAGTGACCAGTCTAACGTACACAAGGATAAGAGACAACGGACACTTCAACGTTCGAATTTGAATCAGCAGTTTAAATAGAAGACTCAAGACGGAAAGATTGTGTGTGCAACAACGCTTGATTTTAGAAGAAGAGAAAGAAATCCATCTCTCAGATCTTTAGAACTTTGAAGAAGAGCGAAGCCTCCACTCCAAACCTCGTTCTAAGCTCTTAGCTCTCTGTGCTCAGAAGGAATCTCGCATTTGTAAGAGCCTGTGTGGTCCTTGAGAGAAAAACCTTGTTAAATCTCTTTCTCTTCGGGGGCTTAGGAGCTTCAGTGTGTAGCTGATCAAGCTAGAGTCTGAAGCTTGTTTTCACACCCTTTTTCTTATTAGGTTGTGTTCCCTTCTGGACGAAGGAAGACCTGGTGGTATCCAGGGTGGTTTTGTTCCTTCAGACTGAAGGAAGACCAGTTGAGGCTGGTGTAAGGATCCTTAAGGGGGATTGTACCCTTGGTAGTACAATCCTGAGGTATTGCTCAGGGACTGGAATAGGTCTCTGTGGAGAGAGTTCCGCAACCAGGATAAAATCCTTGTGTCTTGTGGATGTGTTTTGTGTGATTGTTGTCTGTTTGCTCTAACTCTAACCTTGTTATTAAGTTGTGCAATCCTTCAGTAAACAGTTTTAATCAGAGATCGAAGTTTTAATAACCCATTCACCCCCCCTCTGGGCTAGCTAGTGGGCAACAGAGTGTTTGAGGGATCCTGCAGCAATAAGCGAAGGGGGGTTTTGCCTGCCCAATTATCATAAAGGAAATCCACACTCTTACCATTTTCCAAGATCCCCTAGTTTTTATCAATGGCGGGCCTTAGCAGCGGTGAAGACTTGCTTAGGGAGATTGAACATAGGTTGAGAATCCAGTTTAGCATAACGAGCCCACAAGGAAGTGCCATGGTAGATATTCCAAAGATATTTATTAGCCATAGTGAGTTGAACATTCCACAAACTAATGAATCCCAAGGCCTCCTTCAGTAGTAGGACGTTGGATGGTACCAAGGTAACCAGTGGCGCCTTTGGACCCCATCAAGGCCACTCCAGAAAAAGGAAGCACAAGCTTTCTCCAGCAAACGAATAACTCCTTTGGCAGGATCATAGCAGAAGCAGTATAAATAGGAATGGAGGAAAGCACAGAATTGATAAGATGGTCCTGCCAGCCTGCGATAGGAACTTTGATTTCCAGGTAGAAAATTTGTTGTTACCTTCTCAAATAAGTATTTGAAATCAGAGATCTTAACTCTACCTTCATGAAGATGAATTCCCAGGTAATTCATGGAGCCATTGTGGGGTTTAAATCCCGTAATTCTTTAATGGAAGCAGTGGTAGCTGCAGGAGCTTTCTGAGATAGATGAATTGACTTTTACTGTGTTGATGCGTGGCCAGAGGCAGCTTCATAGGCTTTAAGGAACTGAAAGCATCTTGTGAATATTAGTGGCATGGCCCTGGTGAAAATAAGAGTGTCATCTGTGTACAAGAGATGTGATGATAGGGGGACAAGCTCTAGGGCTCGCATAGGGCTTAATATGGCCACAGACAGCTGATTACGCAGGCTCTACCTGAGAACCTCCCATAATGATAAATAAGCAGGTGCAATTGGATCTCCCTGCCTAAGCCCCCGTGGAAGATTTGAAGTAACCAGCTTGATGACCATGACAAGTACCGAGAACCAACAGTTGAAATCAACATGCCCACATAAGAGATGAATTTATTACAGAAACCAAAGGAGCGAAGGACAGCAAATAAGAAGTCCCACTCAACACGATCATAAGCCTTCATCATGTCTAATTTGAAAATGACATTATGCCCCCTTATCTTGCGGCCTAGATTCTGAACAAACTTTTTGAGAGAGAAATATTATCAGTGATAGAGCGCCCTTTGACAAAAGTGTTGGGTTGAATGCATATTCATATCATTTCCCTCCTATTTTGATGATGACAAGAGTAATTTTAAAGCAATTTAAATGAAACATGTCAAAAACATCATAACTGAACATTTATCATTTGTACTCATAATAAAACATTTTACTAATGATATATTGTTTAATTTTCAGGTACAAACACCTTTTTACAAAAGAAGTGGTCGACACACCCCTCAATGGTGTCGACACATCACCTCAGTCAAAGGCAAAAAGCTGAAAAATTGCTCTAGACTATGTCGACACATGTCAAAGAGTGCCAGCGAGTTGCAGAATTCCGGAATTCATAGTGTACCCAGTGGACCACACTCCAGCAAGCAGGTCGACACTGACCAGTCCCCGTTCCCAGAACAACTAGTTTGCTTTAGGACAGCAGGTCGACACACTCTCAGAGCAGGTCGACACGGGACTTCCTCTTCCCAGAACTCAGTTCTCATATTTGGGACAGTGTGTCGACACCACCACCAGGGCAGGTCGACACACTACGGAAAGTTTGCAACTAAAAGTGGATGGCTGCCACGTGTCAGCCACAGGCCGATGGGGAATCAACCTAGGATCGTGTGCCCTTATACCTAAAGGGTATCTTTGGATTCTTTTGGGTATAAAAGGCCCTCTATTGGCCATCCATCAAGAGAGAGAGACCCAACAAAGCTCTTAGAACCTCCTGGAAGTTTCCTGGCGGCTACAAGAGGTTTTCTCCCTCCTCTGCTCTCGAGTGCTTCCAGAAGACCAATTCTCACCAATTCAAGTGTGAGAATTGGAGTGTGATTCTTGAAGAAACCTCTGAGCATCCCAAGGAAGCAGATCATGTAGAAGCCTTCGTTGGAGAAGAAATCAAGGAAGATCCAACAACTCAAAGTGCAGAGCATCGTTTTTGGACTTCAAGACTGCAAGCCTCTTCCCAATCCAAGCTTCTACAAGGGAGTACACTTGAAGAACGAAGCTATTTAATACAATTCACTGTACTTCTGTTCTTCAAGATATCTTTGAGATTATGCAAGTGCTTCTGCATAGCTCTCATTAGTGCTCTCATTTTCGATAGATCTGTGCTAGAAGGTCTATGTCTTGAGTTGTTGTTAGCAACCGTTGTTGTGAGCATTGTGCTCAGTTTGTGTGAGCCGTCGTGCTCAGTTGAGTTGTCTAACTCAAGGTTGTGTTGAGCAATCTTGCTCAGTGGTTCTAGAGTAGTCTTGCTCTAGAAGTTGTGTGAGTTGTAAGCTCTCAAGTGCTGGAGTTGTCAGGCTCCAGTGGGTGTGTACCCGGTTGTTTTAGTGATCCTCACAGGTGTGAGGGGTGGATGTAGGAATCACTTGGGTGATTTCCGAACCACCTAAAAATCCTTGTGCACTTGTCTATCTGTGGTTTGATTTCATTATCCGTTAGATGCTTGCATAGGATCGTTTAATGTTCACTTAATCAACTGATTTCATATCTATTTTTACCAACTCACTCAAATCTCATCAGATCTGTGGTTTTTCACTGATAAAATTGCCTCTGATTCAAAAGTGTTTTTAAACTGTTTAAGCTTCCGCAGAAAGTGGCATAGATCTATTCATCCCCCCCCCCTTCTAGATCTTATCCACACCTTTCCTCGATCCTTCAAAAAGCACCTTGTTCCTCAGAAATGATATGAGGCAGGATACTAGTAATGCGGTTGCATATAACTTTGGAGATGATTTATGGGAAAGTTGCATAAACTAATAGGTAAAACAGCATAAGATGACGGGTTGCTCACTTTAGGAATCAGGGCAATACAGTAGAAGTGATACCACGAGGTAGAGGAAACCCCGAGAAGAAGCCTTTCACAGCATCAACAACATCAGGACCAATTATCTCCCAACAGGAGATGTAGAAGTTACCTGAATACCCATCAGGTCCAGGGGCGCCATTGCCATTCATAGACCAAACAACATCCTTAATCTCGTCAGTAGTTGGTATGGCACAAAGAGAGTTATTCTGAGATTTAGAAATCAGATTAGGAATCACCTCCAAGATGTTATTATTAATCTCATGATCATCAGAGGACAGAAGATGACTATAAAAACGCACAGCAGCGCCCTGAGGATACTTTGGTCATCACACCAATTATTGCTTTCATCAATTTTAAGCCTGGATATATAATTTCTGCTCTATTGCCTTGTACCACTGCATGGTAGAATTTAGTTTTTGTCACCATTATCAAGCCACTGAAGTCGGGCCTTTTGACTCCAGAACATTTCCTCACAGTGCTGAGCTTTTTAAGATGAGCTTGAGCAAGATTTAAAATACTTCTGTTATCCTATGTGGGATTGGAATCAAAAGCACACTCAGCCGCAGCCCACCTCCTCCTCTGCAGAAATAATATTACTATGGACATTACCAAAACACCAGTGTTCCAAGACTTAAGGCCTGATTTCAGATGTTTCATCTTAACTTGCAATTAACAAGCGGATTGGATGCCAGCAAGTAGAGTCCCTCCAAGTGGCAGCAACTAATTCCAAGAACTTGTCATGAGTAGCCCACATAGATTGAAAGATAAACCGAGTTGGGGACTTGGAAATGTTCTTAATAGAAACCAGGAGAGGAGCATGATCAGAGGGTCCTCTAGTGAGGTGAGCAACATAAATGTCAGGAAGAGAGCTATTCCAATCAGCAGATAGAAGGATGTGGTCCAATCTAGCCTTAACAGCAGCAGGACCCACTATATTATTAGTCCAGGTGAAAGGAGGACCTGAGAAGCCAGCATCGATCAAAGAAGAAGCAGATATAAAAAGCATTAAGATCATCTGGAGGGTATGTTAGAAGGCACCACCACTTTTTCCGACGGTTGTGAGATGCAATTAAAATCACCACCCCTAACCAAGGAACAGTAATGTAAGAGCTAAAGGTAAGAAGTTCATCAAAAAGACTTCTACGCTCCTGTGATTGCAAGAGGCATAAACAAAAGTGATATAGCACAGGATATCATCTCCGCTTTTCCTAGCCAGAGTATATGCTGATTCGAACACTGAGCAATCTGAAGTTTGGCTTCCTCCTGCCACATAACCCAGATCTTAGAATTATCACCATCATACCAGCAACATCATCCATCTTAATATATTTGTAGATAGCATCAGCGCGGTTGAGAGGAATCATGGGTTCAGAGATAGCAATAACAGAAGGGCGATATTCCTACAAAGCTGACGGAGGTGGCGCCTAGAGGCATGATTTGCAACACCTCTAATATTCCAGTAGATAGTAGAGCAGTTCATGAGGAACGATAGCTAGATGTGGACTCAACGGCCTTAGCCTTTGATCGAGTACGAACACTCCAGGAGGTTCTATATTTCCATCCTTAGAATAATAATTCCAGGCATCAGAAAATTTCAATACAGGCCTGCTTAGCAACAGAGCATAGCATACGGCATATTCTACTATTATTGTTTTCCATGGGATGAAGAAATTTCCTTCTGGTCTTTTCCTCAGTGGGATGCAAAAGCTTCTTGTCATTGATAACCCTCTGAGATATTAATGGCGTCTATATCTGTAAGAATTAATCGCTCAGACAAAGGCCGAGCTATCTGATCTGGGCTTCGAGTACAGGATTAAGCAGAGGACCGTCATCACATTATTGCATGCAGTTCAGGAACAGTATCATGCACGTCGCCATCTACATGACATAGCTCACGGTGGACATTAGAAGGAACCACAGCAGGTTTCTGTGTACATTCCTGAAGAAGATCATCGACTTCAGAGACCAAGCCTCAAATCTATTGGCAGTGGCCATGGTAGCCTTTGGTGGAGCTTGATTTTTCTTTCGCCAAGTTTGTTTGAAAGCTTCGTTTCGCGGCTTTCGGAGGGTCCTTAGTCAGGACGTCGGCTATCTGATATTGTTACTTTTCTTCTATTTTTTGTTGCAATCATCTTCTGAGTGTCCAAGCTTGCGGCAGAAGAACATAAGGCTGGGACACGATGATAATTGACCGGTTGCCAGAACCCATCTTTATCGCAACCAATCCAGATCCACTCCGGTCTAGGATTTTTAATGTCCATCTCCACACAGACCAGCGCTTCTTGAGTCTGAGTTAAAGCACTAGTAGCATCATGGATGCGAAGAACATGACCAAAATTTCCAGCTATAGATTTTAAATAATCATCATAGTAAAAGTTTACGGGAAGCAAAGGAAATCCAACCAGATAGGGATCAACGTGGGGTCTGCCTCAAAATCAAAATAGGTTCCCAGCGAAAGAATCAAACAGGAGGCCTTTATAAATAAGCTTCTTCTAAGAATCACCTTTAAAAAGTCTTCCTGGTCTTCGAATCTAAAGAGAAGATGACGTTGATGCAACGTACTCACAATAAAGTCCTTCTTCAAGTCCAGACACTGGTTAGACAAGTCTTGATTTCAGGAATAGAACCCGGCCGTAAGAACATCTGGCGATGATGGCCAGCTGCAACGGCTTAGTAGATAATAGCAACTCCTCCTTCGAGAAAAAAGGTAGCCGGCTCTCCCTGGTCGGTGAAGGCGGCAGGTTTTACACCATAGGAATAGTCGGTGTGGCTTTGACGAGGAAATCATCTGGCATATGACAAGTGCCCAGCAGAAGTGCCAGGACCATCCCTGGATCAGTGGACGACATGGCAGGGCCGGCCTAGGCGGGCGGCCCACCCCAGGAGGGGCGGCGGTGGAAGAATCCTAGGTAGCCGCAGACTTTCTCTCTCTAAAATTTTCTTTCTCTCTCTAAAATCTCCTTTTACTAAGAGTCCAGCAGAAGTACCATCCTAAAGGTCATCCACTTAAAATAGGACCTTTGGTTTCTTTTATCCTTGGCCATGAAATTCTGAATCAAAATGCAATTCTGAGGTATATGATTTTGTGTGTCTCTTCTTGATACAAATGATTGCCATGCATGTGAATACCATTGGTTGACTTGTATGAAATGAATGTATATGGTCTACACATGCACACCTATGGGGGAGTGGTTCAGGGTTGGTGCGTGAAATTCATGAGGGCAAATCTCTATTCTTGATATGTTGAAATTCCCCAACGGTAGCTCAATTTCCCTCCATTCTCAGCCTTAAAACTGATCTGTCAAGCACCTGTCGACAGCTATCAAATCATCTGTCGACAGATATGCCTTCACAAAAACCAGGTTTGAAGTCTATGTGCATCTGTCGACAGCTCCCCCTTGCTGTCAACAGACCATCTCAGTTTGTGACCCCCCAAACTCCAATCTTTCAGTCTGTGTCCATCTGTCGACAACAAAAATTCATCCATCGACAGATATGTTTACCCTGAAGCAAGCTTTTCAATAACAGTTAGCATCCGTTGACAGGCCCTCACCTGCTGTCGACAGATACACAATTCACTGACACTTCTTCATCTTTTCTCATCCTACTTAATGAGTATGTTCATACAAGTGACACAAGGGAAAATTGGGTACTTATTTGCAGTTATAATCTTTCATACTCACATAGTACCACAGATACTGATAAGTCACAATGATTTGAAATAATATTCTTGAGAGGTCTAGGTTGTGTCATTTAGACAACATTGAACAAACATAATGACTTCAACCTAACTCATGTGAATAACTTCATTGTGATTATCATGTTTTGTATGGATTGATAAGTAAGAAGGTTATGGAACGTGATGTTTACATTGGCTTTTGACCTTAAATAACCTTTGACCTTGTAGTTTCAAAATAGAAACAAAGGAGACAAGCTATCTATTTCAATAATAAAAAAAAGAATGAGAAATGGGAAGAAAGGTAGAGCAATGATGAGTCTACTAAGTAACCGGGGCATGGGCATCACCAATGTCCGTCTTCGCGTTAAAAAGTTAAATCATTAACTCTGTACAATGGTATGATGGTCACTCACACTGAGTAACTGGGGGTATTGGCATCCAAATGTCTACCTTCGCGTCCAAAGTGAAAGTGATCCTAATACCAACTTTCCCACTCTAAATTAACAACGATTAACTTCTAAGTTGAAATAGAGTGAAGCCTCCAAGTTCTACAAAAAGGCCAATTTGTCATTTACTGTCAATTTCTCATGTACACATTATCTTCATACACAAACTGAACATTACCCACTTCGAAATATGGTTTTCTAAATGTCTTCTATTCACAGGAGTTGTCTTAGTTTCTTAGTTCCTTGAAAGATGTTTTCTACTGCTACAACTTAAGACTCCCATTGTATTATTTTCTCACCATTGTAGACATTTGATTGTCTTCATACTAGTGGGTATGACATTTTATAATGGGTAGATACCAATTTTCACCTTAATACCATTTGGACACTCATTGCCATTCAATTTCTGTCAAATCTCCTTCTGGTTGAAGACTGGTTGTGCCTGTCGACAGATGCCTTTGCATATGTTGACAGCCGTAGATCTGGGCGGTTCAGAAGCCTAACCAGCGCCAATTTTAGCCAAATTTTTGTGGGACCCCTTTCCTTAAAATGCTTTTAAACATATCCAAAGGGGGAAACACAACTCCTCACCCTCTCAACGTCTCTAAGGGTGTCTTCACCCTATTTTCTACCCTAGGGTTCCTCTTTAGGGGGCCAGAATCATCTCTTCTTTCTCTCTATCTTCTCTTCCTCCAGCCTTCTTCCTCCTTCCAGATCATCTCTTTTCGTCTTCTCTTCAACCATGGCATCTCGAGGCAAGCTTCGAGCCACCCGGTCGCGTTCGTCTGCTCAGGAAGCAGAGAAGGTTCCTAGGTCCTTCTGAGCGCCGGAGTAGCACCGCAATGATCGACTGCCAGAGCTCGTCGTCTCCCAGGTTTGCAACTCACCATGGTACGGGAACCTTCAGTAAATTCGGCAGCCCCGCTATGTTCACTTCCCGTCCCTGGAAGACATGTTTCCAAATCTCCAGGCCATGTTTGACACCTAGGGTTGGACAGTCTTTCTATACTCCCACATGAAATATCTCCCACTGCAGTGACAGAGTTTTTCAACAACCTTGCATGTCTGCGGATGGCGACCTCTTCACATCCGTCAAGGTACAAGCTTCAAGCTTACTCCAAACTTCTCAGCACTGCTCTTCAAATTCCCAAACTCTGGGGCTGATGTTCTTCTAAGCCATCCCTCTGCCTCTAAGTACTACCAACACTCATCACCCTTCAACCTTATGACTCCACCAAAGATATTGTCAAGCTCAATGCCATTTCTTTCCTCCACTGCACCGACTGATCCATCACATTTTCACCATCTGATTGCTCCAAAGCATGGTAGTCGGGAACTCGTCACTGAGGTTCATAAATCTCCTTCTGGCTGAAGACTGGTTGTGCCTGTCGACAGATGCCTTTGCATCTGTTGACAGCCGCAGATCTGAGCGGTTCAGAAGCCCAACCGGCGCCAATTTTGGCCAAATTTGTGGGACCCCCTTTCCTTCAAAATGTCTTTTAAACATATCCAAAGGGGAAAACACAACCCTCACCCTCTCAACTTCCTCTAACGGTGTCTTCACCCTATTTCTACCCTAGGGTTCCTCTTTAGGGTGCCAGAATCATCCTCTTCTTTCTCTCTATCTTCTCTTCCCCAGCCTTCTTCCTCCTTCCAGATCATCTCTTTTCGTTTTCCCCTTCACCCATGGCATCGAGGCAAGCTTCGAGCCACCCGGTCGCGTTCGTCTGCTCAGAAGCCGGAGAAGGTTCCCAGTTCCTTCTCTGAGCGACGGAGTAAGCACGCGCAATGATCGACTGCCAGAGCTCATCGTCTCCCAGGGTTTGCACCTCACCATGGTACGGGGACCTTCAGTAAATTCGTGCAGCCCCGCTATTTTCACTTCCCGTCCCTGGAAGACATGTTTCCAAATCTCCAGGCCATGTTTGACACCACAGGCTGGACAGTCTTTCTATACTCCACATGAAATACTCTCCCACTGAGTGACAGAGTTTTTCAACACCTTGGCAGTCTGCGGATGGCGACCTCTTCACATCCGTCAAAGGTACAAGCTTCAAGCTTACTCCAAACCTTCTCAGCACTGCTCTTCAAATTCCCACTCTGGGGCTGATGTTCTTCTAAGCCATCCCTCTGCCTCTAAGTACTACCAACTCATCACCCTTCAACCTTATGACTCCACCAAAGATATTGTCAAGCTCAATGCCATTTCTTTCCTCCACTGCACCGACTGATCCATCACATTTTCACCATCTTGATTGCTCTAAAGCATGGTAGTTGGGAACTCGTCACTGAGGTTCATAAATCTCCTTCTGGATGAAGACTAGTTGTGCCTGTCGACAGATGCCTTTGCATCTGTTGACAGCCGCAGATCTGGGCGGTTCAGAAGCCCAACCGGCGCCAATTTTGGCCAAATTTTGTGGGACCCCTTTCCTTCAAATGTCTTTTAAACATATCCAAAGGGGGAAACACAACTCCTCACCCTCTCAACTTCCTCTAAAGGGTGTCTTCACCCTATTTCTACCCTAGGTTTCCTCTTTAGGGTGGCAGAATCATCCTCATCTTTTCTCTCTATCTTCTCTTCCTCCAGCCTTCTTCCTCCTTCCAGATCATCTCCTTTTCATCTTCTCTTCACCCATGGCATCTCGAGGCAAGCTTCGAGCCACCCGGTCGCGTTCGTCTGCTCAAGAAGCCGGAGAAGGTTCCCACGTCCCTTCTGAGCGCTGGAGTAAGCACCGCAATGATCGACTGCTAGAGCTCGTCGTCTCCCAGGTTTGCAACTCACCATGGTACGGGGAACCTTCAGCAAATTCGTGCAGCCCTGCTATGTTCACTTCCAGTCCTGGAAGACATGTTCCAAATCTCCAGGCCATGTTTGACACCCAGGCTGGATGGTCTTTCTATACTCCCACATGAAATACTCTCCACTACAGTGACAGAGTTTTTCAACAACCTTGGCATGTCTGCGGATGGCGACCTCTTCACATCCGTCAAAGGTACAAGCTTCATCTTACTCCAAACCTTCTCAGCACTGCTCTTCAAATTCCCAACTCTGGGGCTGATGTTCTTCTAAGCCATCCCTCTGCCTCTAAGTACTACCAACTCATCACCCTTCAACCTTATGACTCCACCAAAGATATTGTCAAGCTCAATGCCAATTTCTTTCCTCCACTGCACCGACTGATCCATCACATTTTCACCATCTTGATTGCTCCAAAGCATGGTAGTCGGGAACTTGTCATTGAGGTTCATAAATCCCTCTTTTTCTTCTTTCTCAAGTGCGAGTAAATCATTTGCCCGAACTCATGCTTGGTTTGATTCGTCAATGCTTCTACAACCCCAAGAGATCAATGCCCTATGCTTGCCCGATCACTTCACTTCTTCTCTTCATTGGCATCCACATTCCTGCCAGTGAACTTGTCACCCTTAAATCCTGTAGTGCATTTGATCTTACATCCCCTATAGGATGGGCTACAAGTTCATTGATGGGAAGTCACTAGGGACTTAAAGGGCAAGGAGCAGGCCGGTGTAGAAGATTCTGATCACGAAGATGTTGATGCGGACTCCCACGTAGAGCCATTGGATGCTCAGGGAGATGATGATGAAGATGCAGAAGATGTCAAAGACCAAGGACTACCAGATCAAGCACCATCTCTTAGAGATTTCATCGCTGGTCATATGGCTCAAATGCAGCAACAGCTTACCACCGGCTTTGAAAATCTCAACGCCCGTTTTGACCATGTTGAATCAAGGATGGATGCCTTGGCTGACACTCATGTGCAAATTCAGCATAGGCTTACCAGGCTCTCTACAGAGCTTCATGGGTTCCGTCATGCCCCTGCTCCGGGGAATGACGATGTCTAGAGAGTCTAGGAATTCGTCTGGGAAATGTAGTTCTCCTTTTCACTAGGTCTGGGTCATGTCACTAGTGTTTTAGTTTGTTGTGTCAGTCATGTAACTTCCCTTCTTTTGCCTTTCTTTATGTCATGACATGCAAATCTTTTGTAACTGTGTGTACTGAATGATCGTTGAATGAAATTCACAGTTATTTGCCTAATTCCTCTTCATGAGTGCATGGTCTTTTTTTTTGGATGTTGCCAAAAGGGGGAGAAACATCAATTATGCATAAATTGAAATTTTTCTCATCATCAAAAAGGAGGAGAATGTTGGGTTCTCATGTGTGATGGTTGTACTTAAATGTTTTAGATGATGAACACTGTTAATTGATGTTGAGTGAATGGTTGAAACATGATGACAGTGACAAAGTCAAGCAAGATACAATCATATAAAAACATGCTTCAATTGATCATCTATATATTTATTGTATCTCACTTAGAATGTTCTTTAATGTAGGTGTGAATGTATGCAAGAAAAACATTCAAATGCAAGAGCAAAAGCTCAAGAAAATGGCTTCAGGTAAGCACCTGTCGACAGCCCTAAAGGTCCATGTCGACAGATGAGCACAGGAAAGACAAACAAGCTTCAGGAAACACAAAAGAACACTGCCAGTCAACAGCAACAAATCATCTATCGACAGCTACACACAGATAAAGCCATTCCCGCAAGACCATTGTTCAGGAAACTGGAAACATGTCAACATCTGTTGACAGACACAATACTGGCTGTCGACAGACGAAGAGAAAACTGAATTACGAGATTTGGATATGTTTTATATTCAGGTGTTTCCTTTTAACACGTCTCTCCAAACTTGGACACCCATATATATAGAACATATTGAGGTATTTTCGCAACAAGAAGCCACCATACCAAAACCCTAAGAAAAACCCAAGAGAGAAAGCTTCTTCCTGCTGCTCTACTTCAACCCCCCGTCCTGAGCGAGGAAGATCCATCTTCCGAATGGAGTTGAAGTCAGTTCGTCCATGGTTCAAGCTACTACGTCATCTGAGGATCATCAAAGTGAAGCTTGGAGTTCTTCTGGACGACCAGCGACAAGAGTTCTTCATCTGGATTTGTTCTTTCATCTCAGAACTCTTATCCTTTCATATTTCTCATACATCTGTGTGTGTGGTTGTGATTCAAGCGTCCCTTGTGCTTGATTCACATGTGGCTAGTTGTTATGAATGCGTGTTTGCTTCAGACAATGTGGGTGAGTGTGTTGTAAGAGTCGAACTCGCTCATTAGCAATCGTTCTGCTTGTGTGAGTGGACGGTGGACATAGGATACACAAGTTGTGTACTCCGAACCACCTTAAATCATCGTGTCTATGGTTTGAACGTTTTACGTTAGATGTTTGGTAGGCACATTGGTTTCTCACACGTCGAATAGATCGTTATTTGTTCTGCTCATAATCAACATATGCATCTTAGATCAAATTCAATACAGTTCTGTTTGAGATTACAATAAGTTAGTGTTACCATCGAAAAGAAGGTCATAGTGTTTCTAGTTGGTAGCAATCAATTCAACCCCCCCCCCCTTCTAGATTACCGTCATAGATAATTCCGCACATCTTTCAACACCCACTACACTCAGCAGACCACCATCTGGGAAAGCATGCTGGGCACAGGAAAACAAAATAAACCACCCGACCACGGGGACACACGAAGTCCCATCAACACAGCCGAGAAACTCAGAAACGAACAGCAAGGCAACCTGGCCAACGTAGCAGCCAGACACACGGCCAAGAGCACAACACCTTGACTGGAAACACCCAAGCAGACTGTAACACGGAAAATCCAACTGGCAACAATGAAAGCTCATTTCTACGGAGAGAGAGAGAGAGAAGCGACAACCAAAACAACATGAAGTAGCTTTGGGGAGAACCTCCACTCAAAAGTTCCAAGAGAGATCCTTGGAGAACCTTACCAGATTACAGCCCAACCAAACGGCACACTTCGAGCCACAGGGGCAACATAATGGTGGCCCGAAATGAACCCAGAGCACTCCTGGGAAGAACCTCCGCCAGAAACGACAAAGGGTGATCCTGGGAAAAACTTTCACCAAAACACACAACCCAACGACCAAACAACACAGACTATCAGAGAGAACACTGTAGCAAGCAGAAGCAACGCAAGCCGGTCCTGGGAGAACCTCCACCAGAACCACCAAGGCACAGTTCTGAGAAAACCCTCCAGAACGCACCAGCTAAACCAACAGCATACCTCAAACCCTGAGGTAGCACAGCAACAGCAGAAATGAGCACGGAACAGTCCTGGGAGGAACCCCCACCAAGACAACAACAAACGGTTCTGGGAAACCTCACCATAACACAGGCCAACCAAGTGATGCACCTCAACCCAGAGGGCAACGCAACAGCAACCAGAAACGAGCACAATATAGTTTTGGGGAAACCTAACTTCCACCAGAACCAACAAACAAGGACTCCGGGAGCACCTCACCAGAGCTCACAACCAGCCAACACAAGGCCGACAAATAACCACAGACAAGTGTCGTAGCGCTCCACCAGTGATGCAACACGGCACACAAAACATCTGCTTAGCTCGAGCAACAACGCCGACCAAGCAGAGCACAACGCACAGACAAGAGACCACACACAAGACCAACACAGCACACACCCCAACCACAGGGGACAGCCAACAAGGCAAGGACACTTCGCCCGGTTCCGCAGACAACAACCCTGCACCGGTGAAGGCTACACCACACGCAGGCTCTCTCAGCCACAGCGGCACACACACACCCAAAATCACTGAAGACGACGAAGAGCACTGCGCCTGGACTTGCCTACAAGCGTCCTCCACATGGGGAAGACCACTGCCAGCGAGTCCACTGCCAACCGTGCCACCACGACACAAACACACCGAGTGACCACACTCGTCATGCATGCAGCACAGCAACAGCTGCAATCCACATACAGCTCGCAGACAAATCTTGCAGGGAAGCTGCACACCTGTAAAACAATTGAAAGCACAAGCCTAACACTAGTCGAACGGTGTTAGCAACGTACTAGTACCTTTCTTTGGGACAGCTATAGTTATTAACTCATTACCAATCTCAGTAGACCCACGCTCTGATACCAACTGTAACGACCCGACCTCCCGGACCCCCACCAAGGACCCCGAAGTTCGCGTCGCCACCCATAGATCCGAAGACCCGGAAGGGTTAGATGAAATAGTCTAGTGAGATATGTACTGAATTTAAATAACTATAACAAGATATACAATATACAATGTGTCCCAAGTAAAAGCACAGGTACAAGAAGAAAGGTGCAGTCCTTAAGGGGCATACCCCGAGAACTTGCAAAGCACAACTCTCAACTCACTCAGGTACAAGAGCTCACAACACTTGCTCTCACTGCTGATGACAACACACGGCGCCACAGTCGCCTCTGAAACTCGTCCGACACTGAGCTCCCACGACGACGAGCCCCTAGTTGAAGGAAGTAGGGGGTGACCCTCGCGAACAAGGCCCAGTAGGGATTACTAGTCCCTCACCGGCCAGAGCAGCAGGAACTCCGAAAATAGGAAACTACACTAGAAAGTTGTAAAGTGAGGAACACCTACAGCAGGGTACTACTAAGCAACAGAACAGAACAATGAAATGCCACGACCACTAACCAAGGTCGTGACACGCACATGACTCCCGCAGAATCCAATGGAGTCGGGCACAAAGCGGAAGTAACCCTCGGCACACCTGCCGAGACCACGCAACAACCAAGTGAGAATGATGTCTCACCGCAAGCACGGACAACTCAGACATCCACAAGGTCGAGGGCCCACAAGCAGAACCACCCCGGACCCTAGACACATCGCGAGGTCGGGAAGCCACACACGCCGGTGCCACCATGGACTGGCACCCAAGAACGAGACTACGGAACCGAGAGGACACCGAAGCGAAAACCACCAGAAGCACGGGTCCACACAAGGCCAGACCAACGACGCCCATGGAAACTAGGCACAGCCAGGCTATAACCGCCGTGCAAGCTCGGGCAACGAGTTGTACTTGGACACGTCGTGAGGAAACACCGTCACAACAATAGTAACCAACCCACTGCTGCTAGCAGCCAAGAGGGGGGGCACGCTGTCCACGCCCTCTGCTTGCCAACCTAGCTCCTGCCTCCCCTCCGCAGAAGAGTGAGATAGAGCCGCCACAGAAACACACAAATGCATGCAATACCGCAGCCTGGCCAAGCTGCGGCCTCACGCCTAGCACCACTATGTGGCTCCAGAACCAACACAGAGAGAGGCAGTGAGACAAAGGACTATCTGGGCTGTGTTGGGAAGAAAACACCTCGACAACCTCGGCGTCCCGCCCCAGACAAGAGAGCTCTACAAACGACTTAGCGCCGCTTTCCAAACCTCGTTTTCCCCTCCGCTCTAGAGTCCGCCAACTCGGCTGCCAACTCGAGCACGCTCGTAGCCCAGAGCACTCCCTCAACAGGCTCCCGAGGATGGGGGTCCCTGGCAACGGAAACAACCTCTAAATGGGACAAGCCCTCAAGTGCCAAGCACCAGGCGAACAGGTGGGGAAAGCACAACAAGAACCATGCCGAACCGCTGGCTTGTAACCCACAACAAGCCCAGCAAGCAAGAGGCTCTTACAGACGAGCCAGAACCTCGGAACACCACCAGTCGGTACAGAAAGCGTCGCTCTGCTAATAATTGATAGGCCGCAAGTCAATCGATTATTAGACAGAGGCGACCCTCCTAGCACCGCTGCCAGGACATGGCCACGAAGGTGTCACCTTCGGTCACTGAACGTAGGGAGGTAACCTGCCGCGTTCCCCACCAGAAGGTCCTAAGGGTAAAGTCTGCCCTGGGGCACATGTCGACACGCCAACCGGGGCAACGAAAACACCCGAGACAACACACATACTTTCGCGTCCCCCTAGGCCGTCGTGATACCATCACGACGGGAAAGGGCACCACGATAGCAACCCTATCGCGACGGGGAAAAGCGTCGCGACAACAACCTTGTCACGACAGGAAAATGCGTCACGACAGCGATCCTTATCGCGACAGGCAAATGCGTCGCGATGGCAGACGCCTCTTCTAGTGTCGCAACTCACACCACGGTCATGACACCAACAGAGAGGCAGGCCCAAGGGATGCTCCATCCCGGGGCCGCTCACAAGCCACACACATACCACACGGGGGAGGGGAGTATGGAGAAGCAGTAAACACTATCTACAAACCCCGAGGGGCTCCCAATCCACCCGGATCGAGAAGAGCACAAGCAATCCCTACCTTAAATAAAGAACAAACCCTAATAGGGCCCTTCACGTCGGATTGGCCACCTCCTCCTCACTCCACACAAGCTCCATGATGCCGGGACACCACACACGGCCCTCTTCCTCGCCTGAAACACACAAAGGCGAGAGAGGGAGGCGGAGCACCATTGGAGGGGGAGAAGAGAGGGGAAAGAGGGAGAGAGGGAGAGAGGAGGAAGGGGTCTCCGGCCAAGGCCTTATGCCTTCGGCACCCAAGACGCGACGGGGCAACGCGTCGCGTTAAAGACCTTAATGTGACGGGTCAACACACCGCGACAAGAACGCGTCCCCCAGGGACACCGCAACAACGCGACAGGTCGTACTGACACACCTGCCACCTTGACAGGCATCAGACGACCGAAATGATGGGACACTGTCGCGACCTATTGACCGGTCGCGACAACAAGACACGACGGGAAAGTCGGACGCGACAAGAATGCGATGCACATGCTCGTCACGACAAGGATGACTATCGCGTCGGACACCCACGACGTGACACTAACGCGTCACCCATCCTGGACGCATTAGTGGCCAGCCATCCAAGACACCAGATGGAAAGCCGGGTCTTACACACACGACTCGACCTCCACGGAAACACTAATCCACCTCAACACCAGAAAAGGCTAGCATATTGTATGCCACCACAACCAGCTACCCACGAAGGGTATAGGTACATGAAACCACAAGGTACCACAACCGGAGAGTCACCTCTCACAACCACAACCACACGAAATCTCGATTCGGAAGGAATGATGCCACCACGCAGGTAAAGACCATTGGTTCATGATGCCAGTATCCAACTCGGACACACAACACAAGAACTACCTCTTAGTCTCGCAGTCCAGGACAAAAGGTCCAACTGTGGCTCCACAACCACACTGCAAAGGCCAAAGAACTGTGGAGACCAACCAACACAGCACCTTCAGACCACACACAACTGTAGGCCCATGACTGGCACCTTTACAGACTCTGGCCTGAGCTCTCTAAAATGAGGCACTGGAAACACAGGACTAGCTAGGGCCCAGTACATCTACTGGTATTCGTACCCCTAACTACGAGTGCGCTACAAGCGACCGAGTACACCCACAACACACAAGTCGCTGCCCCACTATCGTCTTTCCCTCAGCCAGACGTACAACTCAAACACAAGAGTGAGGGTGTCCAGAAAGACGACATAGACCTCTATGGTACACACAGTACCGGGACAAACCCCGAGCACAAAAAACCACAACGTGCCTAGATCACACAGAACCTGTGGTCCCCGACTGAAGAGGCATTCCGGAATAGGTGTCGGACCACCAAACTCGGCCACACACAAGTCTTTCCGAATATTAATATAACCATACAACTTCCATTCATACACCACGGAAATTTACATAATAGACTTGCTTGTCATTGGCTATCACATGACCTCCATAGCAGCCACACATATGAACCATACATATGAACCACTTAATCTTAATAACATACTTAACATGATTAACAAATTCACTAACAAGCCATAAGCCAACCCCTTAATCCTATAACATGATTAACTAACATTAGCCAAACCCAAAACACTACCAAACATAGCCATAAGACCAAGGCTAGGCCCAAACAGGACCCTCACTGCCAACCAGCACAACACAGACCTCGGAAGCTAAAACATGACGGACACAAACGTCGCCTTTCAAATCGTGACGACCCCACTGGTCACATCAACAAGTTGATCGTGATAGAGCCCAAGGTCATGACCTGAACACGACGGCCCGACATGTCGCCTACAAGCCAATCGATACAACACCGAAAATCAGAGTGTAAATCGCGACGGACCTCCTCGTCGCGTTTACACCATCGATAACAACCCAATGATCGGAAGAGAAACGCGATGGACTATCCCATCGCGTTCTCACCAAAACGCGACATTTCAAACTGTCGCCTTATCAGGCAGATGGCTGAACCCTCATTTCTTCCCAGAAAACCAATCCACAGACCATTTAAACTACCATTTCATTCATTAAAACATAAGATACACTACCATACACTGCCATAGCATGATTTTCTAAACTCTAAAACATGTAAATTAAATGAAAACACAAGGTAAGTCTTCCTACCAACTCGACGAGCCCATAAAACGCAAAGAACACCACATCGCCGGCAGGCCCATGCTCCGGACAACCTCCTCGCGTGGAACCCTTGCCGGACCAACCACCAGGAAGCCGAAATGCCAGAAAGCACCACAAAAACTCCTTCCCTCGGCTAGATAGAGCCACCTCTGTTCTGTCTGGCCCAAAACAGAACATTAAATGCAAAACCTAAATCGCAACGTATGCAGATGTCATGTTTAAACATTAAACGCGACGTACAGAACCATCGCCAATCGGAACCCAAAACGCCACTCATCACCAAGGTGGTTCCAAGTAGGCACCAATCGCATCAATAATCATGACGTACCAACCCGACACGTTCAAAAACAACACTCCCAATCGATCCGACAATCAATATGGAGAACGTGACGTGTAAAGCCATCGCATTTCAAACGCGACGACCTACCCTGTCGCCTTCTTCACCAGAAAACCTGTGGGCTGTTTGGGCCTAAACCTCCGGCCCACAACACCCACACAACGCACGGTTACCTCAACCAAGGCTCCATGACCCCACATTGGCCACATGCACCACACCAGAACCATTAAACTCGGATCCAAACGGTCACGACGCTACATTACTACCACCTAAAAGAAATGTCGTCCGCGACATTCAGAACGAAACCACGGAAGCTAGACTACCCCTAAAGAAATAAAGCCATACACAGAACAAGAAGGATACACTTCATGGCTTCAAACTGCTCTTCAGATTTTCTACTTTCCTGCCTTAATCAATCCATTTCTGTTCTACTTTCTATTCTACTTTCTTTCATAGCTCGAGCCATACTATCCTATTGTAGGTGCTTTATCTCCTTGGACTCAACCTATTGCCACATTTTCTTGGCTGTGTTTGCAACACCCTTTTTTGTGCCATCTTGCTTGGTGAAAAATCTGTTATCATAAACCGCTACTTTTGGACTATTCAGCCATACTAATATTTTTCTACACCTCTATACCATTGGTTCCTCGCTTCAACAATTGCTTGCACATTCCCACTGTACCTTCATATCTACACTTACTTATTGCCTTACTCTGCCCATTACTAATTGCCTGCACAAAAATATGTTCTGCCTTGACTTGTCATCCATTATCTGATTCAATCCATTTTCTTGCTTTGTATACTAACAATACTTGATATACTACTCTGAAACTCTATTTTTTCAATTATTCTATTTATTCATATTATCTTCTATCTTTCCGCTACGCACTCTGATTACATCGAATATTTTCTAAATACTCTACAAATACTATTATCATTACCACTTTCAATTCTTTTCATTGTTGTTACCATTCTGACCTTAGGTGAACCCAAACCTGACTTTATTTACTTACCCAAAAACATCTCATGTAATTAATGACCACTGGAAGAAAATACTTGAAACCTCAAATTGTCTTCTTTGCCATACTGCTATTAGTATAATCTGCTCTTTCTATTCATTGAAAATTACAATCTAGCTGTCTCATCATATTAAACCTATAACATTTCAAAATAACTTATTTGTACTATTGTAACACTGTACTCTTTCATCATGGAATAAACTGCTCAACTAACTCTGCACATGCTCTGCCACTAAATTTACCCAATTCTTTTAATTAACTGCTAACCTACCCAAAAGACTTCTCTACTCAACTGATTAAGCCCTTTCCATTTGCATTCCACAACTCACTGACCTCAAGAATTTCAAATTGTGCACATTACTTATTCTTCCTGCTATACTCTGCCATAATCTTATTTGTTCTTTATTCCTTAACCAATCTGTCTCTACTACCACACCAAATTCTAAAAAAATATTCTAACAGAAGAATACCTATGCTCAACTGAATTACTCATTATGCACTACCATATAAACTCTTACTGAACATCACTCTACTTATCTGACTATAACCATTTGCTGATTTGCTATACCCATCTTTTCTTCTGATCAATAATGATGAACTTTAAATTTATTGCCAACTGGATCAAACACAAAACCATCTCTGCGAAGTGCTTCCCTTTACTTATTCTTTCAACTAATTAATCTCACTGTACTACTTAAACTTTATGATTCATACTATAACTCTTCTTAGTACATAACTGCCTTTTATTGAAACAGTGCCAAAATCTGAAATTTAAACACCCATTCCCTTTAAATACAATGCTTTACCCTTTCTGATTCATCTATTCCACAATGTTGCTTTACAATCTCCGCATTCGCTCTTACTGTACTCTACTATTACATCTCTATTTTTATTCATTGAAACCATTACTACTATAACCCCATTGTTGACACTGGCAATTCTGAAATTTAAATATAAATCTTATCTGAAGCTTAATCCCATTACTATTAACACATATGTTCCTTTACAAATCTTTATCTACTAACACTAATATTCCTCATTCCTCTCTTTCTTGAATCAGCCTTTCTATATCTCTTCCATTCCACTTTCTTTCTAACAATCTTAATCCCAAATCCTCAAAGTTGGAACACCTTTCTCAACACTTGATCTGATCTTGCTAACTCTCTTAATCTTATTCAAAGTAAACTGACTCCAATTACCTAACCTTGTACCATTCCTTGCCTCAACTGTCACGATATACTGAATATTCTCGCAAAATATCACAAAATCTCACTGCAATACCATAATGTATAACAAATACTATTGTGTCCCTAGTTTTGATGATGTCATGAACCAAGTATAACTGTCATAAATATCTAAGAATCCTCTAACACATGTTTACTTATGACAGGAAAATTCTCAAAGTCAAAAGATCATGTGTGTGTTGACACACGTTGCTCTGACGGTCGACACACATGGCTCAGTTAGTGACTTACTAGGGCGTAGTGAACTACTTGAGTCAACACTAGCCAAAGGTCAGGTCGACACGTGCTGGTTTTCCAATAAGTGTAGAAGAGAAAAGAATCACTTGAGTCGACACTATTCAATATTAGGTCGACACATGTTGATCTTCATGTTAGCACTAAATGGAAAGAATCTCAAGAGGTCGACTCTAGATGAAGCTCAGGTCGACACAAGTTCTAGCAAGCGATGGAATTAAAGAGTACGGGGAGTCAACACATGTTGAAGGTTAGGTCGACTCTACTATTCCAAGAGGTCAGCACTTGATTACTATGAGGTCAACACAAAGCATATGAACAACTAGTCTCCACTGAAGTCTAATGGATAAGGTCAACACATTAAGTCATGAGGTCGACACTACTAAAGGATTTGCATTGATCATGGCCAGTTTAATTGTGCATCGACACAATGCACAAGAGGTGTCGACACACTAGTCTCTTTCTCTCAGTAAGGAAAAGGATTGCCAGCGTGTTCTTTTTGGGCACATGATCCAAGGCCCAATTATTGGGGATTCTTGGCGCACCTTACAAGGTTCTGGAAGAGACCTTTTGGCGCCAAAAATATCTCCCAATGAATTGGGGATTCTGATGGGGCCCACCTAAAGATTCTGATATGCTAATCAAAAAGGTGTGTGGCGTCTTCTTTGAAAGCAACACACACAGAAGAAACATAGAGCAGTAGAGAGAAAGCAAAGAGAGAGAAAGTTGAGGAGAAGAGGATCCGGTACAAATCGCTAAATGGGAAAAAGAGATGCTGCATCGCTTCTTCATCATGTATGAAGCCCTGTCGTTGTTCTATTGAAGCAGAGCTTTGAAATTTCTGCACAATCTGAGGCAATTTGATCCTTGAACTACGACCAGAAGAAGAGTTTGAGGAATTCAAGTTTGAAGAAGAAGCAATTTGGAATTTAAGTGGAGAATTGATTAGATCTCGACTCCATTGAATCTGCAACAAGAGTGTTTGATAAAATTCCTCTCACTTTTAGTGATTTCTTTTGTGCGACATTTTCTATTTTTTCTGAACATCACACTAATTGGTTATCTGCTCCGAAAGGAGTAGATGAACAGATCCTACACTCTGTGTGTTAGGATTGTGAGATTGTCATAATCTTGAAGCTGTGAATCAGCGGTGTTGAAGCTGTGTAGCTTAGCATAGACAGAAATAGGAATCTATCTCTCTAGATTCTAGAGAGAGAAGCTCTGAGTCTCTTGGTCGTGGTGCCTGCTGAGGGCTGGCCGTCAGCCAGGGGCTGGCGATTTTCTGATGCTGCATAGTCTTATGGCGTCCCCAGTAGATGGTGGGGTTGCCTTGGCTGGTGTGGAGGTTGGAGCCTCCTCTTGGGGAAGATGCTCCTATGCTCAGATTATTGCGGAGTCTAAGCCGCCTCCTTCTATGCCGATAGGCATCAAGCCTCCTGGTTTCACTGATTCTGGAGAGCCGGCGGTGTTCTTCTCCAGGGAAGAGGTTGGTAAATCCATACTTACTCTTAACCAGGCTGTTATTATAAGGTGTGCATATGGAAGGAGTTCCATACCATATTTTAAAAGCTGCTTGTCTCAAAGGTTGGAACTTAGGGAGGATTTCATAGTTAGTGTTCTTAACCATAGACATCTACTGTTGCGATTTGAGGATAAGGAGGATTTTCTGAAGGTCATATTGCGTAGGAGCCTTTACATCAAAGGTCTCTTATATCGATTTTTTAAGTGGGAGGCTCAGTTTGATTTTGATGCAGATCCGACTGTCATGCCTATCTAGGTAGGCTTCCCTTTGCTCCCTGTTAACTTCTACTATCCAAACATTTTATGATCCATTGCAGGCAATCTAGGTCATGTGTTGAGAATTTATAAGCCTACTTCGGCTCTTACCTAGACACAGGAAGCCTTTGTTTGTGTGGAACTGGATGTAGCTAAGGCTAGACTTGGAAGGATATGGATAGGTTGTGGGCAGGAAGGCTTCTGGCAAAAAATAAATTACTATAAGGTTCCTGGAGTCTGCAACTTTTGTCATAAGCTAGGTCATGCAGAGTCGGAGTGCAAAAAGAAGACGAAGGATGCAGTTGTCATGGAATTTCCTCAGAGGAAGCATAATGTTCAAGAAAGGAAGATTGTTGAATCTGGAACTGTTAGACAATCTTGGCATCAGAAGGAGGTCAGCAAGAACAATAAAGATTTGCCATTGAATAATTACTTTGATCAGCTGAAGGAAAGTGATCCTCCGATGGAGGCTTCTGATGACACTCCATCTGGGTTATCCAATCATGATCAGCAGGCCCTGAAGGTCCAGGAGTACAATGTTTGTATTCAAGATTCGCAGGCTCTACAAGTTCCTTCTTTTAAACTGGTGCAAGCAGATCATGCTTCTGAGGGAGCTCAGAGAAATGGGTCTCAGGGGGGTCAGGATGAGGAAGCTCAGCAACAATCCCTACTGCATGGGGTGCATGGCAATATAGGGGTGGTCAGTCTGCATGGTTTGGGCTCTGAAGATGTTGCTATAGATGATTGTGTTGGTATTCAAAAATTGCTTCCTGAGAAGGTAGATTTTTCAATACCGGTGCAGTCTGAGGGTCTTTCTGAGGGGACCCAGGGATCAGGTTCACATAGGGATCATGAAGAGGTTGTTCAGATCATACCCACGTTGCTTGGGATGCATGGCATATTTAAGGGGGTTTGCCAGCACAGTTCTAGCTCTGATACAGTTGTAGTTCATGTTCCTGACGGCAGGGGGATGGAGGTCAGTGTTATTCCGCGATAACTCCCACCGGGGAAGAAGAAGCCTTTCCGAGTTCTGATATTTCAAAGTTAAAACCGCCCGACTCCATTCTCAACAGGGTTTCTATTCTGGTGGAGGCGGAGAATATTCACATTCTGAATAAGAACAAATATTACAAAGAGGGAAAGTAGAAGGATCTGGGAGCCAGGACTCGTTCCAAGGCAAGATCTGATGGGGGATCTTTAGCGGGTTATGTGTCCTCATGAATCCGTCCATTTTATATTGGAATATAATAGGAATAGCAAATTTAGCCTCTCGGCGTTCGTTAAAGAGAATTATTCGGAATAACAGTGTGGATTTCCTTGCTCTTGCTGAACCGAAGGTTTCGTTGGATCGGGCGATTTCCCTACAATCATATCTGGGTATGGATTCGGTTATAGGAAATTGTGGTGAAAGTTCTAAATTATGGGTCTTTTGGCAGAATTTTCCTTTCCAAATGGTCAATTGCTTGAACCAGCATATTACTATGGCTGCAATGCAGGATAATAGGGCTATTCTTTTTATAATAGTAGTATATGCTAGCTGCCATGCAGATAGAAGACGTTCCTTATTTGATGAAATTCTTAGCTTCTCTAGTGGTGTTGATGTTCCCTAGTTAGTGGGAGGGGATTTCAACTGTATTGCCCTTCTATCGGAGAAGAAAGGAGGCAGCTCAGCAAATTTACATGGCATGCTGGACTTTAATGCATTCATTTCGGGGGCTGATCTTATGGATGTGGGTTACAATGGTCCTATGTGTACCTAGTCTAATAATCGTACTGGGCAAGCCGCAGTTTTTGCTAGGCTGGACAGATTCCTAATGAACTCTGCCGGAGATGATAAGTTTTCTGGCATGATTGTTAAGCACCTCCCTAGAGGCCCTTCTAACCATGCTCCTTTACTGGTGTCCTTTGGTTCTTCTCCAAGATATCCAGCTAGATTCACCTTTCAATCCATGTGGACCTCTCATGACACTTTTAGCGACATAGTCAAGGCTGCTTGGGATGCTCCCATTGGGTGGCACTAACCTGTTTGAAACTCTTCATCTAAAGTTGAAAGCAGTTAGAGGTGCCCTGCATATCTGGAATAAGCGGACCTTTGGTAACATTAATGACAACTTGCTAAAATATGAAGAGGAGGCTAGAGAGAAGCAAGAAGCTTTTGATTTAAATCCTTCTATTGAGAGCCGCACTGCTATGGGTGCAGCGAATGCTAATCTGAGGAGAGCTATGAACCAAGTGGAGATTTTCTGGGCTCAAAAAGCCCGTATGCAATGGTTGGATAATGGTGACAAAAATACGGCTTTCTATCATGCTGTGGTTAAAGGTAACAGGAGGCGTAATACAATATCTAGGTTGCAGGTGGATGGTGTTTGGAATGAGAACTAGGAAGCTCTTAAGCAAAATGATGTTCAGTATTTTATGTCTCTTCTTCAATCCTCGGAGCATTCTATTGATGAAACTCTTTTGCATGTTATTCCCACAATTGTTTCAGATGCCCAGAATATGGAGCTTACTACTATCTCGTCTAAGGAGGAGATCAAGGCGGTAGTGTGGAGTCTGAATCCTAGCCGCGCCCCTGGTCTTGATGGTTTCATGGGTCATTTCTTCACTTCTTGTTGAGAGATTATTCACCTGGACGTTATCAAGGCTGTTGAGAGTTTTTTCCAAGGCTTTCCCCTGCCAGATGGGTGACTTCTTCTCTGATAGCTCTTGTTCCCAAGATTGACTATCCTGTGTCCTATGGGGACTATAGACCGGTCAGTTTGTGTAACTTTTGCTATAAAATTGTCTCAAGAATTCTGTGTGAAAGGCTAATCAACATTCTCCCTATGGTTATCTCTGAAGAACAAGGTGCATTTGTAAAAGGTAGGTACATTCTTGACAATGTCTCTCTTGTTAGACAACTTGTGAAAGACATTGGTAGGAAGGTTAGGGGTCATAATGTACTGTTAAAGCTCGATATCAGGAAAGCATATGATAGTGTGGAGTGGGATTTCCTATTTACGGTTGTAACATCTCGGGCTTCCGGTTTCCCCGTCCGCGTGTTGGATGACTGGCCACTAACGCGTCCGGGCTGGGCGACGTGTTAGTGTCGCGATGGAGGTGCCCGTCGCAACAGTCATCCCTGTTGCGACTGCTTTCTGCATCGCGTTCTTGCCATGCTCGGTCAATGGGTCGCTACTGCTTTCTGCTTTTTGGTCGTCTGACACCTATCAGAGTAGCAGGCGTGGCAGACTGACCTGTCTGGATGTCATGGCGTCCTTGGTGGGCACGTTCTGGTCGCGTTGTGGGCAGCCGTCGCGTTACGGTTGGTAACGTGACGCCCCGCCCCATCGCGTTCTGGGGACCGAAGGCTAAAAGCCTTGGCCGGTGCCCCTTCTCCCTCTTTTGGTTCTTCTCCCTTCCCTCCTCCTCTCTGAGGTGGGGAAGGTTTCCCCTCTCTTCCTTCGGCGGTGGAGCTTGGCGGAACGGCGGCGGCTCATGCGGAGCGGTGGCGCGGCATCGTGGAAGCGAGGAGGTGGTGGCCGTGGTGTCGTGAAGACCCCCTTTGGGGGGTTCGGTTCGTCATTCCTGTAGGGATTTCTTGTGCCCATACTTGTTGGGTGGATTGGGAGTCATTTTAGGTTAATCCATGCTTTTACAGCTTTCACCATGCTCCCCT
The DNA here is from genome assembly GCA_014218235.1 of Colocasia esculenta. NCBI lineage: Eukaryota > Viridiplantae > Streptophyta > Magnoliopsida > Alismatales > Araceae > Colocasia > Colocasia esculenta. Next base: position 117,872,122 of record CM024757.1, on the reverse strand, counting down.
CCCCATGGTTGTGTGTTTTGTAATGTGTAGGTGACCCCGGGATGTAGCTTCCCGGTGGTCTGCCTTCCGTCTGATGTCGCGACCGCAAATCACGTCGCGACATCAGAGGAGGCATCGCCCCAATCGGATGCGACCTTATCGCGGTGCGGGTGGCCGTCGCGATAAGGGTCGTGTCGCGACCCAGTTGTCCGTCACGACAAGTTGTTGTTGCGACACGCTGCCTGGTCGCGACAAGGTTGCCACGACCTGGTTTCCTATCACGACATGAGTATTGTCACAACGCACTTCCCCGACGTGACTTGCCTGTCGTGGTTGCCCTACCCGTCGCGATGGGATCGTGATGGGCTAGGAGGGCGCGATAAGATCTGGTTTGCCTCGGGTTTTTTTCGTAGCCGCGGTTGGCATGTCGGCTTGTGCCCCAGGGCAGGGTTGCCCTCCGGACCTTCTGGTAGGGAACGCGGCAGGTTGGCTCACTGCGTTCAGTGATCGAAGGTGACACCTTCGCGGCCGTGTCCTAGCGGTGTCGCTAGGAGGCTCACGTCTGTCTAATAATCGATGGTCTGGCTACCAATCGATTATCAGAAGAGCGTTGGTTTCTATTCTGTTTGGTGGTGTTCCGGTTTCTCGGGCCGTGCCTTGTGTGCTGGCGTTGGCCGACGGCCCTTCTGGGGGTTTCCGGAAGGGGTGCCATACGTGCCTATGCCTGCTGGGCTTGTCTTGGTTACAAGCCAGTTGTGCTATTTCTATTGGTGGTTGCCACACCAGTTCTCTTTCGCCCGGTGCTCGGCACTTGAGGGCTTGTCCGTGAGACAGGTTGTTACCATTACCTGGGACCCCCAACCCTGCGCGTCTGTGTCAGAGGGTGTTGCTACGGGCTGCGGGCGTGCTCAAGTCACAGACTTGGAGCAGAAGGGGAAAATGGTGGGGACAGTGGCGTGAGTCATTTGTAGAGCTCTCTTAGCTGGTCTGGGTCTTCGAGGTGGTTGAGGTGCTCTTTTGGTGCAGACCAGCTAGTCCTTCTCACTGCCTCGCTCTATGTTGGCTCCGGAGCCGCATAGAGAGGACAGGCGTGGGGCCGCAGCTCGGCTGGGCTGCGGTGGTTGTGTTGTTCTTGCTATGACTCGCTAGCCTCACTCTACCGGGGAGGTTGTAGGCAGGAGTCGACGGCTGGCAAGCTGGAGGAGTGGACTGTGTGTCCTCCTCTTAGCTGCCTGTGGTGGTGGCTTGTGTGTTCTTGCGTGACGGTGTTTCTCACGCTGTTTCTGAGAATGTGTTTCTTGTTGCCCTAGCTTGCACGGGGGTTGTAGCCTAGCCGTGCCTAGTTCTGTGGGCTTGGTTAGTTTGGCCTCGTGGGCCATGTTTAGTGGTTTCCATTCTGTGGGTTTTCTCGGGATGCCTAGTGCGGGCACCCAACTGCTGTTTCTGTAACCCGTTCCTTGGTGCTGTCCTTGGTGGCACTGTAGTTCCCTGACCTCGTGGCATGTCCGAGGTGCAGGGTGGTTCTGCTTGTGGGCCCTCGACCTTGTGGAGGTTTGAGGTGGCCGTGCCTGTGGTGAGACTGTGCTTCTCACGTGGTTGCTCGGTGTCTCTCGTGGTGACACCTAGTTGTTCCTTCCTGACCTCGTGGAGGTCCAAGATGTTGGTGCTTGTGTCATGAGACTCTGGTCTCACGTGATTGCTTCGGTGTTCCATGAGTTTCTTTGTCCTGGCAGGTGTATGCCGACGGTTGCTTCCGCATTGTGTTTGACTCTACTGGTTCTGCGGCAATCGTGTTGGTCCCGACTCTGGTTGTGGGTCGTGGCATGTCTCTGTTCCGCTGCTTTGTAGCTCTCTGTAGTAGGTGTTTCCTGCTTTACTACTTTGTAGTCTGTAGAGTAGTTTTACTTCCGCTTTGTTGGAGTTCCTGCTGCTCTGGCTGGTAAGGGACTAGTTATCCCTGCTGAGCCTTATTCGCGAGGCTCACCCCCCTACTCTTTCCAGGTAGGGACTCGCTGTCGCAGGAGTTCGTTGCCGAACGGTCGTGGTGGCAGTTTGTTGCACCGTGTGTTGTCAGCAGTGTGAGTTGTGAGCGTGAGTGCTTGTAGTGGGAGTTGAGAGTGGCCTTTTTGCAAGTCCTCGGGGTATGCCCCTTAAGGACTGCGCCTTCTTGTTGTACCTGTACTTTTATTTGGGATATGTTGTACATAATTTCTTTATTAATGTACGAACTTTCTTGTTACAGTTATTTGAATTCATTTCTTATCTCACTGGACTAAATTCTAACCCTTTCGGGTCTTCGGATCCGTAGGTGGTGGCACGACCTTCAGGGTCCCTAGCGGGTCCAGGAGGTCGGGTCGTTACAGCAGTCCTCAAAAAATTTGGCTTTTCGCACAGATTTACTTCTTACATTGGTATGTTGATTACTAATAGCTGGTTCTCAATCTTATTCAACAGCTCCCCTACTGGCTATTTTCATTCTACCCGGGGTCTTAGACAAGGAGATCCAATTGCCCCGGCTCTTTTCATTATCATGGAGGAAGCTCTCAGCTGAGGTATTATGAATTTGGTGCAAACAGGTTATCTTCACCCTTATGCTGGGCCTAGAGGGTGCACTCCTATATCTCATCTTCTTTATGCAGATGATACTCTTATATTCCTCAATGGGGGGAAGCATAATGTTCAGAAAATGATGGATTTCTTCAATAAATATTCTCATTCCTCAGGTCAGCATATTAAGCCCTCCAAGAGTTGTTTCATGATTTCACACAGGACGGCTCCTCAAGCAGTAAGTATGATTAAAAAGGTGACTGGTTTCAAAAAACAAATTGGTCCTATGGTATATCTGGGGGTTCCGTTGAGACCTGGCAAGGTCTTAGCGTCGAACTATAAACCTCTTGTTGAGAAGATTAACAGGAAGCTAGCCTCATGGAAGCCAAGACTGATTTCATAGGCAGGTAGAATTACGCTAATAAATTCAGTGCTGCCTCCCTTCCGGTCTATCTGGCAGCTTCATCGTCCATCCCAAGTAGTATTATGCGTTACATTGACAAGAGCTCTGCAGCCTTTTTCTAGAATGGTTCTGAAGGTGTACGTCACCGTCATTGGGTGGCCTGGTCCACTATTCAATGTCCAACTGCGGAAGGAGGTCTAGCAGTTCGTAGTATCAAGTAGGTGCAGGTTGCTTTGGCTGTTAAAACTTTGTGGAATATTCAACAGGGTTCTTCTTTCTGGGCTCTATATGCCAGGAAACGCTATTCAAATGGCAATTATGTCAACCTGCCAGGAAATATCATCAAAAATTCAGGAAGTAGCTCTTCAAGTTATTAAAGAAAACACTAAATGGATCCATGGGAGAGGCACAAAGATTGACTTTTTATTAGATATCTGGCTTGGTGAAAGGCCTCTTTCTGAGCATCTCAGCGTTCCATATGATGGTGGGAGGATTACTCTGCATGACGTTATCAATGATATCCAACACCCTGTAAGATCTCTTCTGCCAAGTGGGATCCTTCAGGGGGTTGTTCTTAAGGAGATGGAGGATAGGTGTGTTTGGGGAGCTACACAGGATGGTTGTTTCTTCTCAAAGTCTTCTTATAACCTGGTTAGAAGCGTTGGGGTGAAGCGACCTACCCTTTCTAAAATCTAGCATAACTCCTACTATAGGAGAACCTCACTATTCTGCTAGAAAATTCTGAAGAGAGCAGTCCTTGTGGATCAGAGAGTCGTTGAATGTGGTATCCAGCTTGCATCGTGTTGTTCCTGTTGTAGGAGTCCAAGCCAAGAGGATTATAACCACCTATTTATATATGGTGATATGGCTGCTTTCCTATGGAAATGGTTTCTTCCCCTCATTAGCCCAAAAATCAATATGCACAACCAAATCACGATGAGAATTTGGAGCTTTCTGCTACTTACTAATGTTTCTTCTCCTCTTGGATTTGTGTCTCTATACTGCCTTATTCTTATTCTTTGGGAGACTTGGAAGGAGAGATGTTCGGCAAGGTTTGAGTCCAAACGGTTTTCAGCTGGGGTGGTGATTAACAGCATCAAGTTTATGATAGCTAACTCTCTAGCTAAAATGCAATTTTTGGAAGAGCCTTCGAGTTATGAGTTGCAGGTACTTCATCAATTTGGTTTCAGTCCTCAAGTCTCCCCAAAACGCCTAAAGCTTGTTTGCTGGATTCCTCTAATTACGGATTTGTGTCTAAATGTGGATGGTGCTAGAAAGGGAACCCAGGTGTCTGTGGGGGTGGTGGTTGCATTCGTGATATGCATGGTGCAATAAGAGTGGCGTTCGCTCACTTCTATGAAAACGGCAACAGTATGATCGCTGAAATAAGAGCCTTGTGTGATGGAATTCGGCTGGCAGATTTCCTGGGTCTTCGGCTCTCTATTGTTAATACCGATTCAAGTGCTTTGGCCAATTCTTTTAAGGACGGCAAGTGTCCTTTATGGAAAGCATATTGCTGGTGGTGGGAAGCTAGTGCAATAATAAATAGAATTTTTATAGGATTACCCATGTTTATCGGGAGGCTAACCAGGTTGTTGATGCCTTGGCAAATTATGGATGTCAATCTAGGGAGAACAAAGTCTTCTGGGGGTCTAGTAGTATCCCCTATAATTGTAAAGGTCCCATTGTTTTAGATAAAACCGGTCTCTTTCATGTTAGACTATCTTGACCGGCCTTATGGTTGTAATATTCTCTATTCATATAAATCATTGGCCCAAGAGCTTTACTGGTGGAGTGGGAACATTCTTCCCCTCTGAGGGAGGGTGCACTCTCCTAGTTTAAGTTCTTGAGGACCGCTTTAAAAAAGAATGCGGATTGCATGAAGTTGTGTGTCAGTGGATGTGTGAGTGTTTCACACTTTTGGCTTGGTGACTGAAGCCTCACTTAGTTTAGTGAGGGGAGGATGTAGGTCTCTACACTGAAGCCGAACCACCTTAAAAATCTTGTGTGCATTGTGTGGTGTGCTGTCTAATTGTTATGCGCTTTTGAAACTGTTAGCTCTCATATCTTAGGTTTGATTCGTGTTCTCAAATTTTTAAAAGGCTTATATTTATTCACCCCCCCCCCTCTAGATATTCATTCCATAACCAACATGTGGTATCAGAGTTAGGCTATCCATTTCTTGATTTAACAACTAAGAGAGATTCTTGTGGAATGGATTCCAGAGGATACATTGTAGAAGGTCATTTTGTGAATAGACCCCCTAATTTTGATGGAACTAATTATGCTCATTGGAAAACTCGTATACAGGTGTTCCTACGAGCTCAGGATCATCAAATCTGAAAGGTAGTCAGTAATGGACCATATGAGCTACCAGAAGATGAAGGAAATGGACCCCAGAGGAAATCAAGAAGTCAAATGCTAATTGGAGTGCTATGAACATTGTGCAATGTTCTTTCCATCCTACAGAGTTTTCAAGAGTCTTCTCATGTGCCAGTTCCAAGGAGATATGGAATCATCTAATGGTTATCTATGAAGGTACGTATGAAGTAAAAGAAACAAAAGCTAACATGTTAGTTTCTGAGTATGATGCTTTTAAAATGAAACTTGATGAAACCATCTCAGAGATGTATGGTAGACTGACTCTGTTGACAAATGGTTTAAAGAATCTAGGAAAAACCTACACTGAGCAAGAACTTGTTAGAAAGATTCTTAGATCCTTGACCCATATATGGCATACAAAGGCCACTGTAGTAGAAGAGTCAAGAAACCTGTCAACTACAACTGTTGATGAATTGATTAGTTCTTTGATGACCTATGAGTTGGGCTTGAAGAGAACATAAGAAGTTGTTAAGAGAAAGAAGCCACTGGCTCTCAAAGCAAGTCCAAGCATCAAAGAAGTATCTAAAGAAAGTGAGTCATCCAACTCAGAAAATGAATTAGGTGAGTTTGCACTTATCACAAGAAAGTTCAGAAAATTCATGAGAAAGGAAGGTAAGGGATTTCTGAAAAGGAGACCACAAGTAAGTAATTCTTCAAAACCTAAACAATTTTTTAATAAAAGATCTAACAGAGTCGTGTGCTAAAATTATAGAAAACCAGGGCATGTCAAATCAGAATGTCCTAAGCCTCAGAAGAAAACTCAACCCAAATGGATGAAGAGCAAGCAGAAGGCAATGGTTGATGATGAAGAAGAAAGCTCAGAAGCTGAAGAAGCAAACACCAAAATTTGTTTGATGGCCAGAGGAGGAGAAGAAGATGAAGAAGAGGTGACATCTCCATTTAAAGATTTTTCATTCAGTGACTGGAAACATGTTTACTTTGAATTACTTGATCAATATGATGAAATCAAAAAGGAAAACAAAGTTCTTAAAAGAAAAATGAATCATATTGTTCATGTTACTTCTATGGAAGAAAAGGAAAAAGAAATTGTCCAAGAAATTTTTGTGTTAAAAGAAAATGTTAGTGAATTGAAGCTTAAGGAATTTGAGCATGTAAAAGAAATGAAATTGTTTGCTGAAAAATATGATGCTATCAAGAGTGTGAATGCTGAAATGAAAAAAGAAATTGAAAACCTTTAGAAAGAAGTAACTAAAAGACAAGAAGCTCTGGAAAAGTTTGTCAGTAGAAAAAATAATCTGGAAGCTTTGTTAGGAACAAAAGTGAATTTTAACAAAGAAGGTCTAGGCTTCAATCCCTCAAAGAAAAAAGAAATTGGTTTGAAGACAATAACATTTATCTCTTCAACAAACTCAGAAGCCTCCTCATCCAGAAATCAACAAAATGGAAGAAAAATTCACAGAAATGAGAAAATGAAAGATGTTAAAAACTCTAAAATTGGAAAATCCAAGGAAAAGGGCAAGGTAAGTGCTGGATTCAGATCAACAAAAATGCCTCATTGGAATAAATCTTGGCAACCATATGATTGGGAAGGTCGACACACTACATATGGCAGGTCGACACTTCTATTCGTCAGAACTCAGGATATGTCTGGATGGACTCAAATAGGTCGACACAATCCCTTCAGAGTGTCGACACACTCTCACATTTTTCCTAGATCTGGTCATCCAAGATACTCCAAGAGGTTCAATTGTCATGATCATTCATGGTTCCTTCAAAAGAACAACAGAGGCAACTCTAAAGGTAACTTTATAAACATGAAAAGGAACAGTGATCCAAAAACCTTTGGAAACAACAAAAAGAAACAAAAACAAAGTGAAATAAAAAATACCACTAAACTCACAATAAAAAGGAAAGCATAGATTCCAAAAAAGTCTATTATCATATGTCCTTGAATTAGGTGATTTGAAGGGACCCAAATGTACTTGGGCTCCAAAGATTTTTCTTTGAATGTTTGCAGGTATGTCTTACATCCAAAAACAACAAGTGGTATCTTGACAATGGCTGTTCAAGATGAAGGGTTATGCGGAAATACACAATACGGTAATCTAGAAGGGGGGGGGGGTTGAATAGATTACGGCAATTTAAAACTATTGATGGCTTCTTTTCGATGCTACAGCGATCTTAATGAAATTTGATTAGAATTCGATTAAGTATGAGACCGCTTGAGTTGATCTAAATGAGAACAGGGAATCAAACGTGCGTATGAACACCGTGCCTACCAATCATCTATCGCAAAACGCGAACAAACCACAGAACACGATGATTTAAGGTGGTTCGGAGTACACAACTCGTGTATCCTACATCCACCGTCCACACACACACGCAGAAACGACTGCTTATGAGCGAGTTCAACACAACAACTCAACCACACACACGTTGTCTGATGAAACACGATCAGAACAACCACAAATACGTGAATCAAGCACAAGGGATGCTCGAAACACAACCACACACACACACGATGGAATGGAAATTATGAGATGGAGAAGAATTAGGAATTAGGGAACAAATCCGGTTGGAATTCTTCTCGTGGATCGTCCAAACGCTCTTCAAACTTCGATTGGATGTAGATTGATCGATGTAGAAGGTTGAATTGACGACGATCCGGCTTCAGCTCCGCATAGATGGTGATTCCACGACGATCTGGGCGGAAAGTTGAAGCAGAGCAGCAATTTGGGGCTTTTCCTCTTGATCCCTTGGAGGCTCTTGGATGGGAGGCTGCTCTCTGCGAATTTGGCTCCAAAAGGATGCTTATATAGTGTTAGGTAAAGGTGGGGGTCGTGGAGGAAGGAAACACCCAAGTGGGGGCCGGATTTGGAAACTCAAAATCTCATGTTTCCGTCGTCTGTCGACAGGTGCACTTGCATCTGTCGACAGGCGCACTCAGGCTGAGAACTGGGTTTCAGGAAATTGAGTTTCTGAGTGTATCTGTCGACAGGCAGTTTGCATCTGTCGACAGATGCACTCAGGAATAGAAAACCTGAGCTCTGTCCTGGGTTGACTGTGTGTATCTGTCGACAGGTACATTGCATCTGTCGACAGATGCACTCAGAGATGCAAACCTGAGTTCTGTCTTGGAATGACTGTATGAATCTGTCGACAGGTACATTGCATCTGTCGACAGATACACCTCTTTGACAGATATTTGTGCTTTTTGCTCATTTCTTCAATGCCTCTTCAATGCTCCATGTTTCATGCTTGTGCACCTACATGCAAATACATTGTTAGTGATATACATTGTATGATTTAGCAATGTTTAACTCAATCACTTTCATGGTGTTTTTCATGTTAGTTAGCACATCAATTTTGCATTAAATCAATGTTCAAGGATGTTAATGTGATCATCAAAAACATGATATATGGAAAACCCAACAATCTCCCCCTTTTTGATGATGACAAAAACATTCAATTGATGCATATATTGATGTTCTCCCCCTTTTTGACAACATACAAAAGGTCAAGTCATGCACATATGGAGACAAATAAACATGAACTGAGTTTTCATTGATTGATCATTGAAATTTCACAGTACATTTGATAATCATTACATGACTCAATAGAAATCAAAAGAAAGGGAAATAACATGAACAAGCAAAAGATGACTAGACAAGTGAGACTAATTCCCAGCTAAGACTCTTAGTGACCTCTAATGACCCTGAGACCCTCTATTCATTGTCATGTCCAGCAGAAGGAGGGTGACGGGATCCATCTCTCTCGGAGTAGAGGTGGTCAAGCCGGTCATCCAGAGTGTTGAGGCGAGCATCCACTTGATCAAATCTTGAAGTCATCTGAGCAAATCCTGAGATCATTTCTTGATGGATTTGTGCCAAGTAATCACGAATGGATTGTTCTTGAGGCACAGGTACATCATCAAATTCTTGAGCTTGGTCAGGCATTTGCTCATCCTGAGGTTCTTCATCACTGCCTTCATTTGCTTCATCGCCTTCATTGTCTTCTTCATCTGTTGAGTCTTCAGCTCCTTGTGGTTCCTTTCCCTTGAGAGTCCTTGTGACTACACCGTCCACAATCTTGTAGCCCATGCGGTTGGCAGCAGTGAGATCAAAAGCACTTCGGGACTTTAATGAGATGAGCTCACTTGGAGGGATAGGAATGCCAAGGAAAATAAGAAGAGAAGTGATGGGGCAAGCATATGGCATTGATCTTTTGGTGTTAGAGAAACACCGACGGATGAGGCTTATCATGAGTTCAGGCAGATTGATTTCTTGACACTTGAGGAAAAATATGAACAAGGATTTATGGACCTCGGTGACTAACTCTCGACTTCCATCCTTCGGGACGATCAAGGTAGTGAAGATGTGATGGATCATCCGGATTAGAGGAGGAAAGGAGTTGGCGTTGAGACGAGCAATCTCCTTGGTAGAGTCATAAGGTTCCAACGTGAGAAGCTCATAGTACTCAGAAGCAGAGGGAGTGTAGTTGAAGAGTTCAACTCCTGAGTTTGGAATTTCGAGGGCTGTGGAGAGAAGATTGGCGGTGAGGCGAAAACGAGTGCCTTTCACCGAAGAGTAGAGATCTCCCTGATCGGAAAGCCCTAGGTTATTGTAGAACTCGGAGACGGCAGTTGGAGAGTACTGCAAGTGGGAGTACAAGAAGGATGTCCACCCTTGTGTGTCAAAATAGGGTAGGAGTGAGGGGAACATCGGTGCTAAGGACTCGAAGTCCACATACCGGGATTGGACAATCTTCTTGAAGGTGCCGATGGGTCGGATTAGATGGAGACCTTGAGGAACGATGAGTTCCGGCAACCGATCCTCACGATGCTTGCTGCGACGTTCGGAAGGAGCCCTGGAGCTTTCTCCGGCGTCCGTCGGAGCGCGACGACGGCGAGCGAGAAGCTTCGATTTGGGTGCCATCGCAGGAAGAAGGATGAGAATGGAGAGTGAAGGGAGAGTGGAGGGATCCCAGACGAGGAGCAGCAGGATCGTCGGAGACGGAGCCCTGAAGGGGGAAAGATAGGGGGTTTGGAGAGGAGGAGGAGGGAACGAGAGAGGAGGGGTGAGAATGGGTCGTGGGCGGCCTTAGAATGGATTTGGAAGGTTTTAAAAGAGAGGCCCCACAAAAAGGAGGTGAACCGGCGCGAGGGTTTTCTGCAAAAACGGATCTGGGCCGTCGTCTGTCGACAGATGCCAGTCTATCTGTCGACAGATAACTCCTTTTTGGTTAAAAATTGATTTTTGACAATGTTTTTCAAAGGGACAAGTGTTCATTTGTTGTTTTAAGGCAAAATGGGTGTATGTGCAAGATAAAAATTCATATCCATTATGATGAAGACATGACACAAATCTAAAATGATTTTGAATTAAAACCGATAAGTTCTTTAATTAGATCATGAAGAACACATTTCACAATAGCCAGTGAAAATTAAATAACTCTTTTGATTAAGGCCGTTGAAGAAAAACATGCATCTTAATAGAGATGATAGTCAGATGACAATTGAATTAGATGGCCACAAGAACGTCTTACCGAAGAAGCACATTGGACTTGACATAAAAAGTTTTCGGAGGCTTCACTCTATTTCTGGTATGATTTTAGAATCTTTAAACAACGAAGATGGAAAAGAGTGGCAATGAGGAGCACTTTCACTTTTTCATGTGAAGGTAGACATTTGTGATGCCAATACCCCCAGTTACTCAATGTGAGTGTCCGTCAAGCCATTGTATAGAGATAATGAAACAACCTTTTGACGCGAAGACCGACATTGGTGATGCCCATGTCCCCGGTTACTTAGTGATTTTCATCATTGCTCTACCTCCATCCCACAAATGAAAGATAAATTTGTTGATTGAACCGAAGAAATAGGTAGCTTTTCTCCTTTTTTTTTATTATTTTTGCTTTTTGTCAAGTACATGAGATTTCTTTAGGCAAGATGTAATGTAGAACATTAAATTCAAGAGCTTTCTGATTTTTCAAATCATTTTTAGATTCATGTTTAACGACAAGGGAGTTATTCAAAGGAGATGTTTAAAAATCATTTGGTTTGCTCATTGTGTTCAAAATGATCTAAAAAGACCTCAATCAAGTGTTGCATCAAACAACATTTAGACTTGGTTCACGACTTTGACATGAAGTGGATATGAAAGTTATATTGCACACAAACAAACCAAGGTTTACCTTTAAATCAAGTAAGGAACACTTTCTTGAAAAGTATGAAGAAGGAATTGAAAAATAAGGAAGAATGTGTGTATCTGTCGACAGAAGGAATCTGTCTGTCGACAGATGCACACAGACTGATGAATTGAAGTTTCTGTCAGAACAAGACTGAGTGTACCTGTCGACAGATGGAATGAGTCTGTCGACAGATATGAACAGATTGGATTTTTCTGGTTTTAGATTGATTGCACATTGAGTTCAAGGAAGTGAGAATTCAACAAGAAGATGTAGGAAGAGTTTCCTCAAGAAAATACTCATCTATCCTTAACTCACTCCCCCATAGTGTGTGCACGTGTTGACACAACATCCAAGCAAGGATTCACACAAGCATTTGATACAAGACAAACATGTTCATGAAAGGAAAGTCATACACAAGCACATGGTCACAGAAAAAGCATTGTTTCATGGAGTTAACATGATAAAATGTAAGGAAACTAAAAATCCTATGTGAAGTACAGGGCCTTTATATGAAATGGGACTATTGATACTTGGCGGAGAATATTTCTCACGCATGATGATAGTTTCCAAACAAGCCGAACTTGTTCTTCCACAGTTCACCATTTGATATACCACATAGTCATTCACACATAAAGAGCATGTACTCCAATATGGATAGTTAGTTTCATTGCATTTTACACAAACCCAATTCTCTTCTTAAGGATGTGAATCTATCTTCAGACAAGGGTTTGGTGAAAATATCAGCCAATTGTTTTTCTGTGGGAATGAAAATAAGTTCCAAGGTTTTATTGGCAACTTCATCTCTCAAGAAATGATGACGGATTTCAATGTGTTTAGTCCGTGAGTGTTGGACAGGGTTTTTTGAAAGGTTGATAGCACTTGTGTTGTCACATAGGATAGGTGTGCATCCAATTTGAACATTATAGTCAGCTAACTGACTTTTGATCCACAACACTTGAGCTGCACAACTTCCTGCAGCGACATATTCTGCCTCTGCAGTGGAGAGTGCAACCGAGTGTTGTTTCTTGGATGCCCACGAAACCATGCAACCGCCAAGGAATTGGCAATATCCACTAGTGCTTTTTCTATCAAGTTTACATCCAGCATAATCAGCATCAGAATATGAGATCAAATCAAAACTACTGCCTGCTGGGTACCAAAAACCCAAATTGCATGTGCCAGAGAGATATCGGAAAATTCTCTTGACTGCAATTAAATGGCTTTCCTTTGGACTAGATTGGTATCTAGCACAAAGGCAAACACTATATTGAATATCCGGTCTACTTGCAGTAAGATAAAGGAGTGAGCCAATCATACCTCGGAAGTGCTTTGCATCTACCGGTTTACCTTTCTCATCATTTTCCAATTTGATGCTTGTGCTCATTGGGGTGGAGGCCGGTTTAGCTTGCTCGAATTGAAATCGTTTGAGAAGCTCTTTGACATATTTTTCTTGATTTATGAAGAATCCGTCTTTATGTTGTTTCACCTGCAAACCAAGAAAGAATTGAAGCTCCCCCATTAGACTCATCTCAAATTCACTGTGCATGTGTTTAGAAAATTCTTCACACAGTGAAGGGTTAGTAGAACCAAATATGATGTCGTCCACATAAACTTGAACAACAATTATGTGATTGCGAACTTTCTTAGTGAAGAGTGTTTGGTCTACTTTACCTCTTGAGTAGTTCTTGCTTACCAGAAAATTGCTTAGTCTATCATACCAAGCTCGAGGTGCCTGTTTCAAACCATAAAGAGCTTTGTGCAATTTATACACATGGTTAGGCATTTCAGAATTTTCAAAACCTGGTGGTTGAGAGACATAGACTTCTTCTTTGATATAGCCATTTAAGAAAGCAGTTTTAACATCCATTTGATAAAGTTTGAACTTATGGGAGCATGCATATGCCAATAAAATTCTGACTGCTTCTAACCTGGCTACAGGAGCAAAGGACTCTTCAAAGTCTACACCAAACTCTTGACTATATCCTTTTGCTACGAGTCTTGCTTTATTTCTGACCACTTTTCCTTCTTCATTAAGTTTATTCCTAAACACCCATCTAGTTCCTATGATAGAAATTTCAGGGGTTCTAGGAACTAAACTCCATACATTATTTCTTTGAAATTGACCAAGTTCCTCATGCATAGCATCAATCCATGAGTTATCTTTTAAGGCTTCTTCAACATTTTTGGGTTCCACTTGAGAAACAAAAGCAAAAAGATCATGTTCAATTATTTTTCTTACTTGAGACCTTGTTTGAACAGAATCATTTAAACTACCTATCACATCATCAAGTGGGTGATCTTTGGAATACCTCACATTTGTGATTGTTGAAGGGCCGGGAGTATCTTGTCCTTGAGGAATTTGATCTTGTGAGTGTAGTTCTTCAGGAGGTTCACTTTCTGGTGGATTCTCTTCAAGTGTTTCATCTTGTTTTCTGAATGCAATTTCATCATCTTCATCGTAGTCCCTGTGAAGATATCCACCTTTGGTCTTGGAATCTTCTTCAGATTTGTCTTTTGCTTTGACTTGTAGATCCTTGAGCGATGTCCCTTCATCCTCTTTTCCAGTCCTGTTAACATTCAAGCTGTTAGATTTGGCATAAGTCTCATCAAAAACAACATGTGGAGTTTCTTCCACAGTGCGTGTTTTATTGTTAAACACCCTATATGCCCTAGAGTGTTCTGAGTAGCCTAGAAAAACACCTTGATCACTTTTGGCTTCAAATTTATCTAAATCAGATTTATCATTGTTATGAATAAATACCTTTGAGCCAAAAACTCGGAAGTACCCAAGGTTGGGTTTCTTACCTTTCAACAACTGGTAGGGGGTTTTCTTTATCACAGGTCTTACCATGGCTCTGTTTAGAATGTAGCACGAAGTGTTCACCGCTTCTGCCCAAAAGCTTTTGGAGAGTTGGCCTTCAACTAGAAGAGTGCGAGCCATTTCCACCAATGTTCTGTTTTTCCTCTCCACTACTCCATTTTGTTCTGGAGTCCTTGGGGAAGAGAACAGATGTTCAATCCCTTGTGCCTGCAAAAATCAGAAAATGCATTGTTATCAAATTCTCCCCCGTGATCGGTGCGGATTGAGCATATTTTATTCACATTGCCATGCTCAATCTTGTTAAAGAATTCTTGGAAGATTGTAAGTGTTTCACTTTTGTGTGCCAAGAATTTGACCCATGTGAACCTAGAAAAATCATCTACAATGACAAAACCAAAACGTTTGCCATTGAGACTTAGAGTTCTAGTTGGTCCAAAAAGGTCCATGTGCAACAGTTCATATGGTTTAGATGTGCTTACCGGTGCTTTAGATTTGAAAGACTTCCGGGTCTGTTTTCCCTGTGCACATGCATCACAAAAACTTTCATTGTTGTTAAAAGAAATGTCAGGAAGTCCACTTACCAATTTGAGCTTCATGATCTTGTGCAACACGTTGTAGCTCGCATGGCCAAGCCTACGATGCCACAGGGTCAATTCATCCTGTCTATTTGCAACAAGACACAAGTTGTCATTTTCTGGATCATCTAAGTCAACTAAGTAAATGTTATTCACTCTTTTTCCAGAAAATTTTACACTTCCTGTTTCTTTATCAACAATTTGACATGAATTAGATTCAAACATGACGTTGTGACCTCTATCACACAATTGACTTATGCTAAGCAAGTTGTGATTAAGGCCATCAACCAACAGTACATTTTCAATTGAATTGGAGGTACACTTACCAACATTACCTGTGCCAATGATTTGGCCTTTGTTGTTACCTCCAAAAATGACTTGTCCTCCGTCTTTCTCCACTAGGAAACAGAATTTACCTTTGTCGCCCGTCATGTGCCTCGAACAGCCGCTATCCAAGTACCATTTGTTTTGATGTTGGGCTGCTAGGCATTCCTGCAAATGTGGATCAGACAAGAGGTTTTGGTACCCAAATTACTTTGGGTCCCAAAATTTCATTCATGCAACAAAGTAGATGTTTAGGAATCCAAACTTGTTTGAATTTTTGTTTCTTTGGATTATTCCAGCATTGTTTTTCATCATGACCAATCTTTTTGCATACATTGCATGAAGGAATTTTCTTTTCAATTTTTTGTTGCTTGTTAGACTGTTTATTAGTTGAAACTGTTCTTGTCTGTCGACAGGCACCATTGCATCTGTCGACAGGTGGCTTTTTCTTTTGTTTGTTGGGAACATTTTGTTTAAGTTGCATTGCCTTGGTCTGAGACTGTCTTGAGTTATGCTTTGTGGGAACATGCTTGCTTGTGCTTGGGCTAGGATCAACAAATGAAGTGATCAATGACTCTCCTATTTTCTTTTGTTTGACAGGTTGATATCCTAATCCATGCTTGGTTACATGTATTTTGGCGCCCAAAACCGCATCTAGATTTTGCTTCCCTTTTACAAATTTCATTAAGTCCTCAGATTTTTCTTTCAATTCCTTTTCAGTTTGTTCCAACTTTTTCTTGGTTTCCAATTGTTCTTCTTGAAGGAATTCAATGGAATGGCTTAAACAGTCTTTTTCTTTTTGTGTTTCTTGCAATTTCATTTTCAAGCAATCCATTTCTTCATTATGAGTCTTTTCATCAACTTTCATCATTTCCAATTCTTTTGTCAGGAATGCAATTCGTTCATCATTGTTCTTATCATGCACAAGGGAGTTGCATTTCTTTTTTAATGCTCTATTTTCAGATCTATATTCACAAAATTTTCAAATAAGGTAGTGTATGCTTCCTCCCATTCACTTGCAGTGAAATCATCAAATGAGAAATTTACCTCGCTGGAGTCATCACTCCTAGCCATCAAGCATTTCACTTCTTCATCATCGGATGTTTCTTGTGCATCTTCATCTTCATCTTCATCACTCCAGGTGGCCAACATTGCTTTGGCCTTTTTGGAGGTGAGTTTTTCCTTCTTCAGCTTCTTCTTGAGTTCCGGGCATTCTCCTCTCATGTGCCCTTGTTTCTTGCATTCATAACAAACAATGTCAGATTTTTTGTTGGACTCATATTTCTGTGAAAAATTTTTCTTTTGAAAGGGTTTAGAGTTACCTGTGTCTCTCCTTTTGAACTTCAGAAATTTCTTGAATTGTCTAGTGAGCATTGCCATTTCACCATCATCACTCTCACTAGATGTTTCTTGCTCATCACTATCTTGTTGAATGGATTTCTTGGAGCTTGTTGATGTTTTGTTGGATGCTTTTAGAGCAATTGACTTCCTAGGATTTTCTTCTAATTCTTTTCTTTTGATGTTGATTTCATATGTCATTAAGGAGCCAATTAGTTCATCCAATTTCATTTTGGAAAGGTCTTTGGAATCCTCAATGACAGTGGCCTTAGTATTCCAAGATGAAGTAAGAGATCGAAGGATCTTTCTTACTAAGTCACTTTCAGAGTATTCCTTCTTAAGACCTTTAAGCCCGTTAACTATTATCATGAATCTTGCAAACATGTCTGATATGGTTTCATCAGTTTTCATCTTGAACATTTCATATTCAGACACTAACATGCTAACTTTAGTTTCCCTTACCTCGGACGTACCTTCGTAAATGAGTTCAAGTTTGTCCCACATCTCCTTTGCTGTTGAGCATGTGGAGACTCTTGAAAATTCCTTTGGATGCACCGCACATTGCATCATGTTTAGTGCGCTCCAGTTGAGAGTTCCTTTAGCTATTTGGTCTTTCGTCCAGGTGTCTTCGTCCTCGGGCAACACATATGGTCCCTTGCTGACTATCTTCCACAGCTCGTAATTTTGAGCTCTCAAAAATACCTGCATACGGTTTTTCCAATAAGGATAGTCAGTGCCATCAAAATAGGGTGGCCTGGTTACTGAATGTCCCTCGGCCATATACCCTTTGCTAGAATCCATAAGATCGAAAATCTCCTGATCGCTAGATCAAATGACGAAAAACAGTAAATCGGAGAAACCCGCTCTGATACCAATTGAAGGGTTATGCGGAAATACACAATACGGTAATCTAGAAGGGGGGGGGTTGAATAGATTACGGCAATTTAAAACTATTGATGGCTTCTTTTCGATGCTACAGCGATCTTAATGAAATTTGATTAGAATTCGATTAAGTATGAGACCGCTTGAGTTGATCTAAATGAGAACAGGGAATCAAACGTGCGTATGAACACCGTGCCTACCAATCATCTATCGCAAAACGCGAACAAACCACAGAACACGATGATTTAAGGTGGTTCGGAGTACACAACTCGTGTATCCTACATCCACCGTCCACACACACACGCAGAAACGACTGCTTATGAGCGAGTTCAACACAACAACTCAACCACACACACGTTGTCTGATGAAACACGATCAGAACAACCACAAATACGTGAATCAAGCACAAGGGATGCTCGAAACACAACCACACACACACACGATGGAATGGAAATTATGAGATGGAGAAGAATTAGGAATTAGGGAACAAATCCGGTTGGAATTCTTCTCGTGGATCGTCCAAACGCTCTTCAAACTTCGATTGGATGTAGATTGATCGATGTAGAAGGTTGAATTGACGACGATCCGGCTTCAGCTCCGCATAGATGGTGATTCCACGACGATCTGGGCGGAAAGTTGAAGCAGAGCAGCAATTTGGGGCTTTTCCTCTTGATCCCTTGGAGGCTCTTGGATGGGAGGCTGCTCTCTGCGAATTTGGCTCCAAAAGGATGCTTATATAGTGTTAGGTAAAGGTGGGGGTCGTGGAGGAAGGAAACACCAAGTGGGGGCCGGATTTGGAAACTCAAAATCTCATGTTTCCGTCGTCTGTCGACAGGTGCACTTGCATCTGTCGACAGGCGCACTCAGGCTGAGAACTGGGTTTCAGGAAATTGAGTTTCTGAGTGTATCTGTCGACAGGCAGTTTGCATCTGTCGACAGATGCACTCAGGAATAGAAAACCTGAGCTCTGTCCTGGGTTGACTGTGTGTATCTGTCGACAGGTACATTGCATCTGTCGACAGATGCACTCAGAGATGCAAACCTGAGTTCTGTCTTGGAATGACTGTATGAATCTGTCGACAGGTACATTGCATCTGTCGACAGATACACCTCTTTGACAGATATTTGTGCTTTTTGCTCATTTCTTCAATGCCTCTTCAATGCTCCATGTTTCATGCTTGTGCACCTACATGCAAATACATTGTTAGTGATATACATTGTATGATTTAGCAATGTTTAACTCAATCACTTTCATGGTGTTTTTCATGTTAGTTAGCACATCAATTTTGCATTAAATCAATGTTCAAGGATGTTAATGTGATCATCAAAAACATGATATATGGAAAACCCAACACAAGACATATGACAGGAGACAAATAAATTTTGCTTGCTATCTGAAAAGAAAGGTGGACATGTGACCTTTGGAGGAAACAACAAAGGAAAAATTGTTGGATCAGGTAAAGTGGGTAAAACTCCTTCAAATTTGATTAATGATGTACTTCTAGAGGAAGGGTTGGAATACAACCTACTGAGCATAAGTCAACTCTGTGACAATGGTCATAAGGTAATTTTTTACTCTCTTGGATGTACCATATTTGAGCCAAATTCAGACAGTGTCAAATTCACTAGTAAAAGAATCAATAATGTTTACACGGTTGACTTAGATGAACCTGAAAGTGACAATCTATAACGACCCGACCTCTCGGACCCCCCGCCAAGGACCCCCGAAGGTCGTGCCGCCACCCACGGATCTGAAGACCCGGAAGGGTTAGAATTTAGTCCAGTGAGATAAGTAATGAATTCAAATTACTATAACAAGAAAGTTCATACATTAATAATAAAATTATGTACAACATGTCCCAAATAAAAGTACAGGTACAGAAAGAAGGCGCAGTTCTTAAGGGGCATACCCCGAGGACTTGCAAAAAGGCCACTCTTAACTCCCACTACAAGCGCTCACGCTCACAACTCACACTGCTGGCAACGCACGGCGAACAAGCTGCCACCACGAATGTCCAGCAACGAACTCCTGCGACACCGAGTCCCTACCTGAAGAGAGTAGGGGGGTGAGCCTCGCGAACAATGCTTAGTAGGGATAACCAGTCCCTTACCAGCCAGAGCAGCGGGAACTCCAACAAAATGGAAGCAAAACTACTCTACAAAGCAGTAAAGCGAGAAACACCTACTGCAGAGTACTACAAAGCAGCGGAAATAGAGAAATGCCTCGACCACAACCCAGGTCAAGCCAAACACGACTCTCGCAGAACCAGTGAAGTCAAACACATGCGGAAGCAACTAGAGAAACGCCACGACCCGCAACCAGTGTAAGACCCTTGATTTTCATCTTACTCGCTTAAGTATATATATATATATATATATATATATATATATATATATATATATGCGTATAAGTGTATGCTATTGATGTATAGATTATTGTGTATAAGTATTTATTTATACAAATTGTATGAATTAGTATTATTGTAATGTACATATTATATATAAGTATATGTATATATATATATATTTATATTTATATTTATGTGTGTGATGTTGTGAATTCTGTATATTTCAAGTGGAATTTTGTCGGCCAGTCGGCGTCAACATCGGCTGACGTTGACTAGGATTAGGCGGCAATATCGATGGACGCCCACTTTGGATAGGCGACCATAGATATGGACGCCAATATCCCAGACCAGTTATGTTTCCAGATCCAGAAACGGCTCTGGAAATTTAGCCTTTTGTTTTAGAAACCCTTCCCAACGGCTCTGAGACTTACCCCTTTAGCATGTCCGACCCCCAACCCTTTATAATACCCAGTTTTCGGCCAGATCCATCCCTTTTGACTCTTGGGTCAAAAACCTAGCTCTTCTATGCGAAAACCCCAACTTGAACCTGAGAGATCTGATTTCGGGAGGCTTCATCCGGTGATCTGCATCGACTGGTGTCAACTCTAAACATCCGGGAACGACTCCCCACGTTGGTGTGCAGTGAAGATCAACAGAGAACCCGAAGAAGGAGGGATTTGAAGACTCTTTGGCACAGGCCGAGGAGGGCTTCTCCGGCTTGAATCGTCACTTGTGGATTTTACATGAGGCAAGTACCCCACTCACATCAACCCTACATGTGTCTAGTATGTCCCAGGAATTTTACGGATTTTTCTCGTGTCCTGGAACCCCCATTCAAGTGATTTGTTGGCGTTCAGTCTGTGTTTGTGCAGACAGGATATTAACGGCAGGATCCCTTGCCGCTAATATCATGTGTTGGCGGCATCATATACTGTCGTTAACCTATAGACGGCTACCCCATGCCGTCAAGTTCTTCAGACTGCAATAGTGTGCAAGTCTGCCCTTCTATAAGCTAATTTTCGAGTTTTTCCGCATGAGGATATACAGTGAAATTTCATATAATATGTAAATATACATGTTTGGGTGTACTGTGTGTTATTGTGCATTTTTGTAATTTTCCCTAATTATTAGAATTCTTTGAATGTGCTACCGACAAAATTTTAATCTTGAAAAATATCGTTTATGAAATATGTATAGAATTTAACTGCCATGAAATTTCTGTACACTGGTTATGAGATCTGATGCATGATATAAAAATTTGAGTAATTTATAATATCTGTATAGTTTATTTAATTTTCTGAACCAAAAATAGTTAATATGTCTACTCAATGTAGAAAAGTTAAGAATTCATGTGAAACTAGTTAAATTCCTATAAATTGAGATATAATTAGTACTATCAGTATTCATGTATGTAATAAGTTGTGAGTCCGAATAATGAAAATTTATGTCAGTTTGGCTATTTTTACATTGGATAACATCACTGTTAGAATTTTCAGAAATTATGCGTAATTCAAAAAAATGTAAATCTTGGTATGCATGATGGTTAAACTGTGATGAATTTCTGGTTAAATTTATGTACTGAACTGATGACAATAGCTATATAAAATTGTTTTATGTTAGATATTAATAATTAATGCATGCTAATATGATTAGTGTCTAATTCTGCAAATTTCAGCATGATTAGAATTGTTGTAAAACTTGATTAATACTGAAGACAATAGTACCATGCTAGGTAATACTGAAGAATGTAAATGTGCGAACATGAGATGAATGCGTAAATATTTTGTATTTAGAAGTGTGTTGAAATTGAGAAAATGTATTAATGTGCCAATGGGTGACACTGCTACCTTAGAGGGCTGTGGAACTGTACTGTGGTAAAGTTCCCACGGGAAAGTTCAAAGTGTGTGATGTCCCATGGGCATTGGGATTAAATCCTGGAGGCGAACAAGTATCGCTGGTTAGGGTGGAGTGTGCTTCTCCCGGTTCTGCGCAGTAACTAAGATCAATCACTGGAATGCCTAGGTGATTGATATGTGATGTGATTAGTGTGTGTCCTTCTAAAGTGGTTTGGGCTATGTGTCACGGCATTAAGAAAAAGTGAAAATGTGTTTAAGTGAAAAGAAAAGTGTAAATTGTGAACCTGTGTAAGTGAATATGTGTTTATCAAATTCTTATGAAAACATGCAAAAAGGATAAATTTCTTGTGAATGTGACATAATAGTAGTAAAACAGCGAGCTTTTCACAAATGTAAATATGTTAACTACGTGAAAAATTATCTTAGAATTCATGTTAAATTAGTTGTTATGAAATGTGTAAATTTATGTGTAAAATGATCAACATGTGGCATATGAATGATTAAATGAAATCAGTTTAGCATATTGAAAAGTGTAGAAAGCATGTGATAGGATTAGGTTATTGTGTATAAAACTAAATCCTGTTGGGTTTTCCATAGATCATGTTTTTGATGATCACATTAATATCCTTGAACATTGATTTAATGCAAAATTGATGTGCTAACTAACATGAAAAACACCATGAAAGAGATTGAGTTAAACATTGCCAAATCATACAATGTATATCACTAACAATGTATTTGCATGTAGGTGCACAAGCATGAAAGATGGAGCATTGAAGAGGCATTGAGGAGATGAGCAAATATCACAAAAAACTGTTCAAGAGGTGTATCTGTCGACAGATGCAATGTACCTGTCGACAGATTCATACAGTCATTCCAAGACAGAACTCAGGTTTGCATCTCTGAGTGTATCTGTCGACAGATGCAATGAACCTGTCGACAGATTCACACAGTCAACCCAGGATAGAACTCAGGTTTTCTATTCCTGAGTGCATCTGTCGACAGATGCAAATTGCCTGTCGACAGATACACTCAGAAATCCAGATGTCTGAAACCAAGTTCTCAGCCTGAGTCTGCCTGTCGACAGATGCAAGTGCACCTGTCGACAGACGACGGAAACATAAGATTTTGAGTTTCCAAATCCGGCCCCACTTGGGTGTTTCCTTCCTCCACGACCCCCACCTTTACCTAACACTATATAAGCATCCTTTTGGAGCCAAATTCGCAGAGAGCAGCCTCCCATCCAAGAGCCTCCAAGGGACCAAGAGGAAAAGCCCCAAATTGCTGCTCTGCTTCAACCTTCTGCCCAGTTCATCGTGGAATCGCCATCCATGCGACGTTGAAGCCGGATCGTCGTCAATTCAACCTTCTACATCGATCAATCTACATCCAATCGAAGTTTGAAGAGCGTTTGGACGATCCACGAGAAGAATTCCAACTGGATTTGTTCCCCAACTCTAAATTCTTCTCCATTTCATAATTTCCATTCCATCGTGTGTGTGTGTGGTTGTGTTTCGAGCATCCCTTGTGCTTGATTCACGAATTTGTAGTTGTTCTGATCGTGTTTCATCAGACAACGTGTGTGTGGTTGAGTTGTTGTGTTGAACTCGCTCATAAGCAGTCGTTTCTACGTGTGTGTGTGGACGGTGGATGTAGGATACACGAGTTGTGTACTCCGAACCACCTTAAATCATCATGTTCTGTGGTTTGTTCGCGTTTTACGATAGATGATTGGTAGGCACGGTGTTCATACGCACGTTTGATACCCTGTTCTCTATATATCAACTCAAGCTTTCTTAATCTTAATCAAATTCTAATCAAGTTTTCATTAAGATTGCTGTAGCACCGAAAAGAATCCATCAGTAGTTAGAATTTGCCGTAATCTATTCAACCCCCCCTTCTAGATTACCATATCGTGTTATTCCGCGTAACCCTTCAAATCCCATGTGTAAAATGTGTAGAAATCATGCATAGGCTTCTATTTGAAAAACTGTCACTTCCATGCATTATGTGTAAATGGTGTAGCATAAGGATATGGGGATTACTTGATGCATGTATGTTTAGTGTGTTTGGTGTTACTTGTTGAGTTCTTTTGAACTCATTCTTGCTTCGGCATACAGGTGCAGACGTTTCTACTTCTTCCGAGGAGATCATTAGGAGCGACTCGGAGCGAGAGTAGGAGAGATTGTGGTGGATTTAACATTGTACTTTTCCTTACTTCATAGTATGTAATAAAGACTCTGCGTAGTCTCATGTGGACAATGTATTTATTTTATTTCAATTATGAAAGTTAGTTCTCTTTTCTACTATACGGACTGTGAATAGAATGTGGATGATGGAATAAGATTTCTTTTTAGTTCTTTAAATTCCGCTGTCATGTGATATACTTATATTTGTGTATGTTTCAGCCTATTGTACTAGTGTTGGGTAAATGTTCCACTGTGGCGATGCTTTCTATATCGACGTGGGTTGGTGGAACCGTACCGATATAAAGAGGGTCGTTACAGAGATTGGTATCAGAGCGTCAGGCTGAAATTGTACATAAATATGCATATACCATCATCTTCATTGTATACTAAGTCTGTGTAGATTGTCCACATAGATAAGTAATCAGTTAGAAATTAGATAGTTTAGTACTAAATGGTGATTAATCTGTTTTGCAGGATATGGCTTCGCGTGGTAGGCGTGGTGTTCCTGCTCGTGATGGCGAGCAGAGGAGAGATGAGCCTCGGCGTGAGGATCAGGGTGAGCAGCAGGCCCCTGCACCCCAGGGTCCTGTACTTCCTCCACCGCCACGAGTAGACTATGGAGTGTTCATGCAGGGTTTGGTGCAGGCCATGCAAACACAAGCCCACACTCAGGCTGCACTCCAGGCTCAGTTGGAGGCTCAGGTTAGAATAATAAGATAAAGTAGTCTGTATTATTAAATGCATGATTGTTATGTTATATGTGATAACTATGTTGCTTGTTGTAGCAGGCTCAGGTACCAGCTCCCCAGGCTGACCATGGTGGACCCTCCATCATGGAAAGGTTCAAGAGGATGTCGCCACCCTCTTTTAAGGGGGAGAGCGATCCGCTTCTTGCAGAGAGTTGGATGAGGGAGATTGAGAAGATCTTCCAGGCCATTAGGTGCGCTGAGGACGACAAGGTCACTTTAGCCACCTATATGCTACAGGTATGTGTAATTTAATCTAGTGGTTATTACTTTAAGTACAAATTATGTTGGATAGTTCTCATGGATGGTTTTGGCAGGAGCGAGCCGATGTATGGTGGTCCTCGTTGTTACGTACTCGGTTCGAGGATGGTGCTGTAGAAGTTGGTTGGGATGAGTTCGTGAGGCTTTTCCGAGCCAAGTTTGTTCCGGAGCACATCCAGGACAAGATGGAGCAGGAGTTCCTCTCGTTAACTCAAGGCTCCATGACTGTGCTGGAGTACGAGGCCAAGTTTGCGAGCTATCAAAGTACGCCCCTCATATTGTAGCTGATGAGCACAGGAAGGCGAAGAAATTCGTGATGGGTCTGAAACCATCGCTGAGGACGAGGTTGGTGGCTTTCGACCATCGTACTCTCGAGCAGGCGCTCAGCACGGCGTGTCGGAAGGAGGGAGAGATGGAGCAGTATCTGGAGGAGAAGAAGGCTTCTCAAAAGAGGCCAGCAGCTCCTTTCCAGAGGCAGGAGAGGAAGAAGGCGACTTTACAGTCACCACAGCGTCCTGTGGCATCAGGTAGTGGTCAGGTATCTTCTCAACGTTCCCCTAGTAGTAAGAAGGAGTGTCCTCATTGCGGGAGGGCACATGGCGGTACGGAGTGTTGGCTGGTAGCAGGGAAATGCTTGAAGTGCGGGAGCAGTGACCATAAGATCAAGGATTGTCCGAGACTTCAGCAGGGAGCCCAGCGTGGACCAGCCCTAGTAGCAGCAGTAGCAGCGCCAGCGACAGGACGACCAGGGAGACCTCGAGCCCCAGCTCGAGTGTTTGCATTAGCTCGTGAGGACGCCGAGCAGGCGGATCATGTCACCGAAGGTACGGTTTTGTTCTTAGGTGTGCATGCTCGGGTTTTGTTCGATACGGGTGCTACTCACTCGTTCATTTCCGAGCGTTTTGCTAGGCAGTTAGCTTTAGAGTCAGGATTAGAGTCTGAGGATTTAGAAGTCCCTTTGTCTGTGCATACACCTGCGGGTACGGTATCGACTAGGAAGTGTATTCCGTCTTTACCGTGTGCATTGAGGATAGAGTCCTAGAAGGGTGTTTCTTCTTGCTTAAGATGAAGGACTATGATGCTATTCTTGGTCTGGATTGGCTAGAGGAGCACTATGCATTTGTAGATTGTCGTGGGAAGAAGATTGTTTTCCGCATTCCTAGTGAGGATGAATTTTCTCATCCTTTGCCAAGGAACTTAGTAGGAAAGTTTGTCATTTCGGCCATGAGAGCAATGAGAATGGTGAACAAGGGTTGTGACGCTTTTCTTGCCAGTGTGGTTTTAATACCCAAGGCTGATGAGTCACTTACTCTTGCAGAGATAGATGTAGTGCAGGATTTTCCAGATGTCTTTCCTGATGATTTATCTGGATTGCCACCGGCTAGAGAGATAGAGTTCACTCTAGAGTTGCTTCCAAGCATCTCTCCTATCTCGAAGGCACCTTATCGGATGGCACCTGCGGAATTAGCTGAGTTAAGGAGGCAGTTGCAGGATTTGTTAGATAAGGGATTTATTCGCCCTAGCGTTTCCCCTTGGGGCGCACCTGTCTTATTCATGAAGAAGAAGGATGGGTCACTTCGGTTATGCATTGATTATAGAAAGCTAAACCAGGTAACAGTGAAGAACAGGTATCCCTTACCTCGGATTGATGATTTGTTTGACCAGCTACAAAATGCATCGGTCTTTTCTAAGATTGATTTGCGTTCTGGCTATCATCAGTTGAGGATTAGGAGTGAGGATGTGTCCAAGATGGCATTTAGAACCCGTTATGGACATTATGAGTTTTTGGTCCTTACGTTTGGTCTAACCAACGCCCCTGCAGCGTTCATGGATCTCATGAACAGGGTGTTTAGACCCTATCTAGATAGTTTTGTTGTAGTCTTCATTGATGACGTGCTGGTCTACTCTCCGGATGAGGCCACACATCGTCAGCATTTGAGGATAGTGTTAGAGGTTCTCCGTGAGCACAAGCTGTATGCAAAATTCAGCAAGTGCGATTTTTGGATGCGCGAAGTTCATTTCCTTGGGCATGTTATCTTCGGTGCTGGTGTAGCAGTGGATCCAGCGAAAGTCCAAGCTGTTATGGATTGGGAGAGTCCCAAGACTCCTTCAGAGATTCGGAGTTTTCTTGGTCTGGCAGGTTATTATCGGTGTTTTATTGAGGGATTTTCATCCATCGCCGCTCCATTGACTCAGCTGACCAGGAAGGGAGTGAAGTTTGTCTGGTCCGAGGAGTGTGAGAGTAGTTTTTAATTATTGAAGACTAAACTCACATCGGCTCCTGTGTTAGTTCTACCGAGCGGTGTAGAGGATTTTGCTATCTACACGGATGCATCTCGGATTGGCCTTGGCTGTGTGTTGATGCAGCAAGGAAGGGTGGTAGCATATGCTTCGAGGCAATTGAAGGAGCATGAGCGAAACTATCTGACTCATGATCTTGAGCTTGCGGCAGTGGTTCATGCACTGAAAATCTGGAGGCACTATCTTTATGGTGTCAGATTTGAGGTGTTCACTGATCACAAGAGTCTAAAGTATCTTTTCTCCCAAAAAGAATTAAACCTAAGGCAGAGAAGATGGATTGAGTTCCTGAAGGACTATGACTTCGACCTCCAGTATCATCCTGGAAAGGCGAATGTCGTAGAAGATGCCCTTAGTAGAAAGAGGTCGTCTCTCCAGCAGGACTGGAAGATGTTGGAGGATGCAGCGTGTGCGATGACCGAGTTGGAGCCATCATTGTGCCGAGCTTTTGTGGCTCAGCTGTCCATTAGGTCATCGGTGTTGGATGAGGTGATCGAGCATCAGAAAGCCAACCCTAGACTCCAAGAGTTAGTGGGCAAAGCGGGTATTGCTCGTGATGAGGATGGCGTGATTAGATTCCATCATCGTGTCTGTGTTCCAGACAATGTAGATATTCGTGAGCATGTTTTAGCAGAAGCTCATAGATCTAGGTTCTCTATTCATCCGGGTAACACTAAGATGTACCAGGATTTAAAGAGATCATTTTGGTGGTCTAGCATGAAGAAGGATGTAGCTGAGTTTGTGTCTAGATGTCTAGTATGCCAGCAAGTGAAGGCCGAGCGGCAGCGACCATCTGGTCTTATGCAGAAGATGGAGATCCCAGTTTGGAAGTGGGAAGCTGTCACTATGGATTTTGTTACGGGTTTGCCTCGATCTAGACGAGGTAATGACTCGATTTGGGTAGTGGTAGATCAATTCTTGAAGACTGCGCATTTCTTGCCTATGAAGAAGAAGCAGTCAGTAGAGAGTTTAGCTAGACTGTATGTTAGTAGCATTATTAAATTGCATGGGGTACCGAAGTCTATTATTTCGGATCGAGATCCGAGATTTACTTCAAGGCTATGGAAGGGTCTTCAGGATGCGTTAGGTTCGGAGCTGAAGCTCAGTTCAGCATTTCATCCCCAGACAGATGGGCAGTCCGAGAGGACTATCCAGACGCTTGAGGATATGTTGAGGGCTTGTGTGCTGGATTGGAAGGATGATTGGGAGC
This sequence comes from Colocasia esculenta, assembly GCA_014218235.1. Classification (NCBI taxonomy): domain Eukaryota; kingdom Viridiplantae; phylum Streptophyta; class Magnoliopsida; order Alismatales; family Araceae; genus Colocasia; species Colocasia esculenta. The sequence goes on along the minus strand of CM024757.1, from coordinate 117,843,813 downwards.
GCCATTTACCTCTAGTGGAGTTCGCATATAACAACAGTTTTCATGCGAGCATTGGCATGGCTCCATTTGAGGCTTTATATGGTAGGCCTTGCAGATCTCCTTTGTGTTGGGAGGAGACCGGTGATAGGCAGTTGATCGGTTCGGAGTTAGTTCAGGAGACTTCGGATAAGGTCCAGCTTATTAGGAAGAGACTTGTTGCGGCACAGGATAGGCAAAAGAGTTATGCCGACAACAGGAGGAAGGATCTAGAGTTCGAGGTAGGTGAACATGTCTTTTTGAAGATTTCGCCTACGCGTGGTGTAGTTAGATTTGGCAGGCATAGTAAGTTGAGCCCTAGATTCATTGGCCCGTATGAGATTCTCCGACGATTGGGCAACGTGGCCTATGAGCTAGCTTTACCTCCAGCGTTGGCTAGCGTTCATCCTGTTTTTCACGTATCTATGCTCAGGAAGTATGTCAGAGATCCGTCTCATGTTATTAGCCATGAGCCAGTGGAGATCGAGCCAGATCTTTCTTATGTAGAGCAACCAGTAGCTATTCTTGATCGGAAGGTTCAACATCTCCGGAACAAGAGCATTGCGTCAGTAAAGATCTTATGGCGTAACTTCTCGCGAGAGGAGGCTACTTGGGAGCTTGAGGATGCAATGAGAAAGAATTATCCTCAGTTGTTTGAGTAGTGTCAGTCTAACTTCGAGGACGAAGTTTCTTTAAGGGGGAGAGGGTGTAAGACCCTAGATTTTCATCTTACTTGCTTAAGTATATATATATATATATATAAGTGTATGCTATTGATGTATAGATTATTGTGTATAAGTATTTATTTATACAAATTGTATGAATTAGTATTATTGTAATGTACATATTATATATAAGTATATGTATATATATATATATATATTTATATTTATATTTATGTGTGTGATGTTGTAAATTCTGCATATTTCAAGTGGAATTTTGTCGGCCAGTCGGCGTCAACATCGGCTGACGTTGACTAGGATTAGGCGGCAATATCGATGGACGCCCACTTTGGATAGGCGACCATAGATATGGACGCCAATATCCCAGACCAGTTACGTTTCCAGATCCGGAAACGGCTCCGAAAATTTAGCCTTTTGTTTTAGAAACCCTTCCCAACGGCTCTGAGACTTACCCCTTTAGCATGTCCGACCCCCAACCCTTTATAATACCCAGTTTTCGGCCAGATCCATCCCTTTTGACTCTTGGGTCAAAAACCTAGCTCTTCTATGCGAAAACCCCAACTTGAACCTGAGAGATCTGATTTCAGGAGGCTTCATCCAGTGATCTGCATCGACTGGTGTCAACTCTGAACATCCGGGAACGACTCCCCACACTGGTGTGCAGTGAAGATCAACACAGAACCCGAAGAAGGAGGGATTTGAAGACTCTTTGGCACAGGCCGAGGAGGGCTTCTCCGGCTTGAATCGTCACTTGTGGATTTTACATGAGGCAAGTACCCCACTCACATCAACCCTACATGTGTCTAGTATGTCCCAGGAATTTTACGGATTTTTCTCGTGTCCTGGAACCCCCATTCAAGTGATTTGTTGGCGTTCAGTCTGTGTTTGTGCAGACAGGATATTAACGGCAGGATCCCTTGCCGCTAATATCATGTGTTGGCGGCATCATATACTGCCGTTAACCTATAGACGGCTACCCCATGCCGTCAAGTTCTTCAGACTGCAACAGTGTGCAAGTCTGCCCTTCTATAAGCTAATTTTCGAGTTTTTCCGCATGAGGATATACAGTGAAATTTCATATAATATGTAAATATACATGTTTGGGTGTACTGTGAGTTATTGTGCATTTTTGTAATTTTCCCTAATTATTAGAATTCTTTGAATGTGCTACCGACAGAATTTTAATCTTGAAAAATATCGTTTATGAAATATGTATAGAATTTAACTGCCATGAAATTTCTGTACACTGGTTATGAGATTGATGCATGATATAGAAATTTGAGTAATTTATAATATCTGTATAGTTTATTTAATTTTCTGAACCGAAAAATAGTTAATATGTCTACTCAATGTAGAAAAGTTAAGAATTCATGCGAAACTAGTTAAATTCCTATAAATTGAGATATAATTAGTACTGTCAGTATTCATGTATGTAATAAGTTGTGAGTCCGAATAATGAAAATTTATGTCAGTTTGGCTATTTTTACATTGGATAACATCACTGTTAGAATTTTCAGAAATTATCTGTAATTCAGAAAAATGTAAATCTTGGTATGCATGATGGTTAAACTGTGATGAATTTTGGTTAAATTTCTGTACTAAACTGATGACAATAGCTATATAAAATTGTTTTATGTTAGATATTAATAATTAATGCATGCTAATATGATTAGTGTCTAATTCTGCAAATTTCAGCATGATTAGAATTGTTGTAAAACTTGATTAATACTGAAGACAGTAGTACCATGCTAGGTAATACTGAAGAATGTAAATGTGCGAACATGAGATGAATGCGTAAATATTTTGTATTTAGAAGTGTGTTGAAATTGAGAAAATGTATTAATGTGCCAATGGGTGACACTGCTACCTTAGAGGGCTGTGGAACTGTACTGTGGTAAAGTCCCCACGGGAAAGTTCAAAGTGTGTGATGTCCCATGGGCATTGGGATTAAATCCTGGAGGCGAACAAGTATCGCTGGTTAGGGTGAAGTGTGCTTCTTCCGGTTCTGCGCAGTAACTAAGATTAATCACTGGAATGCCTAGGTGATTGATATGTGATGTGATTAGTGTGTGTCCTTCTAAAGTGGTTTGGGCTATGTGTCACGGCATTAAGAAAAACTGAAAATGTGTTTAAGTGAAAAGAAAAGTGTAAATTGTGAACCTGTGTAAGTGAATATGTGTTTATCAAATTCTTATGAAAACATGCAAAAAGGATAAATTTCTTGTGAATGTGACATAATAGTAGTAAAACAACGAGCTTTTCACAAATGTAAATATGTTAACTATGTGAAAAATTATCTTAGAATTCATGTTAAATTAGTTGTTATGAAAGGTGTAAATTTATGTGTAAAATGATCAACATGTGGCATATGAATGATTAAATGAAATCAGTTTAGCATATTGAAAAGTGTAGAAAGCATGTGATAGGATTAGGTTATTGTGTATAAAACTAAATCCCATGTGTAAAATGTGTAGAAATCATGCATAGGCTTCTATTTGAAAAACTGTCACTTCCATGCATTATGTGTAAATGGTGTAGCATAAGGATATGGGGATTACTTGATGCATGTATGTTTAGTGTGTTTGGTGTTACTTGTTGAGTTCTTTTGAACTCATTCTTGCTTCGGCGTACAGGTGCAGACGTTTCTACTTCTTCCGAGGAGATCATTAGGAGCGACTCGGAGCGAGAGTAGGAGAGATTGTGGTGGATTTAACATTGTACTTTTCCTTACTTCATAGTATGTAATAAAGACTCTGCGTAGTCTCATGTGGACAACGTATTTATTTTATTTCAATTATGAAAAGTTAGTTCTCTTTTCTACTATACGGACTGTGAATAGAATGTGGATGATGGAATAAGATTTCTTTTTAGTTCTTTAAATTCCGCTGTCATGTGATATACTTATATTTGTGTATGTTTCAGCCTATTGTACTAGTGTTGGGTAAATGTCCCACTGTGGCGATGCTTTCTATATCGACGTGGGTTGGTGGAACCGTACCGATATAAAGAGGGTCGTTACAACCAGGGTCGGGCTAGAGAAACACAACGCGGAAGCAAACCCTTGCCTCACACCCGCCGAGACAACAGAGCTCACGGAACACCGGAGCAACCGCATGAGACCAAAGTCTCACGACACAAGCACCAACATCCCCGACCTCCACAAGGTCGGGAAGAAACAAACAGGTGTTACCCCGAGTGACACCAAGCAACCAAGTGAGAACGACGTCTCACCACTAGGCACGGCCACCTCAGACCTCCACAAGGTCGAGGGCCCACAAGCAGAATCCCCCCTGCACCTCGGACACGCCACGAGGTCGGGGAACTACACACTCCGGTGCCACCGTAGACGGCACTAAGGAGCGGGTTACTGAAACAGCAGTTGGGTGCCTGCACAAGGCACCCCGAGAGAACCCGCAGAGAAGAAACCACTAACCACGGCCCATGAGGCCAAACCAACCAAACCCATGGAACTAGACACGGCTAGGGTACAACCACCATGTAAACTAGGGCGATGTGAAACCCAATCTAGGAAATAGTGTGAGAAACAACATCATAACAAGAGCAACCAAGCCACCGCTACAGGCAGCTAAGAGAGGGACACATAGTCCACCTCTCTTGCACGCCGGCCGCCGACTCCCGCCTACAACCTCCCCGATAGAGTGAGGCTAGCGAGCCACAGCCAAGAACACAACCACAAACACCACAGTCCGGCCGAACTGCGGCCCCACGCCTGACCTCCCTATGCAGCTCCGGAACCAACGTAGGGCGAGGCAATGAGAAGGACTAGCTAGTCCGCACCGAACGAGCACAACAACAACCTCGGCGACCCAGACCCAGCTAAGGGAGCTCCACAAGTGACTCTACGCCACTGTCCCCACCATTTTCCCCTCCGCTCCGAGTCCGCCACACTAGGTTGTCGACCCGAGCACCCTCGTAGCCCAAAGAACTCCCTCAACAGGCTCCCGAGGATGGGGGTCCCAGGTAACGGTAACAACCTGTCTCATGGACAAGCCCTCAAGTGCCGAGCACCGGGCGAAAGAGAACTGGCGTGGCAACCACCAATAGAAACAGCACAGCTGGCTTGTGACCAAGACAAGCCCAGTAGGCACAGGCACGCACAGCACCCCTTCCGGAAACCCCCAGAAGGGCCGCCAGCCAACGCCGGCACACACGGCACGGCCTGAGAAACCGGAACACCACAGATAGAACAGAAACCATCGCTCTTCTAATAATCGATTAACAGACCAGACCATCGATTATTAGACAAACGCAAGCCTCCTAGCGAGACCTCTAGGACACAGCCACAAAGGTGTCACCTTCGGTCAGCGAACGCAGAGAGACAACCTACCGCGTTCCCACCAAAAGGTCCTAAGGGCACACCCTACCCTGGGGCACACGCCGACACGCCAACCGTGGCCATGAAAATCACCCGAGGCAAACCAGGTCTTATCGCGCCCTCCTAAGCAGTCGCGATACCATCGCGACGATCAGGGCCACCGCGATAAGACCCAGGTAGCGTCGGGAAAGCGCGCCACAACAACACTCTTGTTGTGACAGGAAAACAGGCCATGACAACCTTGTCGTGACAAGGCAGTGCATCACGACAACACCCTTGTCACGACGGGCAACCGGTCGCGACATGAGCCTTATCGCGACGGCCACCCGGGCCGCGATAAGGTCGCGTCCGACCGGGGTGCCGCCTTCTCTGATGTCACGACGCGCTCGGTGATCGCGACATCAACTGGAAGGCAGACCACCGAGATACCACATCCCTAGGTCGCCCACACAATACAAAACTCACAACCATGGGGAGGGGAGCATGGTGAAAGCTTCTAAAGCATGCATTCAAACAAAGGAACTACCAATCACTCGGATTGGAAAGGGCACAAGAAATCCCTACCGAGAATGAAGAACCAACCCACAAAGGGGCCTTCACAACGAGCTCGCCACCTCCTCCTCTCTCCCACGGCGCCGCTCCCGCTCCGCACGAGCCGCCGCCACTCCGCCATGAGCTCCAACCGCTGGAGAAGAGAGGGGAGAGGCCTCTCCACCTCAGAGAGGAGAGGAAAGGAGGAAAAGGGAAAAGAAGGAAGAAGGGGCACCGGCCAAGGCTTTTAGCCTCCGGCCCCCAGAATGCGACGGGGCGGGGCGTCGCGATACAAACCTTATCACGACGGCTGCCTAGAACGCGCCCACCCTGGGCGCCACGACAATCCGACAGGTCAGTCTGCCTTGCCTGCCACTCTGATAGGTGTCAGACGACCAAAAAGCAGAAAACAGTCGCGACCCGTTGACCGGGCGCGACAAGAACGCGACGCCAAAGGCGGTCGCAATAGGGATGACTGTCATGACGGGCACCTCCGTCTTGACAAGGCCAGTCATCCCACACACAACGAAAAGCCGAAAAGCCCGAGATGTTACAATACATCCAACAAAAATATAATTTCATCCTCGAAATCAAGGGCGAAACCCGGTCGGAGAAAACAACAGGTGCAAAGGACCACTAAGTCGTACCACGACTACCCGCTGGTCACCACCACGACCCAGCCACAAAGGGAGTGCCAAACCAGACATCTGGTAGCTCACAGGGTGCACAACAACGGCGCAGAGCACATGAGCAGATGTCGACAACTCCACAGGCGTGGCGCGCACCAAGCCGACTAGAAACACTGAAACCACCAGTTGGAAAACACGTGACTGAACCCTCAACAAGCCACGCTGTTGAGACCAACCAGTCAGTAACTCACTCTGTCACCAACGACTAGACAGAGGTCCCAGCTACTGACAGTAACCGAGAAAAACGCCAAGAGGTCATCCGTAGGACTCCGCTGAATGGCTCCACACAACTAGCAACAGCTAGTACCTACGGAAAGGCCAAACGAGAGCTTCTTAATGGTGACCCAAAACCAAGCGATGACATGCACGTGGAGAACACCACGGCACACAGGACAGTGTCCATCGGCACCACTCGATCTTAACTAGATCATCCTCGTGGTCCGACAAGGACACTCAACGACTGTGGAGCCACGATGACTAAACCACACGCTCCACAAGCACAGGCACAGAGGCAAAACCAAGGAAGACGTCCGATGTTGGCAAGGCCAAGCAACTCAAGACGTCAGCAACCGCATGGAAAACAAAACAACTGCAGAGGTTGAGGGCAGCACGTCGACCTCAAAAAAATCCAAAACAAAATAGGGTACCCCAACCAAGCACACTCGCTCCCAAGCGAGAGGGGAAACCCGGACACATGCCACGACCAAAGCCTGGTGTACCACCAATAGGGCTACCTAGACAGGGCAAGGCAGCCACCCCACAGCGGTAACGATACGACCACACGGCAGTGGCCAGCACAAAATGTCCCAGAGGCAGAAAGCTCAACGCCTCGAACACCGAGCAACTCGCGAAACAAGCACAAAGCTTACGATCAGGAAAGACAACACAACACACAGTGCTCACACAAGCACTAGGAGCCACCCAAAGTGCAACACAATGCACCAGGGCTCCAGACGGCACGAAAACAAACCACTCAAGCACAAGCAGAGGGTGCCACCACAAGCACCAAAACTCGGAAAGATGCAACACAGTTGCACCAACGGTCGAAACAACACGGCTAACAGGAAGGACTCTCCACAAGAGACCTGCCAAAAGCCGCCCACAAGAAACCACAAGCCACAAAGGGCAAGACAGGCCACACCGGCCATGAACCCTTAAGGCAAAGAGACACAAAACATCGAAAAGAAACATGCTCAAGGAGCAGTGCACGACTGAACCAATGGCCAGAAACGACACAAGGCCAACAGAAAGGGACTCTCCACTAGAGACCCACCAGAGAAACGCACGAAAAACCAACAGCTTCAAGAGCGCAACAACACATCGGCTCTTAGAAGCACAGAACACAAGGCACCGCTCCTACCACCACAGGTGGAGAGGCCCACACACCAAACGGTGACAAGCACCTCCAAGCACAGCTGAGGCACAAGTGGAAACACACACCAGGATGATGCTTGCACAAGCAAGCCAAACAACAAAAAACCGATGCCGCCTCACACTAAACATAGGGCACGCTGCCCTACATCATCCAGTCAGGCGACAAGAAACCAACACCGCAAGAGACGGGACAATAGGTCATCACAACCTATCGCACCACAAGGAAACCATGCACACGAGGGGACCAACCAGCTCAACCTCAAGATAGCACAAGGGGAGGGATCTTCACCACAAAGGTCGCCACTGTGTGAAAACATGGCACCAACTGCCCTGCCAGCACCACCACCCCAAGCAACCAACAGAAAGCAGGGGAAGGAGACCCTCACAACGAGTCTCTTCCACACACAAGGGAAAACCACTAAACGAGACTGGCACTTCCACAGAAGCACAACCAGCCAGACATCCATGGCACTCACCAGACCACCATCCGGCAAAGCCCACAGGGCACGAGAAACGAAGCCAACCTCCCGACCCTAGGGACACACGAAGTCCCACCAGTGCAGTCGGGAAACCTGAAAAATGAACAAGAAGACAACCTGGCCAACACCACGGCCAAACACACGGTCAAAGGCACCACCCTTGACCGACAGCACCCAGATAGACTGTAACATGGACAGTCCCACTGGCAACGGCGACAGCTCATCTGCATAGAGAGAGAGAGCAGCGACGACCAAAACAAACACAGAGCAGCTTAGGGAGCACCTCTACCCAAAGCGCCAAGAGCCGTTCTGGGAAAACATCACCAGAATGCAGCCCAAACAAACGGCCAACAGAGGTAACACAGCAGACAGCGGAAGCAACACAACTGGTTTTGGGAGAAACTCCACCAGAACCACCAAGGTGCCGTTCTGGGAGAACCCACCAAAACGCAATAGTCAGTACAACAGCAGCATACCTCAACCCTGAGGTAGCACAATAACTGGCAGAAACAAGCCAGAACAGTCCTGAGAACAACCCTCACCAGGACAACAACCAACAATTCTGGAAAACCGCACCAGAACACAGGACAACCAAGCGATGCACCTCAACCTCGAGGGCAACACAACAACCAGAAACGAGCACAACAAAGTTCTGGGGAAAACCTCACCTCCATCAGAACCAACAGAGAAGAACTCCAGGAGCACCTCACTAGAGTTCACAACCAGTCGGCACCAGGCCGACAACAACCACAAATAGGTGTCGCACCGCTCAACCAGCGGTGCAACATGGCACACAAAGTATCTTCTTAGCTCGAGCAAAGATGCTGACTAAGCAGAACACAATGCCCAACGGCGCACAGGCATGCAAGGCCAAACACACAGCTAACAACACACACCCCAACAACAAGGGGACATCCAACAAGGACTGACCCCACAAGAAGGGGACATTCAACAAGGACTCACCCCACGAGCAGGGGACATCCAACAAGGACACACCCCAACAAGAAAGGGACAGCCAACAAGGCAAGGGCACCTTCTACCAGTTCTGCAGACCACAACCCTACACCGGTGAAGGCCACACCACACGTAGGCTCTCTCAACCTTCGCGACACACCCACACAGACACGCAGGCCGACGACAAACCCAATCGCAGCACGCGCGAACCAGCAACCATGCTCGAAGCATGCGCACCCAGCAACAGCAGCAACGCTCTCCTGTAGCTCACACCCAGACCCTTCTGGAAAGCTAGCCACCTACAACAAAGAGCCCAATGCTCACCTAACAGCAACTCTACATGGACGGGCCAGTAGCGTATTAGTACCTTTCTTTGGGACCGCCATAGTTATTAACCCATTACAAATCTCGTTGGACCCCTGAGCTCTGATACCACTGTAACGACCCGACCTCCCGGACCCCCCACCAGGGACCCCCGAAGGTCGTGCCGCCACCCACGGATCCGAAGACCTGGAAGGGTTAGAATTTAGTCCAGTGAGATAAGTAATGAATTCAAATAACTATAACAAGAAACTTTGTACATTAATAAAGAAATTATGTACAACATGTCCCAAATAAAAGTACAGGTACAGAAAGAAGGCACAGTCCTTAAGGGGCATACCCTGAGGACTTGCAAAAAGGACACTTTCAACTCCCACTACAAGTGCTCACGCTCACAACTCACACTGCTGGCAACGCACGGCGAACAAGCCGCCACCACGAATGTCCGGCGATGAACTCTTGCGACAGTGAGTCCCTACTTGAAGAGAGTAGGGGGGTGAGCCTCGCGAACAAGGCTCAGTAGGGATAACCAGTCCCTTACCAGCTAGAGCAGCAGGAACTCCAACAAAGCGGAAGCAAAACTACTCTAAAAATTAGTAAAGCGAGAAACACCTACTGTAGAGTACTACAAAGCAACAGAAATAGAGAAACGCCTCGACCACAACCCGGGTCAAGCCAAACACGACTTCCGCAGAACCAGCGGAGTCTAACACATGCGGAAGCAACTAGAGCAACACCACGACCTGCAACCAGGGTCGGGCCAGAGCAACACAATGCAAAAGCAAACCCTCGGCACACACCCACCGAGACAACGGAGCTCACGGAACACCAGAGCAACCACGTGAGACCAGAGTCTCACGACACAAGCACCAACATCCCGGACCTCCACAAGGTCGGGAAGGAACAACCAGGTGTCACCCCGAGAGACACCAAGCAACCAAGTGAGAATGACATCTCACCACTAGGCACGGCCACCTCAGACCTACCACAAGGTCGAGGGCCCACAAGCAGAATCCCCCCTGCACCTCAGACATGCCACGAGGTCAGGGAACTACACACTCTGGTGCCACCATAGATGGCACCAAGGAGCGGGTTACCGAAACAGTAGTTGGGTGCCTGCATAAGGCACCCCGAGAGAACCCGCAGAGCGGAAACCACTAACCATGGCCCACGAGGCCAAACCAACCAAACCCACGAAACTAGACATGGCTAGGCAACAACCACCGTGTAAACTAGGGCGATGAGAAACCCAATCTTGGAAACAGCATGAGAAACACCGTCACAACAAGAGCAACCAAGCCACCGCCACAGGAAGCTAAGAGAGGGACACACAGTCCACCCCTCTCGCACACCGGCCGCCGACTCCCACCTACAACTGTAGGATCGAGTGATTAGGTGAAATAGATCTAGAAGGGGGGGTTGAATAGATCTATTGGGAATTCTTGCGGAAGCTTAAGAAAATTAAGAACTACTTCAGTTCAAAGATCTAACCACAAACACAATTTTCAGATCTGAGGTATTAGTGTGTGACAAAAAGTGTGTGACAATTAGGGAGAAGAGTGTAAACGTAATCCTATGCAATCATCTAGTACAGATCAACAATTCAAACCATTGCACATAGAATTTTTAGGTGGTTCGGAAATCACACCTGAGATTCCTACGTCCACCCCTCACACAGTGAGGACACACTACTCAAACCTTGAGTACAAACCACACTGGAGCATGACGATTCCAACACACAGAGTTAGACAATTCACACACTAATTCTAGAGCACAACTACTCCAGAAATTGAGCACACTTGTTCAAACACACACTGAGTGTTCCACTCACCAAAAATCGAGCACAAAGGCTCACAAAACACAAGCTAGATCACAATTAGCACAAATCAGATCCTCTAGCAAAGATCTAATCCCAGACAAGTTCATTCACAGAACCTTGTGCAATACTTCATGCACAAATCCCATGGATGAATCAGAAGAACAACTTAGAAGTGACAGAAATAGATACAGAATTGTGTTCTTCGATGGAGATTCCTTGCAGAAGACTGAATTGAAGGAATTTGATGAAGCTCTCAATCACTTGGCGGTGCTCTGCTTCAGTGGCCTTCTAGATCGCCAGAAATTGCCTTCAATTTCTCACTTCTTCTAGATGTGCTCCTTTGAGAAGTGCTTCAGCTTCTTCTCTGGATCTCTCCTTCAATCTTCTGTGCTTTCCAAGGATGCAGATGGATCACCACAGTAGCAAGCGAAGCACGAGCGGGAGATTCCTCTTTTTGCCGCCAAGAGCTTTTGTGGAATATTCTAGAGGTCTCTCACCTTTTAGGAGGGGCCAATTAGTGAGGTATTTATAGCCCCACATGCCCAAATGTACCCTTCAGGTGCGTGGGCACAAGATCCAAAAAGATTCCTTTGAACCCTAGCCAGCCACGTGTCCAAAGAAAACTCAAAGTGAACTTTTAGCCGGAGTGTGTCGACACAGCCACTGGGTGTGTCGACACCCTCTCCCAGACAGGAACAAGAATCTCCTAGAAAGACCTGAGTGTGTCGACACAGCCACTGGGTGTGTCGACACCCTGTCCCAATCGGACAATTGGGTCTCCTGGAAACTGGAGGTAGTGTCGACACTACCATTGACTGTGTTGACACACTTGACCTTGTTTTCATAAAAAAAACTCCATGAATAGTGACCCAGTGTCGACACCATCAATGGATGTGTCGACACCATCAATGACAAAAGCTGTATACACCTGCAAATTTAACACATAAATCATTAGCACAAGGTATTATCATCAAAGTATGAGGTGTAAAGTATTTGAAACATGTTGTTTGGGCAATGTTATTATGAAAATGAGGTGTATAACATGTTCAACCCATTAAGCATTAAAATCACAGATTGTCATCATCAAAACTAGGAGGAGATATATCAAAGCCACACTCAACCCAACATTCTCCCCCTTTTTGATGATGGTAACATTGAATCAACAAGAGATTTTGATTTTCTTAAAGATGTGATTTTAAGCCATTCTTTCACAAAAACCAAGCACACATAATGTATGACAGTGAAACCCAACATCTTCATTTATATCATCCATTGTCATGAGACTTCATTTATATCATCCATTGTCATGAGATAAACTTTCTACAAAAATTTGACAGTTGTTGCCACCAAACAAAATGTTACTATCAGTCATTTCTATTCAAGAAAGCCATACAAGATGTAACATTTACATCCAAAAAGGTAATGACAAGATGTAAAAGGTAATGACAAACACTCCTTCACCAAAATAAACCAACCCTTCTCCCCCTTTGACATCATCAAAACAAGAAATCCATCAAGAGGATAGAGGAGGAGGAGGAATGGGAAGCAAAATGGACTCTATTGTCTTCATTCTGGTCTCCATAGCAGATAGGTTCGACCTCAGCTGAGTTTGCATTGTTGCCAAGCGAGTATGTAACAAGGATTCCAGTCGTTGAAGAGTTTCATGAATATGACCATGAAGTTCACTGAAATCAACTGGAATATGAGAGGCAGTGGAAGATGAGCTTGGCCTATGGCTTGATGGTTGGAGATTGCTGAGATCACCCTTCATTTCTGTCATTTCTTCATCAATGTGAACTAAGACTGTCTTCATTCTGTCCATGTCATCAACCAAGTGAGCAAAAGATAGTCTTGTTTTAGACACTTGGGATAGTGTCTCCTGACTATTGAAGAGATCTTTCTGAGAGTTGGCTAAAATGCCTTGGAGAATAACTTCAAGCTGATGTTCAAGGTCTTTCAGTTGTCCACACGCATCTCCCAAGGTACCAATAAGCCTGTTGAATCGATGAGTTGCATGTTCTACCAGCTCTTTTTGCTGAATGAATTGACCATTGACAATATTCTCCAATCGTTGAATTCGAATCTCAAAATGGTCAGCCAGCTGTAGGATTGAAGAATTGAGGGTTGCAAATTTTTCTTCAAGAAAATTTTGTAATTCTGGAGGAACAGAGGGTCCACCAATAGAAGGTGTTGTTGAACCTGGAAATTGATGAGAGAAAATTGGTGGATTCTCATTATGATGTAAAGGTGAGGATCCATGAAATATGGGTGAGTGATGAGTATCTTGGGAAAGTGGAACCTCAACCTCAACTTCGGGCTGAACCTCAGGAGTAGCTTGAGGTGATGGATCAACAGGAGGCTGTGCCTCGGGTTGTACCTCTTCTTTAGGGGCAGCAGGAGGGTCAATGACTGGTCCTCTACGAACTTGATCACCCTCAATTCGAAATCCCATAAACTTTTGAAAATGTTTTAAATAGTAAATGTTTGATCTTGGAATGTACTGTACTTGCTCATTTGCAAAGGAGACACCAAAGTGCTCAAATATAGCAGTTAAGTGAGCAGCATAGGGCAAAGATCTATGAAGATCTTTCCTTGTTGTTTCTGTCAGAATTTGATGCATGATCATATGGAGGTTGACCTTGATATTCTTTTTCATGCAATATATGACAAACCTTTGAATATCAGTTAGCCTGTCTCTTCCACCACCCTGTGGCGTAATGATTGTTGTGAGAATGTGATGAATCAGCCTAAGAGCAGGTGGAAATGAGTTTGTGTTTGTGTAATGAGCAAAGTGTATGCTTCATGCAAATCAAATTGAAACTCATGATATTTTTCTCCTTCATCAGGAATCTTAAACAATGTAGCAGCCAGTTCAGTTGATAAAGGAATAGAAACCCCTTTGACTTTGGAATGAAACCCCTCTGGCACAACAGTCAAGTTCAGATAAAACTCTTGCACCAGTCTAGGGTAGAGGGTGCGAAATTCAGAGATAAAAGACAACCAGCCTTGAAACTTGAAGAAATCAACAAATTCAGGGAAGGCACTGGCAAGACGTTTATCACCCAAATCGACAACTCGAGGTTTTGAGAATGGACTTCCCTTCATTGACTGACTGCGAAGGTGTAGCCTCTGAAGGAGTAAAAGACCCAGATGAAGTGGAAGAGGACTCCTCGGACGTATTTGAAGAGTTGTACCTAAGCTTCTTCCGAAGAGGGCGAGTCACTCTTACAGATTTTCCACGAGCAGATGATGATGACCTACCTCTCTTGGAGGAAGTAGGAGAGGGTGAAGATAGACCTTGTTGCTGAGATGGATCATGACGACGCTTGCTTCTTCTTTCAGTGGGGGGTTCTTCAATGACAACCCCACAGGCAGTAGCCCTAGACCGGGAACCCCTCCTTGGAGTCTACTTGGGAGGCATCGTAGCAAACAGACGGAAGAGGTAGAGGAAGAGAAGGAGGAGGAGATGGCGGGAACAATGGAGAAGTCGCCTTGAGCTGTGGGTTTGGAAATGAGGCGGTGTGTCGACCTACACAAAGGGGGAAAGAAGAAGGTCCCACACAAGAGATGGAAGGTATGGTGTGCCGCCGGTACACCTTACCCTTAAACAGGGGGCAATGAGGAAAACCGCCTGGAGAGGCAACTGTGTCGACACATGATAACACTGTGTCGACTTGACCTTGATGAATTTTGAGATATGTTTAGAAAGGCTTTGAAGAAGGCTTTATGATGATGAAAGAAGTATGAAATCAATTCCTCAAGGATTTTTAAGATGTTAATGAATGCACGTGCCATCTTTGAACATAGAATCATGATTAATCCAAGGGTTAAACAACTACTTCCAAGTTATATTCATTGATTATAATGAAACCCTGAAATGAAGCTTGTGAATGATATAGAATATTCTTTGCAGTCATTGGTAATCAGTCATGTTCTGTAAATCTAAAGTAATGAAATTTTCTTTTAGAATGAAGTCAATTGTGATGAAAGTAAATAGTCTTTAGCAATCTGAGTTGGGGTAAGGATGTATATTTTGAAGGATTCTCCTTGGACACATTTTTTTTTTAAACAAACTATCAAATGTAGTAAATCTTGTTCACACAAGAACTAATGCTTTTTACACACCATAGCCCCTGGTTACTAAAGATTTGCTCATTATCCAGTTTCAAGAGGTAAATGATGACCTTTTGACATGAAAATATACGTTTACCAGACGCCAATATTTCCAGTTACTCAGTCATCATTATTGTTTTCAGAACATTTGTTATTTTATGTCTATGTATTTTTATGAACCCCTTTGAACAGAGATAGCAAAAACACCTCATGACATACATGGCACTTCATTCTTTGTGAAGGTTTGTAGTTTCTCAGTATTTGTGTCATTGCTCTGTTGCACAACAGATTCAAGGAGAATATTAGAAAACTGAAAACACTCTTTGCCCTCATCAGATGCCAAAGAATTGTCTTACCTTAAGCACAATTGACCTTCAAATCTTTAAAGAAATTGAATTACTTTAGAAGTGCATAATACAATTGATTATAGACAGTAGAATGGTAACATATCAATCAAAAAGGTCATTCTTGGGTTGCCATTGACATGATTAATGAATATCTCTTGGAAAGATGTTGGATGAACACAATGAATCAATTCTGAGTTTATGTTAGAGGAGGACATGAACTTTTTAACTCCCCCTGAATTGTTGACTCCAGAAATCTTTCATTAACATAAAGTGAATTAAGAAATAGGAATGAAAATTCACAAAAAATGAGGAGGATTTTGGTGAAAAAAATAAAGACTCCCCCTCAATCATTGCATATAAAACTTTTGATACTTGGCGGAGACATATACTCACGCATAGTGAAAGTGTCCATACAAGCCTGACTTGTCGTTCTACAAATCACTATTTGATATACCAAGAGAGCTAATACAATGTGAGAGTGTGAGGCTTATTTGCAAGAATGGAAAAGGGTTTTATTTGCAAAAAGATGTAGAAGGAATGTGAAGTGAAAAGTATCTACAGCAGGAAACAAGCACTCCCCCTCAGAATGTGCCCAAGAAAGACACATAACACTCAACCCAATGATAGAAATGTTAGGAGGAAAGTGGACATTTGCACAAACCAAGCTCTCTTCTTAAGGATGAAAATCTATTTTCTAGAAGAGGCTTAGTGAAAATATCAGCAATTTGATGTTCAGTCTCAATGAAATGAAGTTCAAAAGATTTTTTAGCAACCTCATCCCTCAAGAAATGATACCTTATTTCAATGTGTTTTGTTCGAGAATGCTGAATTGGGTTTTTGGACAAATTGATAGCACTAGTGTTGTCACATAAAATGGGAATGCAACCTAACTTATGATTATAATCTAGGAGTTGGTGTTTCACCCAAAGAATTTGTGTGCCACAACGACCAGCTGCAACATACTCAGCCTCTGCAGTGGATTGAGCAACTGAGTGTTGCTTTTTGGAAGCCCAAGAAATTAGGCATCCACCTAGATATAAGCACAAACCACTAGTACTTTTTCTATCAAGCTTACAACCCACATAATCAGCATCACAATAAGCAATCAAATCTAATTTACAACCAGCAGGATATCAAATGCCAAGATCACATGTTCCAACAAGATATCTAAAAATTCGTTTGATAGCTAACATGTGACTTTCTTTAGGATTAGCTTGAAATCTTGCACACAAGCACACACTAAACTGAATATCAGGTCTAGAGGTAGTGAGATAAAGTAGAGATCCAATCATACCTCTGTAGGTATTTGGGTCCACTGACTTACCAAGTGAGTCATCCTCTAGTTTTACATTAATTACAGTTGGGGTACTTGAATGCTTGAGGTACTGAAAGTCAAACCTTTTCAGAAGTTCTTTGACATATTTTGTTTGACTGATGAAGATTCCTTCACTGGTTGGGTGCACCTGCAATCCCAAAAAGAATTCCATTAAACTCATTTCAAATTCAGTTTTCATTTGGTCAGCAAATTCAGTGCACAGACTTTTGTTTGTGGATCCGAAAATTATGTCATCAACATAAATTTGGACAACAATTATTTGTTTATCCACTATTTTTGTAAACAAAGTTCGATCAACATTACCTCGAGTGTATCCCTTTTCCAATAAGAAGGAGCTTAAACGGTCATACCAAGCTCTTGGAGCTTGCTTAAGACCATAAAGAGCCTTATGAAGCTTGAAAACATGATGAGGAAATTTTTCATTTTCAAAGCCTGGAGGTTGTTCTACAAAAATAGTTTCTTTTATGTATCCATTCAAAAATGCACTTTTGACATCCATTTGGTAAACTTTAAATTTCAGAGATGATGCAAAAGCAAGAAATATTCTCACAGCTTCTAGCCTAGCTACAGGGGCATATGACTCTTCAAAGTCAATACCAAACTCTTGATTGTAGCCCTTTGCAACTAGTCTAGCTTTATTCCTAACAACTTGACCATTTTCATCTAATTTATTTCGAAAAACCCATCTAGTACCAATAACAGATTGGTCACTAGGTCTAGGTACCAATTCCCACACTTGATTTCTGTCAAATTGATGAAGTTCATCATGCATTGCATTTATCCAATCTTCACTCATTAGAGCTTCATCAATTGACTTGGGTTCAATTTGGAAAATTAGTGCTAGTGGGTCTTGATTTATTGCATTTATAAAAGATGATCTAGTTCTAACTCTATCATGCACATTGCCAACCACATTCTCAATTGGATGATCTCTTAAAAATCTATTTTCAGGAATTACCTACTGAGATGAGTTCAAGTCCGGAACAATGTTACATGAGCCACTTGGGGTAGGTGAGTGGTTGTCCAGATGTTCAGGTGAGTCATTATTTTCCTCAATGGTTGGAGAGGATTCAACAATGAAGTCATCTTCTTCCTTATTTTGAGGAACCCTGCAAGATGGAGAATCATCAAGCGAGAATGAGTTTTCATCAAAAACTACAAGTGGAGATTCTTCCACAGTTTTATTCTTGAGAATGTACACTCTAAAAGCTCTAGAGATTTCTGAATAACCAAGAAAGATGGCTTCATGACTTTTGGCATCAAATTTGTCAAGATTTTCTTTATTGTTGTTATGTACAAAGCATTTGCAACTAAAGACTTTAAAGTAAGATAAAGTTGGCTTTTTGTTTTTCAACAGTTCATAGGGGGTTTTTCTGATTTTTGGTCTAATCAAAGCTCTATTTAGAATGTGATTTGTTGTGTTCACAGCTTCAGCCCAGAAGGATTTGGGCAATTTACTTTCGAAGAGCATGGATCTAGCCATTTCCACAAGAGTTCTATTCTTCCTTTCCACAACTCCATTTTGTTCTGGAGTTCTTGGAGAAGAGAATCTGTGGAAGATGTTTAGTTCTGCACACAAATCAGAAAAGGTTTTATTTTCAAATTCTCCCCCATGATCAGTTAAACTTGATTTTATTTTTTGTGAAAAACCTGTTAAGGCAGAGGTGCAGAATTTCCTAAATTCTAAGCAAGCATCATTTTTGTGGGATAAAAACATAACCCATGTATATCTAGTAAAATCATCAATGATAACAAACCCATATCTTTTACCACTAAGACTAAGAATCCTTGTTGGTCCAAAAAGGTCCATATGAAGTAGTTCTAGTGGCTTAGATGTGAGTACATCATTAAAGTTTTTAAAAGATTTTCTGGTTTGTTTTCCTTGAGCACATATCCCACAAAATTGATTTTCAATATTTGGAAAAGTTTCAGGAAGTCCTTTAACCAGATTTAACCTTAAAAGTTTGTTTATTGTGTTGAAACTTGCATGACCAAGTCTTTTATGCCATGTCCATGCAATTTCATCTTTATTTGCAACTAAACAAATGTTTTCAGCAAAGTCCTTATCAAGATTGATCATGTATACATTATTTTCTCTCTTGCCAAAGAATTTTATTTTTCCAGTTGATGAATCAATTATTTTGCAAAAATCTGATTCAAACACAACCTTGTGACCTTTGTCACAGAGTTGACTAATGCTCAACAAGTTATGATTCAAACCATCAACTAGCAAGACATTTTCAATTGAGTTTGAGGAGGATTTACCAACCTTTCCAGATCCAATAATTTTTCCTTTATTTTTACCTCCAAATGTGACAGATCCTCCCTCTTTTTCAATCAGAAATGAAAACTTTGTCCTGTCTCCTGTCATGTGTCGTGAACACCCACTATCAAGAAACCATACACTGGAGTTGGGTGCACGACCTTCCTGCAAAAATCAGATCAATAAAGAGAAGATTTTGGTACCCAAACATTGTTGGGACCATCAGTTTGTTTGAACAGAGACAATAGATCTTTCCTAATCCATATTTGAGTTGATTTTGTCATTTTCTTTATTTCAGAAGTGATTTTTCCTTTCGTTAACCTGGCATTTCTTTTTGGAATAAAAACACCAATGTTCTTTCTTTCATGAGCATGGAGATTATGCAATTGGGCATGATCATTCATGTATGGGAATTCAAACCAAGGGTTCTGTTGGTATCTTGGAAATGTTGGATAAAAGAATTGTGGATGGCACCAATAAGGATTGGGATGCCATTGATTCCAAGAGTTGGTCAAAACAGGTTGATATGAAGTCTTGGATCTCCAATAATCATCATGAAAGTTTGTTTTTGTGTTTTTAAATTTCCCAAATTCTTGTTTGAATTTCTGTTCAACTTATTGTTGTTTTTGAAAGCTGGACAGATTGACCTGTGTTGAGTTCGTGTTGACTCAGTAACCACAGTTTTCAACTTGTGTTTAACTGGTGTCAACCTACTTTGCTTCTTTTGGTTGGAAACATTCTTTTCACTTTGATCTTTGTTTATTTCAGTACTTTTGACAAAATTTATCAAGGGAGTTTTTGTAGATGTTTCTATCTTCTCAGCAGATTTATTTTTCTCTGAATTTTTTGAACTGAATCCCAGACCATGTTTGTTGCTTTGCATTTTCTTTCCTAGAAATGCTTCAAGATTATCCTTTCCTTTTGTAAGAGTATTCATCACTTGTTCCTTTTCATCCAACAGTTTTTTAAGTTTCTGAATTTCATTAATTGCTTGTTGCTTTTCTCTTTGTTGCAATTCCAATTTTTCAGAAAGTTTTTCGAACTCATTGTTGGCTTTTTGAGATGCAACTTTAAGATTATCAATTTCATTCAGAAGGTTTTTCGTTTCTTCATTAAGTTCAGATACTTCATTTTCCAGTTCAGAAATTCTTCTAATTGAGGAAGTGTCATGCAAGACATTTTCAATTTTCTTTTTTAAATGCTTATTTTCTTTTCTTGTTTCTGAGTATTTTTCAATCAATTCAGCATAAGCATCTTGCCAATCATCAACAGTATATTCTTCAAAAGAAGTGCTCACCTTTCCATCACTGCTGTTAGCCATGAAGCATATTTCCTCATTTCCTGAACTTAAGGACTTCTCTTCTTCATCCTCAGTTTGGTCATCATCTGACCAAGTTGCTACCATAGCTTTAGGCTTCTTCATTTTGATGACCTTTTTGTACTTGTCTTTCTTGATTTCAGGACATTCACCCTCCATGTGTCCTGCCCTGTTACACCTGTAGCAAATAATAACTTCATCAGTTCTTTGATTTTTACCAGCATTGAAGTTTGAAGAAAAAGAATTGTTCTTTTTGCCAGAATTAAATCTCTTCTTTCCAGTGAATTTTCCTTTTCTTGACTTTAGAAATTTTCTGAATTGCCTAGTCATGAGGGCAAGTTCATCCTCATTGGACTCAGACTCTTCAGAACTTGATTTCTCTTGACTCTTTTCTTTGTTGCTTGATAAGGCTTTGAGTGCCACTGGTTTGGCTTTAATCATATGTTCTTCACTTCTTTTTAAGTTTATTTCATATGTCATTAAAGATCCTATGAGTTCATCCATAGATATCTTGGATAAATCCTTAGAATCTTCAATCACAGTAGCCTTAGTATGCCAGATGGATGATAGAGAGCGCAAAATCTTCCTTACCAAATCAGCATCAGTGTATTCTTTACCTATTGCCTTCAGTCTATTGACAATTATCATGAACCTAGCAAACATTTTAGAAATAGATTCATCAGATTTCATCATAAACAATTCATATTCAGAAACAAGTATGTTAGCTTTAGTTTCCCTAACTTGAGATGTTCCCTCATACATCAATTCAAGTTTATCCCACATCTCTTTAGCAGATTTACACATGGATATTCTTGAATATTTCTTAGGGTGGACTGCACACTGAAGCATGTTCATAGTACTATAGTTGAGAGTGGCCCTCCTAATTTGTTCTCTAGTCCAAGTTTCCTCATCTCCTTGATTTTCATAAGGACCCACTTCAACTATCCTCCAGATTTCATAATTTTGAGCCCTAAGAAAGACTTGCATACGATTTTTCAGTAAGAGTAATCAGACCCATTGAAAAATGGTGGCCTATTAATGGAATGGCCTTCAGCAACAAAACCTCGAGACTCCATTAACCAAGATGAAAAACAGTGATTGAAATACCCAAACAATTCAAGCAAGTGAGACACTAGACTCAGACTAAAACACTCAAATCAGATCAGACATGGATATGAACCTGCTCTGATACCAATTGTAGGATCGAGTGATTAGGTGAAATAGATCTAGAAGGGGGGGTTGAATAGATCTATTGGGAATTCTTGCGGAAGCTTAAGAAAATTAAGAACTACTTCAGTTCAAAGATCTAACCACAAACACAATTTTCAAATCTGAGGTATTAGTGTGTGACAAAAAGTGTGTGACAATTAGGGAGAAGAGTGTAAACGTAATCCTATGCAATCATCCAGCGCAGATCAACAATTCAAACCATTGCACATAGAATTTTTAGGTGGTTCGGAAATCACACCTGTGATTCCAACATCCACCCCTAACACAGTGAGGACACACTACATAAACCTTGAGTACAAACCACACTGGAGCATGACGACTCCAACACACAGAGTTAGATAATTCACACACTAATTCTAGAGCACAACCACTCCAGAAATTGAGCACACTTGCTCAAACACACACTGAGTGTTCCACTCACCAAAAATCGAGCACAAAGGCTCACAAAACACAAGCTAGATCACAATTAGCACAAATCAGATCCTCTAGCAAAGATCTGATCCCAGACAAGTTCATTCACAGAACCTTGTGCAATACTTCATGCACAAATCCCATGGATGAATCAGAAGAACAACTTAGAAGTGACAGAAATAGATACAGAATTGTGTTCTTCGATGGAGATTCCTTGTAGAAGACTGAATTGAAGGAATTTGATGAAGCTCTCAATCACTTGGCAGTGCTCTGCTTCAGTGGCCTTTTAGATCGCCAGAAATTGCCTTCAATTTCTCACTTCTGCTGGATCTGCTCCTTTGAGAAGTGCTTCAGCTTCTTCTCCGGATCTCTCCTTCAATCTTCTGTGCTTTCCAAGGATGCAGATGGATCACCACAGTAGCAAGCGAAGCACGAGCGGGAGATTCCTCTTTTTGCCGCCAAGAGCTTTTATGGAATATTCTGGAGTCTCTCACCTTTGGGGAGGGGCCAATTAGTGAGGTATTTATAGCCGCACATGCCCAAATGTACCCTTCAGGTGCGTGGGCACAAGATCCAAGAAGATTCCTTTGAACCCTAGACAGCCACGTGTCCAAAGAAAACTTAAAGTGAACTTTTAGCCGAAGTGTGTCAACACAGCCACTGGGTGTGACGACACCCTCTCCAAGACAGGAACAAGAATCTCCTGGAAAGACCTGAGTGTGTCGACACAGCCACTGGGTGTGTCGACACCCTGTCCCAGTCGGACAATTGGGTCTCCTAGAAACTGGAGGTAGTGTCGACACTACCATTGACTGTGTCGACACACTTGACCTTGTTTTCATAAAAAAAACTCCAGGAATAGTGACCCAGTGTCGACACCATCAATGGATGTGTCGACACCATCAATGACAAAAGCTGTATACACCTACAAATTTAACACATAAATCATTAGCACAGGGTATTATCATCAAAGTATGAGTTGTAAAGTATTTGAAACATGTTGTTTGGGCAATGTTATTATGCAAATGAGGTGTATAACATGTTCAACCCATTAAGCATTAAAATCACAGATTGTCATCATCAAAACTAGAAGGAGATATATCAAAGCCACACTCAACCCAACAACAACCTCCCTGGTAGAGTGACGCTAGCGAGCCACAGCCAAGAAAAAAACCACAAACACCACAGTCCGGCCGAACTGCGGCCCCACGCCTGACCTCCCTACGCGACTCCGGAACCAATGCAGGGCGAGGCAATGGGAAGGACTAGCTGGTCCGCACCGAACGAGCACCACAACAACCTCGACGACCCAGACCAAGCTAAGGGAGCTCCACAAGTGACTCTATGCCATTGTCCCCATCGTTTTCCCCTCCGCTCCGAGTCTGCCACACTAGGCTGTCGACCTGAGCACACTCGTAGCCTGGAGAACTCCCTTAACCGGCTCTCGAGGATGGGGGTCCTAGGTAACGGTAACAACCTGTCTCACGGACAAGCCCTCAAGTGCCGAGCACCGGGCGAAAGAGAACTGGCGTGGCAACCACCAACAGAAACAGCACAGCTTTCTTGTGACCAAGGCAAGCCCAGCAAGCACAGGCACGCACGGCACCCCTTCCAAAAACCCCCAAAAGGGCCGTCGGCCAACGCCGGCACACACGGCACGGCCCGAGAAACCGAAACACCACAGACAGAATAGAAGCCACCGCTCTTCTAATAATCGATTGACAGACCAGACCATCAATTATTAGATAGACACGAGCCTCCTAGCGACACCACTAGGACACGGCCATGAAGGTGTCACCTTCGATCAGTGAACGCAGGGAGACAACCTACCGCGTTCCCACCAAAAGGTCCTAAGGGCACACCCTGCCCTAGGGCACATGCCGACACACCAACCGTAGCCACAGAAAACACCAGAGGCAGACCAAGTTTTATCGCCCCCTCCTAAGAAGTCGCGATACCATCGCGAAGGTCAGGGCCACCACGACAAGACCCAGGTCGCGTCGGGAAAGCGCGCCGCGACAACACTCTTGTCGCGATAGGAAAACAGGCCGCAACAACCTTGTCGCGACCAGGCAGCGCATCGCAACAACACCCTTGTCGCGACAGGCAACCGGGTCGCGACACGAGCCTTATCGCGACGGCCACCCGGGCCGCGATAAGGTCGCGTCCGACCGGGGCGCCACCTTCTCTGATGTCGCGATGCGCTCGGCGGTCACGACATCAGCTGGAAGGCAGAACACCAGGATACCACATCCCGGGGTCACTCACACAATACAAAACTCACAACCATGGGGAGGGGAGCATGGTGAAAGCTTCTAAAGCATCCATTCAAACAAAGGAACTTCCAATCACTCGGATTGGAAAGGGCACAAGAAATCCCTACCGAGAATGAAGAACCAACCCACAAAGGGGCCTTCACGACAAGCTCGCCACCTCCTCCTCGCTCCCACGGCGCCACTCCTGCTCCACACGAGCCGTCGCTGCTCCGCCATGAGCTCCAACCTCCAGAGAAGAGAGAGGAGAGGCCTCTCCACCTTGGAGAGGAGAGGAAAGGAGGAAAAGGGAAAAGAAGGAAGAAGGGGCACCGGCCAAGGCTTTTAGCCTCCGGCCCCCAGAACGCGACGGGGCGGGGCGTCGCGATACGAACCTTATCGCAACGGCCGCCCAGACCGCGACCAGAACGTGCCCACCCTAGGCACTGTGACAATCCAACAGGCCAGTCTGCCACGCCTGCCACTCTGACAGGCGTCAGACGACCAAAAAGCAGAAAGCAGTCGCGACCCGTTGATCGAGCACGACAAGAACGCGACGCCAAAGGTAGTCGCAACAGGGATGACTGTTGCAACGGGCACCTCTGTTGCGACAAGGCCAGTCATCCCACACACAACGGAAATTCGGAAAGCCCGAGATGTTACACAATCTATGTCTTGCTGCTAATAAGAATGATCTTGCATGTTTGTCGCATCGGAGACTAGGCCATGCTAGCTACAATATGCTACTTAAACTTGTTAAATTCAATATGGTTAAAGGATTACCAAAATCTCCTTCAAGCAAAACATCAAAATCTGTGAAGCATGTACTCAGGGTAAGCAAACAAGAAAATTCTTCAAAAGTAGATCTGAAAGTCAATCTTCTAAACCTTTCGAACATGTTCACATGGATCTGTTTGGACCCACAAGGACCAACAGTCTTAATGGGAAAAGGTTTGGATATGTACTTGTTGATGACCTTTCAAGATTTACTTGGGTATTCTTTCTTGCTCATAAAAGTGATGGTTTCATAAAATTTCTAGAATTCTATAAGAAAATCCTACAGGAAGGAAATTTCAAGATAATCCCAATTATATTTGACCATGGTGGTGAGTTTCAAAATACTGACTTTGAAAATCTTTGTAGGGAAGAAGGAATATTTCATAAATTCTCATCACCCAGAACTCCTGCACAAAATAGAGCAGTGGAAAGACGCAATTGAACCTTGGTAGAAATGGCAAGAACTATATGTAGACACCCGATTCTGGCCTACAAGTCGAACCACATTTCTTGTCATCTTAGTGAGCCCCAAGTTGGTCACTCACCTTTAGCCCATCATTAGCCTTGCTTTGAGCCCATTAACAGCCCAATTTTCATGATATCATGTCCATTATCTCTTAAAAGGAGTCCTTGAGCCTTAAATGCCTATTATTCTCCCATTTGATTGGCCAATAATTCAAAAATAATCGATTTTCCTTAACGCGACGGGTCGTGGAGCCACGTCAATCCTTGTCGTGCCCCCTTTGGCCATCGCGGCAGCCCATGCATATCCGTGCACGTGGCCTTGCTGTCACGCCTCTTCTGGTCGTCATGTTCATCCCTATCGCGCCCCTATGACCCGTCGCGACAACAGCCGCATGCGCTGGCCTCCGCAACCACCTCCTATTTATCCTCTTATGGCCTTTGCATTTATCCCCAAGCAACCCCCCAACCTCCTGAACGCATCTTGGGTTTGTGGGACTCTTTGGAGGCTCCTTTGGACTCTCACCCACGAGATTTAATGGTAATTATCATTATTTGGGTAATTATCATCTAAAAATGGGATTATTCTCTCTCATTTCTTTATAAAAGCAAGGCCCTTCCTTCAGAATGAGGAGAGCCTCATTTTTCACCACCAAAGGGCTGCCGAAATTTCCTGTGATCAACATTTAGCCCACAGCTCTTCCATTCTTCTCATTTTCCTCCTATTCCCTTCACCAAGCCATGCCCATTTCTTCATCTACGAAGCTTGGAGCTTGAGGAGGGCGGCCCCCACTTCTTCTGAGGTTTCAGCACGAGCCAAGGATGCATATAAACGCCAGGGAGTCGCCCCATATGAGGCTCTTTCTTCCCTCTTCCCTCATTTCCTTTTCCCATGCATGTTATTTTATTTTCTAGATAGGCTGCATTTCTTTTCCTTCTTGCATTTTCCATACACCCTAGGGGTTTAAAAACCACCCCCTAGGTTTATTCCCCCCATGCTTCGTCCTCCTCTTTCATTTATGGATAGATTCTACACTTAAACTTGTTCTAACAGGGTTTCTTTTCTTGTTTTCGTTGTTTTGGAAGGCACTCAAGAGAAGGTTGACGAGTAGCTCTTGTTCTCTGGCTGGACGGAGAGCAGGAAGAAGGTCCCCTCACATTTCTCTCACACTGCAGAGGATGCGACGGACGAGGGCGACGTGACATAGAGACGCGCCGTACACGGGCGTCGCGACAACAAGCCCATCGCGACGGGGTCCCCAGTCGCGATCTCAATAAGTCCTTCTGCCCTCTTTCCATTTCCTAGCTTAGTTAGCCTGTATCATTCTTATTATATGGCAACTATCTAGGTGGCGATCACATCCATTTTCTTATGCTTCTATAGTTAATCCATGTTTGTGTGTTTTGGGGTGCACATTCCCCGTGATTACACCTTTTGGCGATCACGGTGGGACCTTCCGTGCTAGCCTCGTGAGTTTAGCATGTTTGCCTGCCATGTTTTGTTGTTTAAATGCTTTCCTAGAACCCTGTTAGGTATGTTTTTTGTATTGGTTTGACGTTCCTGTCTTTCGTTGAGAACGCGGCGCATCGCGTCGCCGCGATCTAGTAGCATCAACGGTGACCGACGCGACAAGAGGTACGCCCTTCTCCTCCTCTGTCAACTCTATTTCTGTTCGGAGAATTCGTCCATGTCCCTTCCATGCTATTCTGCCATGTGTGCTCCCGTTTCTGATTGTTAGAATCCTGCTAGGGTTCAGATTTTCCTTTTCTTTTACTGTCTGCTTTTCGGATCTTGTCGCTGTGGGTCAAGGGGCCGCGATCAGGTCGCGCCGTGCTTGGAGGACGCTTCTTCAGGTACACATATGTTGTTAGTGCTTTGGTCCATGTGCCGGTTTCTATGTGATCCATGAGCCTTGCTGTGTTGTTTTAGTTATTCCATGCTTGTATTGTACTTTAGGTCAGTCTGTGTGTTTTTTTTTGTTTGCTTGTGACTAAAGGTTTTGGCATTCTGCTGATATCACGGCTGAGTTCCCAGTCGCGATAGGGTCGCAGCGTATCTGGCCGCCGCGACTTCGTCCGAGGCCTGTTAGTCACCCTGTTTTGCTATTAGTTAGATATTCCAAACATTTTGGGTGCTTAGACCCGTGCATACACTACTGATCCATACTGTTTAGGTTGTCCTCCTTGGTTGAGTGGGTCCTCTCACCTGCGAGCACTCGTAGGTTGACTAGGGCCACCTTCCGAGGGCCTCCGTAAGTCCCCGTGACCATACGCACGTTGCGGTTCACTGGGCTGGTTGTACCCGTTGTACCCTTAGTTTGAGCCATCCCCCACGTGTGAGCCATGTGTCTCCCCTAGTTACACCGGAGGACTTGAGTTCATACCTATTAGGGTCCTGCTTAACCGAGTGATATTCCATTAATCAATCCATTTAAAGGTTAAGTGCAAACTCTAAAATTTGGTCGCTAATCATAATAACTTGAGTGCTTATTCGGTGCATCCCTTCTTATCTCACAGTCCCTTCTTGTTTGTGATAGAGTCTAGGATTTGTTTGGATTAGTGTCACCTCCCCGAATTGTTTAGGGGCGGTGCATGTGTCATTGTCTAGGTAGATCGAGTCAGTCCCCTCCAACCATTGTTTTGTATCATAATCCCTTATACGGCATGGAACATTTCCACGTCCATGCCGATGATTCTCTACCCATTGGGCTTCTAGATGATGTAGCCCAACCCTCCGCGGCTGTCCTCTTCGGGCACATCGAGCCCTCTCTTGCCACCGGTGGTCAATCCCGCCCTCCTTCTCCTACTAGGGCGGATGGCCCACATTCTCAATTCAGTCAGCTTCTCCCTCATCTGAGTCCGGATCAAGTACATGAATTTCTGGCCACTGCCAAAGGCAAGCGGCCCTTATCTCCTCCCACCCATAGTTCTGCCCAACAAGTAGCTTCCTCCGCTCCTGTTATTTCAGCACCACACATACCCTCCGTAGTGGCAGATCCGACACCCCTCTGTCTGCAGGCTATTCACTTCTCTGAGCCCAGCTATTTCCCGGCACAGGATGTTCGGCCCAGATCCCCTCTAGTCTCTTCATTCTATAAGGACAAACCTGTTCCCCTTCCCCGCGAGAGGTCTTACTCCTTAGAGCAACCCCGCTCCCTCGTCCCTACTCACCATGCCATGTCTCCCTCCGACTTCCTTGTGGAGTGGACGACCATGAAGAGGGAGCTCCATGACCTAAGGAGACAATTGGATCCGCGGAAAGCCGTGGACATTCCCCTTCCATCTTTTCAATACCTCCGGGTCCCACCTCAATCAGAACTTTCTGTGTACCGGTGTTATTCTGGGGTACGAGACCCTTATGTACATTTGAAAGACTTTGTGTATGAGTCTGCACCACACAAGTATGACCTCCATCTCATGGCGTACTTGTTTCGAAAGTCATTGGACGGAGTGGCCCTCGAGTGGTTCTACTCTTTGCCCCCCGAGGAGGCCGAAGATTTTTGCATTGTCCAAGAAAGGTTCTTACAGCAGTTTCAAGATTGGGTCGGACCCGAGTATTCTTTTGTTGATCTAGTGGCCAAGAAAATGAAGCCTGATGAGGAATTTGATGTCTACACCGACAGGTGGCGTGCCCTGGCTGCTAAGGTCCGATGCCCCATGCCGGAGGAAGAGAAAGTTAAATTGCTGATTTCCAACGCCACACCCACTGTAAGACCCTCGAATGTTCCGTCGTATTTCTCATATTTATGTGTGTATGATTGTGCTTGTGTATGTACGTACATAATTACGTAGGCATTAATTAGTATAATTACGTGTGCATGTGTTTATATTAAACATAAATAATGTATGTATTGCGTGATGATAGTATGGATACTATACCATGTACATATGGCATGTATAGAAGCTTGGTATGCATGGTTTTCTGCATAAATTAGGGTTCTGGCCGAAGGCCCTATTGGCGTCAACCCCTGGCCGTTGATGTGGTGTCAGCGTCCAGCCCTGGACGCCAACACTCACTCCGGCGTCCAGCGATCTGGACGTCAAATTCTCTGACCTGCATGCGCAGCAGAGCTGCAAACTTCTGAAACAAGGCATGGCAACCATTGGGGGGATGTCCCCCAACGGCTCTAAGGCTGTCTAGTCGGTATGGTGAGTGGGTGAGGGGCACTCCTACACCCTGAACCTGAGTTGGCCTCTCCCCACTTCTCATTTTCACCCTTGCAAGAGGAGAGAAGAAGAGAGAAAAAAAACCTAGAGCATTCTGTGAGAAAACCCCATTTTAGAACCCTCAAATCCAATCCCTTGGAGCTGGATTTGGAGATCTTCTGCATCAAGGAGGAAGCTGAAGCAAAGGGGAAGGCTTCCCCATCATCCCCTCGGCGTGGAGATCACCCAGGAGCCCGGAGGAAGGCGATCTTGGAGGTACTTCTGCAACTTCTTGGAACTGCCCAAGGAGGTCTTCTTCGAGCCGTAAATCTCTTGGAGAAATTTTAGAGAGGCAAGTGACCTATCTATGGTGTCCCCGTATGAGTCTAGGTGGTTTTTGATATTTTTATGGAATTTTCCTCGAGTCCTAGACCCTCCAATTCACCCAAGATTTAGAGCTCGGGTCTGTGTTTCTGCACAAACCTGAGTAGACGGCAAGGTCCCTGGACGCCCAGTTCATCCTTGGCGTCCATCGACCATGCCGCTGACCCTGAGTCAGCGGCCAGAGACCGCCGTCTAGTTCTTCTGGACAGAACAGTGAGCTATTCTGTCCCTCTTGTACATTAATTTTGGTATGTTTTATGCGATGAGGATATATTGTACACCTTATACTCTACGTATATTGTGCATTGTGGTTGTGGATGAATGTGGTGTATGCGGGGTAATGATGTCTTGTAAACTTGTGAGCATGACTTGTAGACCGTTTTGCAAAATCCATGATTTATGATTAATGTGAATGTCTTAGTTTCAGTTTGATCATGAAAAATAGTGGGTCAGTATATGTGTTTGCAGATTTTAGTAAATTACCCATGCTTGTGAAATTTGTAAATAAGCTCGGTTCGAAAAAAAAAAAATGAGAACATGTAAAAAGGGTTGTGGTAATTGATTTATAGATGTATGAATTAGGGTGATGTTGTATTCTAAAATCATGCATACATATTAGTAGTCTCTGTGCAAAACAGTAAGTGGATGAATTGCAAAATGTGTTAGACCCATGTTAGCTTAAGTTGTGAATAATATGTTAATTAGGTGTTTGATTTTCTGTAAATCCTATTTAGCTCAGAAAAATCTGAAAAATTGAGGGTATGATTTGGAACCCGAAAACAGCATGTGGTTAAAATTTCAGGTCAATTGGGACAGTAAATAAAAAGTTATGTGTTTTCATGTGAAATGTGATAATTCGTGCATATGATCGAAATGTGATTAGATTTTGTTTAAACCTAGCATGATTAATGTGTTTACTGTGTGTTAAACCTTGAAATTTGTAGTATCATGTTAGGAAAAGCAGAGATATTAATGTGAGTAAGAAAGTGAATGAGATAAAGAGTGTCAAGTGTAAAACCATGTGTAAAACGGTAAATGTGTAAAAGTGTAAGCTGTGCCAATGTGATACTGCTTCCGAGAAGGCAGTGGAGCCGTATCAGGGAAAAGTCCCCCTGAGAAAGTTCATTGTGTTAAGTGACCCTAAGGGCATTAGGGGGAAATCCTGGAGGTGGACAAGTACCACTGGTTAGGGTGGAGACTTGTTCTCCCGGTCTGCGCAGTCCAAGAGTCGCCATTGTATTGCCTAGATGGCGTCTATGTGATGTGATGTGTTTGTGTCCTTCTTTGGTGGTTTGGACTATGTGTCACGGCACCTAAAATATGTGTAAAGTGTAATGTGTAAAGTGTATGTGACCATGTGTAATGTGTAAGTGACATGTGAATGTGTATGTGTAAAATGTAAACATGTGAAAAGAGGAAACTAGTGTAAAGAAAAATGTGAAATCCTAGATATGTAAATGTGTCATTGAAACCATGTGAATTCAGAAAATGTATGTTATCATACTCATGTTCATGTGTGTAAAAGTGTTTAGAATCCATGTTAGGAACAACAAATGAGTATGTGAGCAAAATGGCATGATGGATTGTTCATATGTTATGTTTAAGCAACATTGTAGCTTTCATGTGTAGGTTTATAGTCATTGAACCATGTGAAATCAGCAACCTAAAGCATGTGAAAAAGTTATGTATGTACTTAAGAACATGTGGAATCCATGCTAATTATGTCCCCCGTTCATGTATGTAAATTGTTCATGTCGATAGCTCTCACGTTTTGATTAAAGTCTCATGAGTGAATTGAATAGAGACCATGTGATAGGTGAATGTTATTTTTGAAATCTGAAAGCATGCGTTATGTATAAAATTGTAGAACTTTCATGATAGGTTGAAAACTTAAATGGACTAGCATGCTATGTGTTGCTAATTGAAATGTGCGTGTAGAAACCATTAGGACTTGTACGTGTATATCATGCATAGTGTTACTTGCTGAGTCCCTGAACTCACTCCTTGCTTCGGCGTATAGGTATAGTTGGTGACACAGAACCCTCGGAGGAGGCAGCAGAGACGGACTCCGAGCGTGGAGACTAGCCAGTTTTTGAGTTATTTGAGATTGTGTGCTCCATAGTATGTACTTGAACATTGTATTAGAATTACCATTGAGAGAATGTAATATGTGGACATTTTGTATCTCTATTTCAGCAAATTAAATCATGTGAATTTTAGTTCCTTTTTGTAAATTGTAAACTGCATGTATGTTTAATGTGGATGATGAATGAATGGAGATAGTTCTCTTTTACTTCCGCTACTCTGTTATATATATTCGTGTGTATCTCAGCTGTTTGTATCATTGGGTAAATGTCCCACTGTGGCTGGCAGCACTCGCTATACCGACGTGGGTTGGTATAACCGTACCGGTATAATGAGGGCCGTCACACCCACCTATCGCCATCCTAGCTATGAACGACATCACCTCCATGCACCAACTGTACAGCCGAGCCCGTTTCATCCATACCCAGCTCAAGGATTCACCCATCCACTCTATGTTTAAGGCCCCTAAATCCCGCTACCCCAAAAAGCCCCAGGGACCTGTCACTGAGGGAATCCAAACCAATGAGTAGGTAAGTGTAGTGAACAACACCCAAGGCTCGGTAGGTAAGGCACCCGTTAATCAGCAACCATGGAACAATAGGCAGCCGCCTCCTCAGGGTCAAAACCCCCAGCAAGACCAGCGTCAATACAATCAAGTCCCTCCGCCCCAAAATGGCTATGCTCCCCGAAAGCCCAATGGGCCCAAGAGAGCTCAGTATCCTCCTCTTCCTGAGACCCTAGCCGACATCTTTATGGTCCTTATGTCTCTAAACGCTCTTAGGCTTCCTCCCTAAAAACCAAATTGGAACATGGCAGCGAACCAAACAAAATATTGTGTGTACCATCGCCATTCGGGCCACAATGTGTCAGATTGCTTCCAATTTTGGGACATTATTTATGATCTCCATGAGCAAAATCAGATTGGTTGGGCCGAGATGAAGAGACTGATCCAATTGTTGGGTTGAGTGTGTTTTGGATCTTCCTAAAGTTGTAATTTAATGATATCCAATGAACATCACTCATACCTTGATTTTGATGATGACATACTGTGATATTGATGATGACATATCATGATGTTAATGATGAGATATTATGATCTTAATGAAGACATGTTGTGATTTTAATAATGATATATTGTGATTTTGATGATGACATATTGTGATTTTGATGATGACCTGTTGTGATTTTGATGATGATATGTTGAACATGTTATACATTTTATACATATCACAATAATGCTTAAACAACATGTTTTTGATGTTTAATATCTCATATTTTAATGATAATATCTTGTACTAATAGTTTATGTGTTAAATTTTCAGGTTCACACATTTTTATCTTGGCAGTGTCGACACTAGCTCAGGGCAGGTCGACACTAGTCCCAGATTCCAGAAGACCCAGTTGCCAGAAAAGGGCGGGCAGGTCGACACTAGTCCCAGATTCCAGAAGACCCAGTTGCCAGAAAAGGGAGGGCAGGTCGACACTAGCTCAGGGCAGGTCGACACTAGCTCAGGGCAGGTCGACACTAGACCCAGTTTCCAGCAGACCAATTTGCCTAACTAGGAGAGCAGGTCGACACTAGATCAAGGCAGGTCGACACACTCCGGCTGAAAGTCAAAATCGTGAATTTTTCTGTACACGTGGATGATTGGGATTTAGGGGATTTGACCTAGGGTTCCGTGCCCATGCACCCCAAAGCACATTATGGACATATGGGGCTATAAATACCCATGTTCCTTGTACCCCAAAGGAGTGAGATCCCATACACTTCCTGAAGAACCTTTTTGGCGGCTGAAAGGGGCTTTCCAGATCTGTCTCCATCTCCAGAAGCTTCAAGCCATCCTTTCAAGAGGAAGGACAAGGGAATCAAGGGGAATCCCTGGAGAGAAAGTTGCTGTGCAAGGCAAGGGAGCAGATCCAACTGAAGAGGCGGAGGAGAAGAAGGATTTCTGGCATTTCAGATGCCATCAAAGCAGAGCATCGCCAATTGAGGAGAATCTCCATCGAATTCCATCAAGCCTCCTCAATTGAAGCGTCTGCAAGACCTCTTCATCGAAGAACACTCTTTCTACATCTATTTGCTTTATTTCTGAGCTTGTTCTTCCTTATTTCGTCTGTGATATTTGTGCATGAAGTTCTACACAAATTTCTGTGTAAGAATCTATTTTGAATCAGATCATTGCTAGAGGATCTGATCTCTTTTGTGTTTGATCTAGCTTATGTACTCTGAGCCGTCGAGCTCTGGTTTGTGAGTCGTCGCACTCACTGTGTGGTTTGAGCTGTCGTGCTCAATTTGGAGTCGTCGTACTCCGGTTGTTGTTTGAGCCGTCGTGCTCAGTTTGGAGTCGTCGTGCTCCAGGTGTTTCTTGAGTCGTCGTACTCAAGAGTGTTTGGAGTCGTCGTGCTCCTGTGTGAGTTGTACTCAAGGTTTTTGAGTAGTGTGGCCTCACTGTGTGAGGGGTGGACGTAGGAGTCACTGGAGGTGATTTCCGAACCACCTAAAAATCCTCTGTGCAATGGTTTGAATTGTGGTTTGTTTGTGTATCTCGCTAGATGCATGCATAGGGATTTCGTTCACACTACTAATTGATTTGCTCACACACACTAATCACACCTCAGATCAGTAAATTGTTTGGGTGAATTGATCTCTGATTCGAAGTAATTTTTAATTGCTTAAGCTTCCGCGTTAATTGGTGTTAGATCTATTCAACCCCCCCTTCTAGATCTGATCCATCCACCCATCCGATCCCCAACAATTGATATCAGAGCGAATGAATATCTAATTCTGATCTGAATTTGATTGCTTCTGTTTGATCTCTGAGTTAATTGCTTGAATTGTATGTTTAATCGCTCTGATTCCTCCATTTGGCATTAGAGCAGGTTAACCACTCTAATTGTTAGATCTAATTCCTTATTACATTGATTTGCTGTGATTAGATCTAATAGTCTTTTGTGAGTCTTGGTATAATGGCAAATCTATTTAATCTGCATGAATTTCCTGTTATAATTTCAGAGAAATCACCAGTCTCACCTTCATCAAGTTTTTCAAAGGAAGCACAAAGAAAAAGAGCAAAAGAGATTCACAAGTACTTTATGGCAAAGAGGAGCCTCAATGAATCCAGAAAATCAACAGTTCATAAGGTTTTGGCTCTAACAGCACATTCTAAGAGCTCAGAACACTCTTCATCCTCTTCAGAACAAAAGAGTTCAAATGGGTCTAAAAGGTCAGGTAAATCAACTCCAGATCCATTTGTGTATTTCAATTCTGATTCTGATGAAGATGAGGGCATGTCTTATGCTGAATTGATTAAATTCTGTGAAAAGATACAAAGTCTTAATGTACAACTGAACACTAAAAATAAAGACTTGAAAAAGACTTTAAAACATTGCCATAAAGAAAGTGAAAACTTGAAAAATACACTTGAATTGCTCCAGAAAAATGACAAAGATCCTTCAGAAGAAATTGAGAATTTGAAAAATGAAATTGAAAAATTAAATTCTGAAAAAGAGAATTTGGAAGATGAAGTCCAAATCTGTGAAACTAAATTGAATGGATTGAAAGAAAACCATGAGCTATTGAAATCAAAAGTCATTGCTATGGAAAATGAAAAAGAAGAATTAATTGATCTCAATAACAATTTCAAATTTGATAATGATCAATTAAACAAACAAATCTCTAATATGGCTCATGATCATCAAATAAATGAGAGATGCAAACAACTTGTTGAAGAAAATTGTCACTTAAAAAGGAAGATTGAAGGCTTGTTCCATGACAGACCATTGGAGAATGAATGTAGCAATTTGAGTAATAAAATTTCTGACTTGGAAAAACAAATTGCTCAATTTGAAAATGAAAAGAACAAGATGAAAAATGGTTTGGATGTCATGCTAAACAAGCTTCAAACTTCAGAAAAAGAAGTTGTTGCATTAAAAGCTGAAAAATAGAAGATTCAAAATGAATTGAAGAACACAAGTCTTGCTTCTGTTAGAACTAAGAAAAATGAAAAGAAAAGCACAATAACATTTGTGAAATCTGCTGTGAACAAGAACCTTGATATCTCTAATGGAAAACTAGTGAAAGTTCTTGTTCAGAAACAGAAAGAGAAAAAGGAGAATGCCACTGTCAAGAAGATTCATCTACCTTCTCCATCAATTCAAAAAGCTCCAAGGCAAGTTCAAAATTCACATCATGCCAACAGCCACCAAAAGGTACCTCCTTCTCCTCATGGTAAGCCTCCTCACATGAAAAGGAGATTTCAGCAAATGCATACATGCCAAGGTAAGTACCAAGTAAAAAATGCTCTCATTTGCTTTAATTGTAATAAACATGGTCATCTTGCCAAACATTGCTGGAATATAAATCAAAATTTCAATAAACATGCCAAATCAGTCCAATACTTTCATTGTCATAAAATTGGTCATATTTCTAAGGACTGTTGGTACAGAAATGATTTTGTTGTGCATGCTCAGAAATTCCAGTCTAATGCACATGCTCATACACATAGGAATAAACATCATGTTCATACTGAAAATGTTCAGAAATTCCATGTGTATAGGCATAGAAATGTTGCACAAAATCATTTTGTTTCTACTCATATTAAAAATCCAAAAAATAGAAAACTTCATGAAAACATAGATGCATTGATCAAGGCAAAAAGAAAATCTGGAACTAATTCTGCTCATAGTTCTATCAATGAAAGAAATGCATCTATACAAAAATTAAAAGCATTTTAGATTCAGAAATCTTTGTTGCAATCTAACATTGATTTCATTGCAGGACCCAAACAAGTGTGGGTCCCAAAACTAGCTTGATCAGCAAGCTGAGAAGTCTTGCAGCCATACACTGTAAATGGATTCAAGATATTGGCTGTGCAAGGCTAGAAATGATTGAAGAACACAGGTAAAATCTTTGAAAAAGAAATGAAGACCATTCAGGTAAAACTTCTTTATTATCAATTTTGAATTGCCTGAATTGAAACGAATGTTTAATTTCTATCTGAAAAATGAGAAATGTGTTTCAATGCTACTCCCATCAATGAACTTTGTGTCATAACAATTGGAATCATGTTTGTGTTATCACGCATGCTTAACTGTTCCCATGAGTCTGTGTGCATACTAACTGCTTTGACTTCTTGGTATATCAAATGATGACATGTGGAAAAACAAGTTATGCTTGTTTGGAAACTATCATTATGCGTGAGTAAAATACTCCGCCAAGTACCAAAAGTCATGTTATGCTTAAAGCTAATTGTGCTCATAATCATGTGTGAATTGTTTGCTAGCTTTATCATTCCATGCACATATTAAGGGGAGTAAATTTGAAAAAGTGCAAAAATATTTTTCAATAAATGCAATGGATTTCATGCTAAAAATAAAGTGTAACTGACCCTTTTTGCAGTAACTATGTGGTATATCAAATGGTGAAATGTGAAAGGACAAGTCAGGCTTGTCTGGAAACTATCATCATGCGTGAGAAAAATTCTCCGCCAAGTATCAATAGTCTTTTTTGCATAAAGGTCATCAAGCAAAATAAAAATCTCAAAACTTTATTTTCAGTCTTTGAAAAACTTTTCTCCTTCAATAAATTGCCTGTTGATATATGCTTGATCATGTTCATACTCTTTCTGTGTAAATTGCTTGAAATGAACATATCTGAATTGCTTAAATGATCATTTCATATCATGCATATCTTATGGGGGAGTGAATTCGAAAGAATCTTTGAGTGAAATGCTGGAGAAATTTGCTGGAAAAATATTATGTCATATCTGATTCATCATCAACTCCCATTCAATTGTTGACAAATGTTCTTGCAACTAAATTCCTCACTCTCACATTGCATTGGCATTCTTGGTATATCAAATGGTGATTTGAAGAAAGACAAGTCAGACTTGTCTGGACACTTTCACTATGTGTGAGTATATGTCTCCACCAAGTATCAAGTGCCTTGTATGCAATTGTTGAGGGGGAGTCATTGTCTTTCAATAAAAACATTCATGTTCATTCTGCCTTCATGTCATTCCATTTCTATTCCTCCTATAATCCTCATGTTCACCTTGTGAGGGGGAGTTACATGAAAAGGGGAAGTCATTGTTACATTTCTTGACCTTACTTGTCTATTTTGAACCCCAAAATCATCAGAATTTTTGAGTCCTTGTGCTATTTTCTTATGAGAGAACTAAAACATTGAAACTAAACTCATTGTGCATTTAGTTTAATTTCAAAGATTCAGTATCATTTCAAGGTTAAGCAATCATAATACTGAATGTTTTTAAAATGATTTGCAAAACACTATTATAGGCACATGAGTGGCTTTAATATTTCACATGTGTATGTTTAAGCCTTATTTTTACCACATGTTAAGAATAATCTTTCTAAGTTCATAGTCTTGACTTCTCTGGTCAAAGCAAACATATTCCTGCAAAATATCAAAAGAAAAATGATCAATCTGGAAAGATACAAACAGAGCAATGCAAATGCTTGAACCACTGAGTAACCGGGCCATTTCACCTGACAAGTGATTTGTTTCGCGTCAAAAAGTGGAAATCAAAATTTTCAACTCTGTATAAGATAATGAAAGTTAAACCATTGAGTAATCAGGAGGTCTTGCATCTGATCAATGTGATCTCTTGCACTGAAAAGTGAGATTTAACTAATTTATTCTTGTATTCTTTCCCTGTTAAAATTGAAAGAAAATCAAAAAGACAGAATAGAAAAGCTTAAGACCTTAATTAAGTTCATGTCTACTAAGTTTAGATCTATTATTTTACATTGTGTTAAACTTAAAGCTCCTAACATCCTTGTTAAATATTTCTGCTCATTCATTTAGGTCACTTTATTTCACATTTGCATCTTTATTTTAACCACATTCAGCTCATTATAATTTGCTACTCTTTGTGTTGAGTGTGTCTTTGTGATTAAACTTTGTTGCACAATAACAAAAACACAATAATGTCTCTCATATGTCAATATCATTTTGCCTCATTTATTTAGATCATTTCTGCACATTCCTTTCCCACATTTCATCTCTTGGTCTCCAACCATCTTTGTCTCTCTCTCTTGTCTATCCTTTTGATGCTGTCAAAAAGGGGGAGAAAAGGGCACATCTCAAAAAGGACATCTCAAAAAGGACATCAAAAAGGGGGAGAAATTGGCACTTCCAAAAAGGGGGAGAAAAGGCCTTCAAAGGGGGAGAAAGTTCTTTAAAGGAGAAAGGTCAAAGTGTGTATATGTCAAAGGGGGAATTATTGCACTCAAGGGAGTCAAGATATTGGGAGATTGTGCATATGTTTTGTCATCATCAAAAAGGGGGAGATTGTTGGGTTGAGTGTGTTTTGGATCTTCCTAAAGTTGTAATTTAATGATATCCAATGAACATCACTCATACCTTGATTTTGATGATGACATACTGTGATATTGATGATGACATATCATGATGTTAATGATGAGATATTATGATCTTAATGAAGACATGTTGTGATTTTAATAATGATATATTGTGATTTTGATGATGACATATTGTGATTTTGATGATGACCTGTTGTGATTTTGATGATGATATGTTGAACATGTTATACATTTTATACATATCACAATAATGCTTAAACAACATGTTTTTGATGTTTAATATCTCATATTTTAATGATAATATCTTGTACTAATAGTTTATGTGTTAAATTTTCAGGTTCACACATTTTTATCTTGGCAGTGTCGACACTAGCTCAGGGCAGGTCGACACTAGTCCCAGATTCCAGAAGACCCAGTTGCCAGAAAAGGGAGGGCAGGTCGACACTAGCTCAGGGCAGGTCGACACTAGTCCCAGATTCCAGAAGACCCAGTTGCCAGAAAAGGGAGGGCAGGTCGACACTAGCTCAGGCAGGTCGACACTAGCTCAGAGCAGGTCGACACTAGCTCAGGGCAGGTCGACACTAGACCCAGTTTCCAGCAGACCAGTTTGCCTAACTGGGAGAGCAGGTCGACACTAGATCAGGGCAGGTCGACACACTCCGGCTGAAAGTCAAAATTGTGAATTTCTCTGTACACGTGGATGATTGGGATTTAGGGGATTTGACCTAGGGTTCCGTGCCCATGCACCCCAAAGCACTTTATGGACATATGGGGCTATAAATACCCATGTTCCTTGTACCCCAAAGGAGTGAGAGCCCATACACTTCCTGAAGAACCTTTTTGGCGGCTGAAAGGGGCTTTCCAGATCTGTCTCCATCTCCAGAAGCTTCAAGCCATCCTTTCAAGAGGAAGGACAAGGGAATCAAGGGGAATCCCTGGAGAGAAGGTTGCTGTGCAAGGCAAGGGAGCAGATCCAACTGAAGAGGCGGAGGAGAAGAAGGATTTCTGGCATTTCAGATGCCATCAAAGCAGAGCATCGCCAATTGAGGAGAATCTCCATCGAATTCCATCAAGCCTCCTCAATTGAAGCGTCTGCAAGACCTCTTCATCGAAGAACACTCTTTCTACATTTATTTTCTTTATTTCTGAGTTTGTTCTTCCTTATTTCGTCTGTGATATTTGTGCATGAAGTTCTGCACAAATT
Organism: Colocasia esculenta; assembly: GCA_014218235.1. NCBI lineage: Eukaryota > Viridiplantae > Streptophyta > Magnoliopsida > Alismatales > Araceae > Colocasia > Colocasia esculenta. Next base: position 117,802,940 of record CM024757.1, on the reverse strand, counting down.
TCTGTGTAAGAATCTGTTTTGAATCAGATCATTGCTAGAGGATCTGATCTCTTTTGTGTTTGATCTAGCTTATGTACTCTGAGCCGTCGAGCTCTGGTTTGTGAGTCGTCGCACTCACTGTGTGGTTTGAGCCGTCGTGCTCAATTTGGAGTCGTCGTACTCCGGTTGTTGTTTGAGCCGTCGTGCTCAGTTTGGAGTCGTCGTGCTCCAGGTGTTTCTTGAGTCGTCGTGCTCAAGAGTGTTTGGAGTCGTCGTGCTCCTGTGTGAGTTGTACTCAAGGTTTTTGAGTAGTGTGGCCTCACTGTGTGAGGGGTGGACGTAGGAGTCACTGGAGGTGATTTCCGAACCACCTAAAAATCCTCTGTGCAATGGTTTGAATTGTGGTTTGTTTGTGTATCTCGCTAGATGCATGCATAGGGATTTCGTTCACACTACTAATTGATTTGCTCACACACACTAATCACACCTCAGATCAGTAAATTGTTTGGGTGAATTGATCTCTGATTCGAAGTAATTTTTAATTGCTTAAGCTTTCGCGTTAATTGGTGTTAGATCTATTCAACCCCCCCTTCTAGATCTGATCCATCCACCCATCCGATCCCCAACAACACTGAGGGACCAACAGGGCCAAAGGAAGCAACAACAACAACAAAGGCAACAACATCCACAACAACAACAGTAGTAATTCCAGCAGCAACAGCAACAATTCCAGCAGCAACAGCCATTCCAGTAGCAGTACCAACAACAACAGCAACAGAAGTAACCACAGTAGCCAATCAATGACCTCGGCATAATTCGTAACCCCATGCCGCAACACCAGCCCACTCGAACCCTCAAGCTGCTCCACCACCTCCTCCACCCACTCAAGTTGACCCCGTCGTCCACCATCCACCACCAGTAGCCGCGTGGGCCTACGCGACGACGAGCATGAAGTAGGCCAGCTTTTGGTTATTTCTCATGCCACACCTACTTCCACTATGCCTAATACCACCACATCCACACCTACCACACCCACCGTTGCCACCCTTACCTCACCACTCTACAACAACCCCGTCATACCACCCGTTATCCCGTCACCTCTCAACATCTCGTTCTCCCCTGCGCCAGCACCCTTATTAGCCACCCCCTCTATCATTGACACCACTTCACCTCCCCTTCACCACAACCTCACCCTACGGAGCAGGCGGATGTTCCACCAGATGTACCCAAATGCATCTGTGTCTATGCCGGGTCAACCGACCCAAACTTCCAACAACCAGCAGCAGCAACAAGACATTGAGGAAATAGATCCGGTCCAGGGGACCCAATATGACATACTGAAGCATCTGGATCAAACTCCAGCCAAGATATCCATCCTAGAGCTAATTAAGAGGTCGCAGACACACCAAGATGCCCTGAGAGCCTTTCTGCAAAGGGTCATGGTAAATGAAGATATGAACCCAGATAATCTGCCATCTGTTCTCTCCATTGTCAACAAAGGGCCAACCATTACTTTTACAGACGGAGAGCTAGCTCCCCCAGAGGCCAAGAGAATGCCTTTATGTGTCACCTTGACCATAAACAAAGTGGTTGTTGATGCCGCATTGGTTGACACCGGAGCTTCTATAAATGTGTGCCCACTAAGTACTTTGAGGTCCTACAACATTCCTGAGCGCCGCCTGTAGCCCACTCCTACAACCATAGCAGCCTATGACAATTCCCGGCAGGCTTGCCATGGCATCATCTCTTTACAAGTAGAATTAGGCCCACTTGTCATGACAGTGGATTTTTATGTGCTTGACATTTATCCGACCTTCAAAGCCATTCTGGGTTGCCCATGGATTGAGCTGTTAGGGGCAGTCCCCTCTACAGCTCATCAATGCTTGAAATTTCCATTCCAAGGCCGTATAGTCAAAGTTAAAAGTGCAGCAACTTCACATACAGTGGAGGCCATCGAGAAGATAATGCCATCGGTCTGGCCATCTAACAAGCCCATCATCTCAGTGCTTGATGTGAATTTTCCATGGGCTTACACATTTTCCAGCAGCCGTCAGATTGTATCTCCATCGGTGGCCGCCATTAAGAAGAACACATTGACAAACACCAAGGGGTGGAATATCATGGTAAGAATTGGATATCAACCTGGAAAGTGTCTTGGCGCCCGCCTTCAGGGGAGGACTCATATCATCAATGACCCCAAGAAATTCACAAAGCGTGGCCTTGGATATCAAGAAGGATTCAAACCATGGGCGGCACATTCATCTGCACCAAAGTCAGACCAAGACCCTCTCACCTGGACACTCTATGATCATTTTGTCAGAGGGCCCGTACAGCTAGGCTACAATACTATCATGACAGAAGCACTGTTATCCCCGTATCAAGCTCTGGAGGCCCAGCAACCCAGCAAAAGAGGAAGCCTGAAGAAATAGGGGCAGAAGAACTAGATCTGGAAGACTTGGTCTCAGACGTCAATTTCTTGTTCAAGGAGGACAACACCGTGCAATCTCCAGTAGCAGAGGCAGAGGACCAAGACCTTGAAGACCTCGTCTTGGCAGTCAGTCGTTTGTTCAACGAAGACAGCATTTCACACTCTCCAGTAATTGAACAGTCAGTATCAGCAGCCACTACCAAGCGACAGTTGCTTGGACCCGATGAGGGTTTTGAAATCATAAACCCCATCAATCCAACAAAGGAGTTCTGGCCAAGGTATTCCTGGCCTTCTAGTCATTTTGTATCTTCCATTCTTGTTTATAATTCCGCCTTCATCCCTTCTTCTCCTCCTCTTATCATCCAACTCTTCCCTGACGCTATGGAAGTGTTAACTATTTCTTCACCTCTTCTCACTATTTCCTTTAATGGCTCGGTCCTGTCCTTTTCCCGACACCTCCACATGTAGGATAGTTCATTTCTTTCCTTAGTTTAATGTGTCAAAAAAAATCAAAAAAAATGGGTGTGTTCAATCAGACGGCGATCCCCGTCTTCTCTCCCTTTTCTTCAGGCGGCGATCCTCGTCTTTCCCTCCTTCCTCCTTCATCGGACGGTGATCCCCATCCTTCCTCTCCTTCCAAGCACCAATTCCCCACTTCGATCCCAACTCCTGGCGGAGATCCCCGTCACTTCCTGCTGCAATCCCCTTTGCTTGACGGCGATCCCCGTCACCCCTGTTCTCAACACTTGGACGGCGATCCCTGTCCCAGTGCTCCCTTGCTTTCGACGGCGATCCTCGTCACCCATGCACTCCTTCGCTTCCTTGACGGCAATCCCCGTCACTCTCTCCTCCTCCTTGGCGGTGATCCCCACCTTTCCCTTCCTTCTGCTGGAGCCGCGATCTTCGCCCACAAACCACCATGGTCATTTTGGGTGATCTAGGTGAGGGGCCTTCTGTTCCCCTGCACCCCAACTCTGTTGTGGGCACCCTGAGCTCGGGTGGCCCGCCTCCACCTCCAGACCCATCAGAGGATTCCTGTGGCCCAACCACGCCTATTTCTTTCCCTTCAAATAATCCTCTAGACACTTCTCCAGAGCCTCCTGTAAATATCAACCCTAGTTTAGGTTCAGGGGTAGGTGTTGAGTTCTCATATGTTGAATGCTTAATGAGAATGCTAAGCCAACAAATCACATCTTTATTTTTGATGATGAGCATGAACATTTCATGGACAAATTTGGTGAGTGTTAAGTAATGAAACTTGATGATAATGACTCTTGGAATGCAAATGAAACAAACATGTTAATTGATCATTTATATGTCATTACATCTCCCTAACTAAGTTCTTTTATATAGGTGAGATACTATGCAAGACATGTACCAAGACAAGGTTCAAAAGATCAAGAAAAGCAAGAAATATAGGCCCCTGTCGACAGCCAGAAAGGCCCCTGTCGATAGCTACAATCAGGCCAGAAAGCCATACCTCAGGACATGAGTGCCTGTCGACAGCACCAGTGTAGCCTGTCGACAGCCACTGACAGGAAACTGTCTCCCGAACTCCCAGTCCTCTGCCTGTCAACACCTGTCGACAGGAGCACCCAGTGCTATCGACAGATGAAGAAAACCTTCAGATTCGGAAAGTTTTTAAGTTGCCAAACATGGTGGTTCCAACTACCACGTCTCTCCATATGTGGACACCACTATATAAGCTATCTTTTGAAGTTAATCTCGTACAGAAGCAGCCCCCACCAAAAACCCTAGAGAAAGTTCAAGAACAAGAGGTGTTGCTGCTGCTCTGCTTCTCCCTGCTGTTCAGAGATTGAACCAACTGTTGATCCAGTAGTATTAAAGTCTAATCGTCGTGGATTCAAGCCTCTCCATCAAGTTGTGTCCCTCAAGACGAAGCTTGAAGTCCATCCAGATGTTCATCAGAAGAGTTCTTAATCAGGATTTGTGTTTCAACTCAGAACTCTTCCCTGTTTTAGTTTTTACATATCCGTGTGTGTGAGGTTGTGTCTCAAGTAGTCCTTGTGCTTGATTCACGTGGCTTGTGTTGTTCTGATCGTGGCTTCACATCAGACAACTCGTGTGTGTGAGTTGTAGTTGTTGAACTAGCTCATAAGTAGTCTTTTCTACGTGTGTGTGTGGACCGTGGACGTAGGATACACAAGTTGTGTACTCCGAACGACGTAAAACTCTGTGTCCTATGGTTTGAACGTTTCTACGTTAGATGTTTGGTAGGCACGGTGTCTCTACACACGTCTGATAGATTGTTTCTCTATCCATTGTCAAGTTACACACATCAAAGTTTAGCTTAAACTCTGTTATAGTTTTCACAGTCTGTGTCTTCGTGAAAAGAAGCTGATAAGAACTTTTTAATTGACAGTAATCTATTCAACCCCCCTTCTAGATTACCATATAGGGAATTCCGCAACCTTTCAATTGGTATCAGAGTAAGGTTTCTTCGATTTACTGTTATACTTGTTTGATCTTACGATCAGGAGAACTTTGATCTCATGGAATCTAACAAGGGGTACATGGCCGAGGGACACTCAGTGGCCAGGCCACCCTTCTTTGATGGCACTGACTACTCATACTGGAAAAATCGTATGCAGGTATTCCTAAGAGCACAAAACTTCGAGCTTTGGAAGATCATCAGCAAAGGACCATACACCCTTCCTGAGGACGAAGATACCTGGACAAATGACCAGATTGCAAAGGGGACACTCAACTGGAGTGCCCTCAACATGATGAAGTGCGCGGTCCACCCAAAGGAATATTCAAGAGTCTCCACGTGCACCTCAACAAAAGAGATGTGGGACAAACTTGAATTGATCTACGAAGGTACGTCCGAGGTAAGCGAATCCAAAGCAAGCATGTTAGTTTCTGAATATGAAATGTTTAAAATGAACAATGATGAAACTATCTCCGACATGTTTGCAAGATTCATGCTAATTATAAATGGTCTGAAAGTTCTAAAGAAGGAATACTCAGAGAGTGATTTGGTGAGGAAGATACTTCGGTCTCTTCCATCCTCATGGAACACCAAAGCCACTGTCATTGAGGATTCTAAAGATCTCTCAAAAATGAAATTGGATGAACTGATTGGCTCTCTAATGACTTACGAAATAAATGTGAAAAGAAAGGAAACTGAAGAAAATCCTAGAAAGTTAATTGCTTTAAAGGCTTCCAAGAAAAGTTCTTCAGGTCCCAAAAAGGATGCACCTCAGGAAAGTGAGGAGTTTGAATCATCTAGTGAGAGTGAGGATGATGAAATGGCCATGCTCACTAGACGATTCAAAAAGTTCCTGAAATTCAAAAGGAGAGGGTCAGGTAACTCTAAACCTTTCCAAAAGAAAGACTTTGCTAATAAATTTGAGACTAACAAGAAATCTGAAATTGTGTGCTATGAGTGCAAGAAGCAAGGACACATGAGAGGAGAGTGCCCCGAGCTCAAGAAGAAACTGAAAAAGGAGAAATTCACCTTCAAGAAAGCCAAGGCAATGTTGGCAACTTGGAGTGATGAAGATGAAGATGAGAACAGTCAAGCTACCTCTGGAGATGATGAAGTTCAGTGTCTAATGGCAAGAAGCGACGACACCAATGAGGTAAATTCTTCCTTTGAAACTTATTCTGTTGATGAATGGGAAGAAGCTTATACTATTTTATTCAAAAAATTCTGTGAGTTTAAGTCTGAAAATAAGGCACTGAAAAAGAAAATCAACTCCTTTGTTCATGACACCAACCATAATGAACAAATTGCATCCTTGAATGAAGAAATTGAAATGATGAAAGTTGATGAACAAGCACATAGTGAGGAAATGGATGGCATGAAACTGAAATTGCAAGAAGCTCAAAAAGAAAAAGATGATCTAAGCAATTCCCTTAAAACTCTTCAAGATGAACTTGTTGAAGTTAAAGAAAAGTTGAAAAAGGCTGAAGAGCAACTTAAGGGAAAATCTGAAGATCTAACTAGGTTTGTCAAGGGTAAACAGAATCTTGATGCAATCTTGGGATCTAATGTGTTTGTGGCAAAACATGGGATTGGATATCAACCTGTTAAACCAAAAGTAATTGGTAAAAATCTGTTGACATCTTTTGTTGATTCCAACCCAAGCACAAGCAAACAAATCCCATCAATGAAAACAAAAAGTCAAGCCAAAGGCAAGAAACTGGAACCCAAGAAAACCAAATCTGTTGCTAACAAAACTGCAAAACCTGTCAACAGCCCCAAAGAGGGTTGTCGACAGGACCGGAAACCAGCTTCCAAAGGAGAGCTGACCAGGCAACAGAAAGGCAAAATGCCCATGCATGTTCCTCAAAACAAAAAGCCCATTGTTGGAGAAAAACCTTCATCATGCAATTTCTGTAAAAAGGTCGGGCATAATGAAAAACAATGCTGGAACAGTCTAAATAAACTGAAACTCAAACAGATTTGGATTCTGAAGCTTTTACTATTTGGCATGAATGATACAGTGGGACCTAAAGTAATTTGGGTACCAAAACCTCTTGTCTGATCCACATATGCAGGAATGCCTAGCAGCCCAAAATCAAAACAAATGGTACTTGGATAGTGGCTGCTCGAGGCATATGACGGGCGATAAAGAAAAATTCTGTTTGTTGGTTGAAAAAGACGGAGGTCAAGTCATTTTTGGAGGTAACAACAAAGGCCAGATCATAGGCTCAGGTAAGGTCGGTAAGTATGTCTCCAACTCAATTGACAATGTACTATTGGTGGATGGTCTTCATCATAATTTACTTAGCATAAGTCAATTGTGTGATAAAGGTCACCAAGTTATCTTTGAATCAAGCACATGTCAAATCATTGATAAGGATATAGGAAATCTGAAATTTTCTGGAAAAAGGGTGAACAACATCTATATGGTTGACTTAGATGATCCAGAAAATGAATATTTGTGTCTTGTAGCAAACAAACAGGATAAGCTCACACTGTGGCATCGTAGGCTTGGCCATGCAAGCTACAATGTCCTACACAAGATCATGAAGCTGAAGTTGGTAAGTGGACTCCCTGATATTTCCTTTAATAAAAATGAAAGTTTTTGTGATGCATGTGCACAGGGAAAACAAACAAGGAAATCCTTCAAATCAAAAGCACCGGTAAGCACTTCTAAACCCTATGAATTGCTGCACATGGACCTATTTGGACCTACAAGAACACTGAGTCTCAATGGCAAACGCTTTGGTTTTGTCATTGTAGACGACTTCTCTAGGTTCACATGGGTTAAGTTCCTCGCACACAAAAATGAAGCAATAAGCCTGTTTGAGGAATTCTTCAATAAAATTGAGCATGGAAATGTCAACAAGATATGTTCCATCCGCACTGATCATGGGGGAGAATTTGATAATAATTCTTTTTCTGATTTCTGCAGGCACCACGGGATAGAACATTTATTCTCCTCTCCAAGGACTCTGAAACAAAATGGAGTAGTGGAGAGAAAGAACAAAACTCTGGTGGAAATGGCTCGCACGTTGAAAGTCAACTTGCCAGGACGTTTTGGGCAAAAGCAGTGAACACTTCATGCTACATACTCAATAGAGCCATGGTAAGACCTGCCATAAAGAAAACTCCCTATGAACTTCTGAAAGGTAAGAAACCCAGCATTGGGTACTTTAGAGTTTTTGGCTCAAAAGTCTTCATTCATAATAATGATAAAGCTGATCTAGACAAATTTGAGGCCAAAAGTGATCAAGGTATTCTTCTTGGATATTCAGAACACTCTAGAGCTTACAGGGTATTTAATCTTAAAACTAGAACGGTGGAAGAAACTTCACACGTTGTTTTTGATGAATCTCAATCAAGCCTAACATCTCGAATGCTTACAGGTTTGAACATGAAGCTGAAGGAACAACACTTGGGGAACTTCAAATAAAAACAAAGCAAACTCAAAAATTGTCTCCAAGACTAACAGTGAACATCTTCGTAGGTACAATGATGAGGATGATGCAACTTTGTTCAGAAATCAAAATGATGAATCTGAAGAAGATCCACAACAAGAGGAGCCTCAAGCTAAAACTCCTCAAGCACACCCTCCTCCAGAACAACCTCCTCAAATGAAGATCAACCGAACCTTCAACAATTACAAATGTCAGGTACTCTAATGATCATCCACTTGAGAACATAATAGGAGATGTAAATGAAAAAGTTCAAACTAGGTCTCAAGTCAGGGAAATAGTTGAACAGGATCATCTAGCTTTTGTTTCTCAAGTGGAACCCAAAAATGTTGAAGAAGCTCTAAAGGAAAACTCATGAATTGATGCTATGCATGAGGAGCTTGGGCAATTTCAAAGAAATAATGTCTGGAGTCTAGTTCCTAGAACCCCTGAAATTTCTGTCATAGGGACAAGATGGGTCTTTAGGAATAAACTAAATGAAGAGGGTAAAGTGGTGAGAAATAAGGCTAGACTGGTTGCAAAGGGATATAATCAGGAATTTGGTGTTGACTTCGAAGAATCCTTTCTCCTGTAGCTAGGCTAGAAGCAGTTAGAATCTTGTTAGCATATGCATGCTCAAACAAGTTCAAGCTTTTTCAAATGGATGTAAAAACTGCCTTCTTGAATGGCTACATCAAAGAGGAAGTCTATGTCTCTCAACCACCTGGCTTTGAGGATCATGATAAACCTAACCATGTGTTTAAATTGCACAAAGCTCTTTATGGTTTGAAACAGGCACCCCGAGCTTGGTACGACCGGCTCAGCACATTTTTGGTAAGCAAAAACTACTCACGAGGTAAAGTAGACCAAACTCTTTTCACTAAGAGAGTCCGCAATCACATAATTGTTGTTCAAGTTTATGTGGACGATATTATATTTAGCTCTACTAACCCATCACTGTATGAAGAGTTTTCAAAACACATGCACAGTGAATTTGAGATGAGCTTAATGGGGGAGCTTCAATTCTTTCTTGGTCTGCAGGTGAAACAAATGGAAGATGGATTCTTCATCAACCAAGAAAAGTATGTCAAAGAGCTACTGAAAAGATTTCAGTTCGAACAAGCCAAGCCTGCCTCAACACCAATGAGCACAAGCATAAAACTAGAAAGTGATGAGAAAGGTAAACCAGTAGATGCAAAGCAATTTCGAGGTATGATTGGCTCCCTTTTATATCTTATTGCAAGTAGACCGGACATTCAATTCAGCGTTTGCCTTTGTGCTAGATACCAATCTAGTCCAAAGGAAAGCCATTTGGTTGCAGTTAAGAGAATATTTCGATATCTCTCAGGTACGCTTGATATGGGTCTTTGGTATCCAGCAGGTAGTAGCTTCAACTTAATCTCTTATTCTGATGCTGACTATGCTGGATGTAAAATTGACAGGAAAAGCACTAGTGGCTATTGCCAAATTCTTGGTGGTTGCATGGTTTCGTGGGCATCCAAGAAGCAACACTCGGTTGCACTCTCCACTACAGAGGCAGAATATGTTGCTGCAGGGAGTTGTGCGGCTCAAGTGTTGTGGATAAAAAGTCAAATGTCTGATTACAACATTGACATTGGATGCACACCTATTCTATGTGACAACACTAGTGCAATCAATCTCTCAAAGAATCCAATTCAACACTCTAGAACAAAGCACATAAAGATTAGACACCATTTTCTGAGAGATGAGGTAGCCAACAAGACCTTAGAGCTGAGCTTCATACCCACTGAGAAACAACTAGCTGACATCTTCACAAAACCATTGGCTGAGGATAGGTTCACAAGACTTAGAAGAGAATTGGGTTTGTGCAAAATGCAATGAAACTCATACCAAATCTTGAATATATGTTCCTTATGTGAAACAACTATGTGGTATATCAAATGGTGATTTGTGGAAAAACAAGTTATGCTTGTTTGGAAACTTTCATTATGCGTGAGAAAACATTCTCCGCCACGTATCCATAGTTGAAGTGAAAAAGGGACATCTATTTTAGATAACGTATTTAGTTTCGTTACAATTTGCCCAATCATTCAAAAAAAAATTATAAAATCAAAAATAACAAAAATATTTTTGTTGTTATCCCCTTTCATGCATGGTGTGATGTTGAACTATGTGAAACTCTTGCTTGAATTGTTTTTGATCTGCTTGAAAGGTGAGTCTTCACATGCACACACTATGGGGGAGCTATGTTAAGGTAGGTGAGTGAAATTCCAGAGGGAAACATGTCCTTGGCCATTGCTTTACTTCCCTTGAATGAACATTCAATAATTTCTCTCATTCTGCCTTCAAAAATAATTCTTCTGAAGTCCCTGTCGACAGCCCCCAACCTGCTGTCGATAGCCATTGACAGTTTTAGTCCACTCGAAATCCTCTTTTGTCTGTCTGTCAGTACCTGTCGACAGCCCTCCATCGCCTGTCGACAGGAACATCCCTCCAGAGCCTTCATCCTTCAGCTCTGTCAGCAGCTGTCGACAGGCCCCAAATGGCTGTCGACAGATGGACCAATTTCTTCAAAACCTTCTCTTTTTGGTCCACAATTCTTCATGAGCCTCCTTATTGAAAGTATTTAAGGTGAAAAATGGGAAATGCCAACATTATAACTTATCCTATCCACATGATATCAAAGATATTGTCTAAATCACAATGATTTTGACATACTATTCTTTATGAGTCTAAGTTGCATTAACTTGAGCACATCAAACAAAATCACATGAGCTTAAATTAACTCACTTGAATAACTAATTTGTAAAATATCATTTTTCAAAAGTCATGTGATTAGTTACTAGGTCATTGAGGGTTATGTCCTACATTAGTTTTTTAAACTTCTTCTACTTCTTGACCTTGATTTTAAACATGAACAAGGAAAGGTCAATCAAAATTACGGGAGAAAAGCTACCTGCTTCAAAACAACACACAAAGTGTTCAAAAAAAAAAGGAGAAAAGACAGAGCAATGTTGAGTATTGCTAAGTAACCGGGGATACGGACATCACAACTGTCTATCTTCGCGTCAAACGGCTCACTCATTAACTCTGTAAAATGGTTTGATGGTCACTCAACCGAGTAACTGGGGATACGGACACCACAAATGTTTATCTTCACATAAAAAGGCCAAGTGATTCTAATTACCACTGTTTCTCTTATGCTTCAAATAAAAAAAATATATACAAATTTAGAAGAAATAGAGTGTAGCCTCCCAATTTGTCCTGCCAATGCCATTAAGCCTCACTTTGGTAATGGGTTGGAGTTTGAGTTAACTCCAACCCATGACTAAAGTTATTCAAGGTTAACTCAATTTTTGCTTTGTGAGTGGGTTAGAAAAAGTTGAGTTAACTCTGTTCCGGGGGTGTGAGTGGGTTAGAAAAAGTTGAGTTAACTCAAAGTTAACTCAAACCTAACTGAGTTAACTTTTTTTGGTTGCCAAAGTCTATTTTGAGTTAACTCTGAGTTAACTTTGAGTTAACCCTTTACCAAAGTGAGGCTAAGTGGCTTTTGTTTAACTCACCATGTTGACATACAACTCATTAATCTTGTGTACATAACTAACTAAGGAAAATGGTCTCTTGCAAATGACATTATTCAAGAGGGTCTTTTATCAACACATGTTTTTGTTTAATGCACTCTTGTTATTGTCACTGGTGAATCGGGGAATATTATTTCACAACCATTGTAGATTCTTGATGTGTCCAAAAATATGTGTGGCTATGACATTTTATAATATGATATTACCCATTTTTCATCTTATATACACATTTGATGCTCAAATGCTTTGAAAATCTGTCAAAAATACCACACTGGCACAACTCTGCCTGTGCCTGTCGACAGGGCCCATTTCTCCTATCGACAGGGCCAGCGGCAGAATGTTTTTTGGAAGCCGACCGGGCATCGACTTAGGGTGGATCTCGTGGGACCCATCCTTTCAAATTCTCACATCACTTCCATAAAAGGGTTCCATGTCCCCTTCCACCCTTTCCCCCTTCCAAAAACTCTTCTTCCCTCCTTCTTCCCAAACCCTTCCTTTCCCAGGGTGACAGAGGAGCACATCAACCCCTTTGCGTTTTCTTCCTCCCTCTGTCTTCTTCCTCTCTCCCGTCACCATCTACTCCAACATACAACATCATATGGCTCCACCGGCCAGGAAGATGGCCTCCCATAGTCGTCCTCGATCTCCCGAAGCCAGACAGGGCTCCAGGGCACCCGCCGAGCGCCGAACGAAGCACCGGGAAGACCACTTGCCGGAGCTCATCATCCCTCAGAGCCTTCACCTACTCGAAGTCCATGGCACCTTCACGAAGTTTGTGCAACCCCGCTACGTCGACTTCGTGTCTCTGGAAGACCTTTTTCCCGGGTTGCAGCCTCTCTTCGACGTCCAGAGTTTCTCTCCATTCTGCTATAATCACAAGCGATACTCTCCCACCGCTGTGACGGAGTTCTTCAACAATCTCCGACAGACTGCTATAGGTGACCTCTATTCTAGAGTCAAGGGGACTTCCTTTCGAATTTCCCCTAATCTTTTCTCTGTTGCCTTGCAAATCCCTAACACTGGGGTAGATATCATGTCCCATCATCCCACCCCAGAAGAGTACCATACCCTCATAACTTTGCAGTCTTACGACCCTATAGTTAGTAAGAAGCTGAATGCTAACTCTTTCCCTCCACTTCATCGTCTCATCCACCACATCTTCACAACCATTATTGTTCCGAAGGATGGTAGTCGCGAACTTGTGACTTCCGTTCACAAGTCCCTGCTCCATAAATTCTTGAACCTTGAACCCATCAATCTACCACTCCTCATGGTCTCCATACTCTACAGTTGCCTTCGTAGCTCCAAGAGGTCCATGCCTTACGCATGTCAGCTCACCTCCCTCTTCTTGTTCCTTGATATTCCTATTCCAAAAGAAGAGATGATTGTCCTCAAGTCTCGTAGCTCCTATGATCTCACTGCTGCACAACGGATGGGCTACAAAATGGTAGATGGCATTGTGACCCGTGACCTCAAGGGTAAGGGACAAGCTACAACTGAGGGTGATGATGAAGATGTAGAAGATGAAGAAGCTGTCAATGAAGATGAAGCTGAAAACTCCCAATCTGAGCCTGTAGATGCTCCCGGAGATGGTGATAGCATTGCTGCTGGTGACACCACTACTGAGCCTTCAATCAGAGATCTCATAGCTCAGTTGCAAGTTTAGATGTCTACCGGCTTTGCTAAGTTGAATGACCGCCTGGACACAGTAGACACTAATATTGAAGCACTGGCTGACTCTCAAGTCCAGATCCAGCTCAGGCTTACTAGGCTCTCCTCCCGTGTTCAAGAGGATCGTCAGGCCCCTGCCCCACCTGGTCCTGATGATGCTTAGAGGGTCTAGGTGTCTTAGATGTCTTTACTCCACGTCTTGCTGTTGTCTTTTGCTTTCAGAGTCATGTTGCTTACTTCATTTGAATTTTGTCTTCTTGTCCACTGTGCTATTGTGTAATGCCTACTCTTTAATGAAAGCACAATTTCTCTTCTTGTTACATTAATCTATGCAATGGAATGCCCTTTTTTTTATGTTGTCGAAAGGGGGAGAAATCAATTGAGCAATACATGCAATACATGGAAAAATTAATTGACAAATGAATTCAAAAATTGTTGAAAATTTGGGGCTCAATATGAAAATTTTGTCATCATCAAAAAGGGGGAGAATGTTGAGTTCTCATATGTTGAATGCTTAATGAGAATGCTAAGCCAATAAATCACATCTTTATTTTTTATGATGAGCATGAACATTTCATGGACAAATTTGGTGAGTGTTAAGTAATGAAACTTGATGATAATGACTCTTGGAATGCAAATGAAACAAACATGTTAATTGATCATTTATATGTCATTACTTCTCCCTAACTAAGTTCTTTTATATAGGTGAGATACTATGCAAGACATGTACCAAGACAAGGTTCAAAAGATCAAGAAAAGCAAGAAATACAGGCCCCTCTCGACAGCCAGAAAGGCCCCTCTCGACAGCTACAATCAGGCCAGAAAGCCATACCTCAGGACATGAGCGCCTATCGACAGCACCAGTGTCGCTTGTCGACAGCCACTGACAGGAAACTGTCTCCCGAACTCCCAGTCCTCTGCCTGTCAACACCTGTCGACAGGAGCACCCAGTGCTGTTGACAGACGAAGAAAACCTTCAGATTCGGAAAGTTTTTAAGTTGCCAAACATGGTGGTTCCAACTACCACATCTCTCCATATGTGGACACCACTATATAAGCTATCTTTTGAAGTTAATCTCGTACAGAAGCAGTGTCACGCCCCAACGCGGAATATCGGAGCGCGAAGGCAGTTGCAAGAAAAAGGTATCGAGCGTATACTAGACATCAAACCATTGCACATTGAACAAATCTTTCTCATTAATAACTTTTCCAATGTCTAGTTACAACCACTAATATCAGAGCCATTCTATAGGGCCCAATTACATTTCAATAAAAGGAAATAACTAACTACAACTCTAAGATATCATAATGACTCAAGGGTACTCCTGGCTTCACTCTTGGTCATTCCCTTCCTCATGAGTGTATGTGTCATCCTCTGTCTCACCTGAGAACACAACATCAAATAACGTAGGGTGAGCGATAACGCCCAATAGGACTTAAATCTCAGGCTCAAGTAGGCTTTAAATAATTAACGCATTTAATGGCAGAGTGTCTAAAGATAGCAGGTACAAGAGAGTCAAAATATAGCACAACAGGTAACGAGATAGCACAATAGCACGAGATCGAGTATAGTTTCCAAAAATAGCACAAGTAGCGAATATAGCACGAATAGCAGGATGGCCATAGCACAACTAGCACAAGTATAGTAATAGCACGACGAGTATAGCACTTGTTTGTCATTCTAGACATCGAGAGAGTATAGCACATTTGTGTTTTGATTGTCATATAGATAGTCGAGATAGATAGCACTTGAGTGTAATGTCAAACACTCTGATCATTTAACTCCCATGGGCACTAGCACTTTCGGGCGCACATCCCAGGACCAGATCGGGCCCTTTATATATTGCCAGGCATTGGTTATATTGTTTATCTTTAGACAATCAGTCAATGGCCAGTATAGAGTACCAAGAAATAGATAAGAGCACAAGATGAATAGATGAGCTAGTAGAGTGAACGTGAATAGGTGAGCGAGTAGAGTATAGATGAGAGCTAGTGGACATTGCACGTAATACGTCGAGTAATCAGGCGATAGTAACAGTTTCACAACACGTGCACTTGGTGTTGGCAGTCAGGTGGAACTCACGACCCTACCACTGGCCTTGTTATGCACAGGTCCAGAGGTCCGGCGTGATTTAAGATGAGAGTGAATCTCTAATAGCCGTTTGGATCATATAGATCCCTAAAGGGTATCATAGGTATTAGGGTACAACCGGCTCGTCGACCATGTGGGAATCCATGATCAGAGGAGACTTACGGAGGCCTTGTGCAAGAGTTCACTAGTCCGACGAAAGGAATATCCGACGGAGAGTTCACCACAATCCAAGTAAAGTGTGTATATAAAACAGGTGCTCAACGTTCTAGAGGAATTCTAGGACAGTGGAGCGTCGATATCGGTATTATAAACAACGCAAGAAACAAATACAAGTCCTTTAAAATAGGGCAATTAATGTACTTTATTTCAATAATTTACCAGGTACATTATGAGATATTTCCTGCAAGATTTCAGCCATAAATGGATGGTTTATGTGTGTGCAAGTGCAAGAGAAATCATAGGTAGAAATAAGTCGTGAACATGTATTTTAAATCATTCAATATAGCACCATTTTTAAGTAGGGTTTTTACTGGGGGTATAACGGTAAGAAGGCGACATAGGGCTGTAAGGATGGCGACATGGGCCAGGCAGAACCCGACAGGGTCTTGCACAGGTCGTGACAGGGCATGCCAATCGGGTACTGAGAACGCGACGGCTCACCTGTCGCCTTCTTGGTCACGACAGGGAGGCTGTCGCAATCAGGCCCCAGAAAGCGACATGTCGAGGCGTCGCCTTCTGGTCGTCTGCGCCTGACTCTGACAGGAGTTAGACCAGACATTCGATTGCGGACCAGAACATTTAAATTTCGATACAGGGTCATTTAGAAAATCATAACTAATTATACAGTCAACGAAAAATCATGAAACCAGTTGCAAATTAAACTAGACATGTAAGAGTACTTCCAGTAATTTGGAATTATAGAGAGAGCATGGTTTGAACATGGTTTGAGAACAAACAAGGATGAGTAACATAGAACATGACATAGAGAGCAAGACTGATTTAATTCGAGCAACATGCTCAATGAAATTTAGGCTTTTTAGGGGCAAATGATCCCTAACAACATGAAGTATCTACAGTAAAACTTTCGTAGCATGGGATCAAGTATTCATAGAGATTTGAATTAAACATGACACTTCGGGGTTATCATGTTTGCAGTTCTTCAAAAATTAAGAACAAAAGATAGGATGGATGGAAAAATATGAAACTTGGGGGTTTCGTTCAAGAGGGTAGGAAGAACCTACAGAAAAGTTTCATGGTTTATGCTTGTGAGAATGCCTACCTTTGGATTATTTGTCTTCTAGGGTTGAAACTCCCAAAAACGAGGAAGAAGCTTCAAGAACACATTCTTCCCACGAGATCCTCTCCTCCTTGACCTCTTCCACACGTCCAGAAACCTTTGGCAACGAGCTAGGGTCGGCCAAGAGGGTTTATGAGGTGTATTTATGCATGCATGAATTCCTATTCCTATTTCTACTCTAATTCCTCTAAATTCCGAGATTTCCTAACTCCAACCTTCCTTCCTTGCTTTCCAATCCCTATTTAGACTTGGATGAGATCTAAATTCGTGCTAAACCATATAGGGTAGGTTTAAGAATCCTATTATAACTCAAACTAGCTATTTAATGTATTAAATAACTCTTTTCTATTTAAGTAATATTCTAGTTATGAATTTAGGGTATTTTCCTATTATTCCCTTTTTATAATTTCTTATTTTGACCCACAAATTTCTAATGGGTCCATTTAATAAAGCCCATTACTTGTTTTCATTTAATGGGTTTCGTTTAATTCCTTTTTGTGTGAATCTTCCATTATTTAATTTTCTTTTATTGATTTTTTTTCAAATAATTTGATTTTTAATTATTATAAAAATCTAGGTTGCTACAAGCAGCCCCCACCAAAAACCCTAGAGAAAGTTCAAGAACAAGAGGTGTTGCTGCTGCTCTGCTTCTCCCTACTGTTCAGAGATTGAACCAACTATTGATCCAGCAGTATTGAAGTCTGATCGTCATGGATTCAAGCCTCTCCATCAAGTTGTGTCCCTCAAGACGAAGCTTGAAGTCCATCCAGACGTTCATCAGAAGAGTTCTTAATCAGGATTTGTGTTTCAACTCAGAACTCTTCCCTGTTTTAGTTTTTACATATCCGTGTGTGTGTGGTTGTGTCTCAAGCGGTCCTTGTGCTTGATTCACGTGGCTTGTGTTGTTCTGATCGTGGCTTCACATCAGACAACTCGTGTGTGTGAGTTGTAGTTGTTGAACTAGCTCATAAGCAGTCTTTTCTGCGTGTGTGTGTGGACCGTGGACGTAGGATACACAAGTTGTGTACTCCGAACCACGTAAAACTGTGTCCTATGGTTTGAATGTTTCTACGTTAGATGTTTGGTAGGCATGGTGTCTCTACACACGTCTGATAGATTGTTTCTCTATCCATTATCAAGTTACACACATCAAAGTTTAGCTTAAACTCTGTTACAGTTTTCACAGTCTGTGTCTTCGTGAAAAGAAGCTGATAAGAACTTTTTAATTGACAGTAATCTATTCAACCCCCCTTCTAGATTACCATATAGGGAATTCCGTAACCTTTCAGTAGGATCTAGCAAGTCCCCGTCCCCGTCTAGGAAGAGAAAGGGTAGTGGCATACCTAATAGATATTTGATGGATCTGGTGTAAAGGTGTGGCGCTCTTCTAGCTGTTGAAGAGTTCGTCCAGGAAGCTGTAATTCTAAACATAGAAGCTCAGCACGAAGAGGAAGGGCTAGATGATGAATTTGGATTTTATGAGATCTTAGCTGAGGAAGACCCAGCGGATAAAGAGGATGGTGAGATAGAGGATGCTGCTGAGATGTATGCGAGTAGCATGAGAAGATTCGACGAGCCTGCATTGGCAGTGGACGAACCCACCAAAGAGGTAAACATTGGAACTAACGAAGATCCCAGGCTCCTAATTATAGCTTCCAGTCTCCCTCCTGAGGAAGAAGAGGCGCTCATAGAAATGCTAAGGGAGTTCAAGGATTCTTTTGCCTGGTCATATGACGACATGCCTGGCATCGACCCCGAATTGGTGGAGCATAGGTTAATCTTGAAGCCAGGGGCGGTTGCCGTTAAACAAAAATTGAGACGATTCCTCCCTCACATTACTCTGAAGATGAAAGAGGAGATTGACAAACTACACAAAGCTAAGTTCATCTGTGTAGTCCTCTATCCATTGTGGGTGGCAAACATAGTCCCAGTAATGCAGAAGGATTGAAGAGTGCGAATTTGCATTGATTTCTGGGACTTAAATAAGGCATGTCCAAAAGACGATTTCCCTTTACCTCATTTGGATGTGTTGATTGATAACACCGCTGGATATGAAACTCTATCGTTCATGGATGGGTACTCAGGATATAATCAAATCTGTCTAGCCCCGGAGGACCAAGAGAAAACCTCCATCACCACACCCTGGGGAACTTATTGCTATATGGTTATGCCATTTGGATTAAAGAATGTCAGCGCCACTTATCAAAGGGCAATGCTAGCTATCTTCCACGATATGATCCATATTGATGTTGAGGTTTACGTGGATGATATTGTGGTGAAGTCTCGGACTCAAAGAGAACACTCCTCCATGCTTGCCAAAGTATTCCACCGCACGCAAGAATATAAATTGAAGATGAATCCAAAGAAGTGCGTGTTTAGGGTTTCTTCAGGAAATTTGCTAGGTTTCATAGTCAGCAAACGGGGGATTCAGATAGACCCTCACAAGGCCAAGGCAATAAATGAAATGCCTCCTCCTAAGAACATATCTGAGCTTAGAGGTTTAATTGGTCGGCTTCAGTTCATAAGAAGATTCATATCTCAGCACTCTCAAAGATGTCGTCCTTTCTATGAACTGTTAAAAGGAGGAGCCAAGTTTGAATGGAATGCCAAATGCCAAGAAGCCTTCGATGAGCTTAAGAGTTATCTCATGAATCCGCCCGTGTTGCAGGCGCCCGTCCCTGGGAAACCCTTAATCCTATACCTGTCGACTATTGAGGACTCCCTAGGAGCTGTCCTTGTGCAACATGATGATTCTGGCAAAGAAAGGGCAGTCTATTACCTATCTAGGCTCTTCAATCCTTCCGAGCTCAAGCTCACCACAATGGAGAAAACATGTCAGCGCTAGTGTGGGTAGTGCAGAAATTGAAGCACTACTTCTTAGCCCATAAGGTGAGTTTGATTTCTAGAATGGATCCTATTAGGTATCTCCTAGAGAAGCCAGTCCTCGCCGATAGATTGGCGCATTGGCAGAGCTTCTTGTCTCAATTCGATATCACCTTTGTAGTCCAGAAGGCTATAAAAGGGTATGCCATTGCTGAGCACCTCGCTCACCTTCCTCTTCCTCACAGTGACATGGTTCAAGAGGATTTCCTCGATGAAAACCTGTCACTCATCTCTCGCTATCCCTTCTGGTTGCTCCACTTTGATGGGGCTCTCAATTCTAGGAGACGGGGCATAGGTGCTATCTTGCTCACCCCAGAAGGGATCACCATTCCACTTGCATATCAACTCCAGTTCCCTGCCACCAATAATGTCTTCGAGTATGAGGCTCTCCTAGCCGATCTAAAGCTTGCCTACCTCTTAGGCGTGTGCCACCTCAAGATCATAGGGTACTCTCAACTTGTTCTCCAGCAGGTCCTTTCTACCTATCGCACTCGTGACCCCAAGCTCAAGCCTTATCAAGATCTGGTCACACTCCTAGCCAAGCAATTTCGTAAACTCATCTACATTCACACACCTCGCTCTCAGAATATCTTGGTCGATGCCCTGGCATCCCTAGCCTCATCTCTCTCTTTCCCTCTCAGCCGCAGCGCTGACACAATCACTGTTTAAAGATTAGAAGATCCCTCCACTCATGACCCTTGGTTCAATAACTTTAGGAGCTCTTTAGTCTTAAAGGCAGAGAGAAGAGAAGCGAAGGAAGTGTTGTTAGTAGAGCTAGGAGAAATGATGGCAGAAGAAAGGCCATGGTACCACGAGATTGAGTTGTATTGCAGAGACGGTACCTTCCCAGAAGAAGCAGAAGCAGAAGATAGGAGAGCCATCCGTAGAGCGGCGTTAAGATATACCATTGTTGGAGAAGTGTTGTATAGGCGCGCTCTAAATGGAATGCTCCTCAGATGTTTGTCGGACGAAGAAGCCTGGAAGGTAGTGGAAGGAACCCACTCTAGTGAATGTGGAGGGCATGTGAATAGCCAAATGTTAGCTAAGAAGATTCTTAGGCACTATTACTGGCCAACCTTAGAAGAAGACTGTGCCATCTACGTCTGTAGGTGTGTCAAGTGCCAGCTCCATGCCGATAAGATCCATGCTCCGTCCTCTTCTTTGCATCTACTATCTTCTCCTTAGCCTTTCTCCATGTGGGCCTTTGATATCATCCGGCCTCTTGGTGATCCTAATGCTCAAGTAAAATAGAAATCTTTCATCCTTACTACTACTGAGTACTTCACCAAGTGGGCCGAAGCAGAGGCATTTGCAGAAATCAAAGGCTCGACCGTGTGCAGGTTCATCATGAGGAACATCATCTCGCGGTTCGGAGTGCCAAGTGGCTTCGTCATAGATAATAGACCCCAGTTCATCTCACAAGAGCTTCAGGACCTATGTAAAAAATTCAATATTTCTTTGCATCATTCGTCTCCGTATTATCCGCAAGGCAACGGCCAAGCCGAAGCCACAAAAAAAATGCTTTTGAAAATTTTAAAGAAAACTTGTGAGTCTCATAAATTCGTTGATTGGCCTGAAAAATTGATTGAGGCTCTGTGGGCCTATCGTACCTTCGTCCACATGCCCACTGGGCAAACTCCCTTTTCACTCACATATGGGATGGAGGTCGTATGCCCACATGAGATCCTCATTCCTTCGCTAAGAGTTTAGCTAGACAAAGAACTTAATCCTGATGAACGTCGAGAGGCATTACTTACACAGCTAGAACTCCTAGACGAATGGCGTCTAGCCGCGGCCGATCATGTGCTCTCATATCAAAATAGACTCTCAAGATCTTTTCAAAAGAAAGTGATTGAACATAAATTCCAAAAAGGAGACATGGTTTTGAAGTGAATTTTCATAAAACCTGGAGGTCCTAGGTCAAAATTGCAAGCAAACTGGGAAGGGTCGTATGTTGTTAAGGAAGTGTACCCTGGGAACGCGTATAGGCTTATCAATGCCGATGGTGAGGAGCTCTCTCACCCATGGAATGGGCTGTATCTTAAAAGATCCTACCCTTAATAAAAGGTTTTCAATAGCAACATCATTTTGTAAAAGAATGTTAATGGCTATGTGTCTCACTCCCTTTCATTTGTTGTCGTATGACCCTTATGCTCGGTCACACACACCACAGGACAACCCAGGGCCAATTTTCCTTAGTTAGTGGTGTTCCTGCCTAGCCCTAGTATGGGGGGCGAAGGTCAATTCTCTTCTTTCTCGGACAAGGTCTAGGGGCAAAAGGACACTGACTTGTGGACTAGGGAAGGTGTAGCTCATATGTGTGAAGTCTCAAAGAGGGACGGTCTGTTCAAAAGAAAGAAAGAAAAGAAGAGAAAAGAGAAAATTGATAAGAATAAGAAGTAAGCAGAAAATTGAAAATAGGGGCATGTCAAAGAGTGACAGTACAGTTCCCCGCGGGACGCCCTTGAGCCCAGTCGTACGCATGCCCCGGACAAAATAATGACCACAAAGTCTCTGGACAACAGATGGATTCCATGTGAGGTACACCCTTACAAGTCCTACAAGCCAGTCTCCCAAGCACCAAGTCCAAGTCTTGTCTCATTTAAGTCTTCCTATCCCTGCTAATGACTGGAGAACCCCGCACCTGTTCTACGTTCGAACGTTAGTGACTAGGGGCAAGTGTCCTTTGGGAAGCCAAAGCAAATGCACACTGTGCTTAGGGGATATTTGACAAACATAAGATAGGAATAAGATCCATAGCCGATCGCTCAAATGCAGAGGATGTCGTTATTAGAAAACCCCCAAAAAAATCAGAAAACCTCAAAAATCCAAAAAAATCAGAAAACCCTAAAAATCCAAATATCAGAAACCCCAAAATCCAAAAAATCAGAAAGCCCCAAGAATCCAAGAAAAAATCAAAAACTTCCATAACCCAAAAAAATCAAAAAATTTCAAAATCCAAAAAAAATAGAAAATCTCAAAATCCAAAAAAATAGAAAATCTTGAAAATCAAAAAAATGTGTGTACATATCGCTTTCTTTTGGCATGCTTTATTTCGATTTGCTTTTCCGCCTATTTAAATAAGGCTTAGCCCCTTGACAACTACGAAGTTAAAATCATTTTTACTTAGCTCAAGGGGCTGAGCCAAAGAGTAGATCTAACCTATTTTCCTAAGTGTGCAGGGACAGGAAATGTTTTGGAACGCGCGCGACGATGTACTCAGGGTACTC
This sequence comes from Colocasia esculenta, assembly GCA_014218235.1. Lineage (NCBI taxonomy): Eukaryota > Viridiplantae > Streptophyta > Magnoliopsida > Alismatales > Araceae > Colocasia > Colocasia esculenta. Next base: position 117,779,908 of record CM024757.1, on the reverse strand, counting down.
TCCCTCTCTCTTTCTCTTATTCGGATCACATTTCACACTCGTGTCAAATTCATTCATTTTCCATAAATATTGACATAAAATAAAAGATCCATTAAGAGATAAGCAATATGTACAAAGATAAGGGGGAGGTGGCTCACAAACTCCTCACTGTCCACCACCACTCTCCCCGGATCCCTCATGTCTATCTGGTGGTGGTGGCATCTCACCACCACCCCTGCCACTCCTGGCGCTCGTCTCACCACCGAGACGCCTCTCCTCATCCTTGTTCCTCCGGCGGCTGGAGGAACCTGCTAAGTACTACCTAACGGAGGCGCCCGTCGCTCCACTAGCTCCGCTCGTGCTGCTCCTACTCCGGCTCGGTGATCGGCCTATGGCCATCATCACCTCCTGAAGTCCTCGTGCTAATGTCTACTGTGCGTGCAGATTAGCGCGCAGCCGGGCTAGCTCCTCCTTGTCCACTGACGACCCCTGCACTCGCAGTGTCGCCAGCTCCCTCGTCGCCTCTGCCACTCGGGACTCAGCTGCCTCTGCCCAGATGTGCAGCTGATCTCTCTCTCCTGTCACGGTGTCGACCTGCCCCTGCAGCTGGGTCGCTCGATCCGTAGCAGTTCTCAGCTCCGTCTCCTGCAAGAAAAGCCAAGTCAGTGCCAAATGAAAATAATTTTCAATTTAAATCAATGTCTTGTTTACCCTCTCAGCCAACTCCGCCCGTGCCTCCTCAGCCCTCCTCACCGCGGCTGCCAGTCGATCCTCCAGATCCGACTGGGAGCCCTCCACCGCTCTGGAGGAGGAAGCGCCAGCCTCCGCTGCTCTCCTCACCCTGTCTAACTCCCTCCGCTGCACATGCAACACACATTAGTTTCTCAAATCAGCTAATGAAATTGGTAAAGTGCTGAAGTCTGAGTAAGTACTTACCAGCTGCTCCGCCTCCCGCTGAGCTACCTCTCGGTCCTGCACTGCAGAGTGAAGCAGGGCCCGAAGCAAGGCAATCTCTCCAGCCACGTCCACCTACAATTCATTTCTAAATCTTTAGCTTGATTACATAAAAAGCAATTCACAAGATATGGGTTTAGGAGATTTACCTGTCGTCGTACGCCCTTGTAGACTCTCGCCCCATACTTTAAGGCGATGGCCTGAAGGTACGCATCGTCACATGTGGCGGTGGACTTGACTTTCTTGCCCCGGCGCTCCCAGTTCTAGATCTGCTCCTTGGCCCGCTCACGCCAGTCGGTCGTATCATGAAGTCCCCTGAAGCTCCGACCAGGCCTAGGAGTCCGATCTCTGCTGGGGAACTCCACTGTGCTGTGATGTAGGCCGAGCGACCTCTGTGACAGGTGCAGGTGGAGAGGTAGCACAAGGTTGAGTGCATGCACCCACACCGGCCTACCGAAGTAGGGGCGGGCCTGCACCAACCAGGGTTGTCCCTCATCCCCCTCCTTTAGGTATGGCCGCCACACCACTTGCACATCAAGCACATCTTGTTAGTAGCCAAGTGATCAAAGCAATTAAAATCAACTTGAACTTAGAGAGAAGGGTTAAATCACTTACATCTAGCTGGGGGTAGACATCAATGGCATCCTGAAGGGACACTAGTTGGTCCTCTAAGGGGTGAGTGTCCCTACACGACACCCAGCGTCGAGCAAGGGGCATGACGCCAGGTCGCTCCAAGGTCCCCCTCCTCAGGCCAGGGAGGTGGAGGTAGGCCCAGACCTACAAGAACATGAAGCCACAGTTAGATCACAATTATAATATCAAAAGGGCAATTTAAGTAAAAGGGGAAAGAGAAGAAGAGTGTACCTGTAGGAAGGGGTAGAAGCCACTGATCGCGGTCTGCCGGTCTGACGAACCTAGGCTCTCGAACTGATGTGCCAGGAATGCTGCTCCCCACACATAGCCCCCTACCTCACCTAGGTCCTCTAGTAGTGGCAGGAACCGGCAGTGGACCGGGTCGCCCCTCGTGGCAAACAAGAGTCTACCAAAGAAGAGGGTGAGGAAGCGACGTAGGTCTATGTCTGCCTGAGCCCCTGGCTCACTAGCTAGGCTCTCTCGGCAACCCTCCACCAGCCGCTGCAGTTGCTCATCTACGGACTCGGCTACCCTCCTCCCGGTCTCAAACATCCCTAAGCTCTCCTGAAAATCGACCCTAGAGACAAGAGAGGACCTCTGCCCTACGGTCAAACCTAGGAGCCTATGGGCAAGCTCTCGATAGCAGGGGTAGGTGTAGCCACTCACTGGACGCCCGTAGACTCTCAATCCAGTGATCCTACTTACATCCTCTAGGTTGGGGATCATATGTCCCCATGGAAGCACGAAGGCAGTCGCCTCTGTGTCCCACCTGCTACGCAGGGCCTAGGTGAGAGGGGCGTCCGCCCTCATCCACTCTGTCCTCAGCACCTCCCCAAACCCCATCTCCTCTAACTGGTCCCTCTGGAACCTGGAGAAGGCTAGGAAAACTGCTAAAATTAAGATCCTACAAGCACAAATTATAATCATTAGTCAGTTTCATCCTGTTCAGGTTTTGCTCTCGGTTGAGGTCGCGATCGCCCAGAGGGTCGCGACCTTGTCACGACGCCCCGATGCATCGCGATCAGGTCGCGCCCCCCCAGTAAACCGCGACCTTGTCGCGATGGCGTTGGCTGACGCTACATGGTCATGGCCCGTTGACCCGTCGCGATAACTGGCATCGCGACGAGACGACCCGTCGTGATCTCAGTCACAAACCAACCGGAATTTCGTTTGTCCGGTGGCCGTTTCTTTGGGCGTCACGCCCTACAAAGAGCCCTCTAGGGGCTTCACCATCCATCCATACACATAAATCAAGGGTTAGGGTCTCAGATACTTACCATTTTTACTGCTTGCTCCTGAGCTCTTGCCACCGCCTCGAGGTCGTCCGCGGGTGCCTCCTCCTCTTCCATCTCCACTTCCGGCACGATCTCCTCCACCGGAGGCACCTCCTCCCGCCGCCGAGTGCTCCCTCTCGTTGTCGGTCGCTTCCTCCTTCCGTCGCTGGGTGAGCCACCGCCGCCATCACCTTCATGACCGCTTCCCTCCATCGTTGCTTTGGGGAGATTGAGAGAGTGAGGAAGAGGATGCTGAGAGAGCTGGAAATTGCCAAGGGAGAAAATCGCCGGGAGCAAGAGCTTTGAACGCGTAAGAGAGGGAGAAAAGGGGGGTTTCTGCATTTTTGACTCACCGGTTTATGACGCGACGCCTTTGGGCATCACGTTCATGTTGCGGTGGCTAGGTAGGCCGCGATAATGTTGCGACCCACCACCCCATCGCGACCTGAATGCGTCATCCCTAGGGGTCACGTTATCAACAGAACACAGTGGGCACAGAGTAAAAATCTGATTTTATTGATTCAACTCATCAAGTATAATGTCCAATCCTCCCTACAATCAATCAAATGCACTTTCCTACCCTAATTACCATTTGATACAATGCCTACGTCAATCTAATCCTTCTCAAGCTCTCGGTTCGGCTGGACGAACCCTCTTCAATGCCTCGAGGTACTCTCGGGTCACGTCCTCGTCTTCCACTACCTCTGCTTGGAGGAGACCCGCGGCGCATCCTTCCCAGTGGACGATGGCGCTTCTCACATCTCGCTCATCTTGGTCATCACCCCTCTTCCGTTCTTGAATGGGTGGGTAGTGCGAGAGCAGAGGAACCATCATGCGTGCAGCTCCGCACTGAAGGTGGCAGCGATCCGGGTTATATAAGGCCAATGCCTCATTGCCTATGAGCCGTAGAGCCAGTCCCGTGCGCTGTGGTAGGCGGATCATCCTGTTATGGAGGTAGCGTGGGCGCAAGTCGAAATCTGCCACCGTCATTGCCTTGAAGTAATCGCGCCATCCTTTCAGCCCCTTCACTTATGCCGTCTTGCACCACGCCTGTGGTGTCATGTAGAGGGGTGCACCCACGAAAGCCAGTGGATGATGTAGCATGCTCTTGCACTCAGTAGAAAGGTTGTCCATCGCCCGGAATTGAATGTGTATCCCCATCCAGAGCTCGAGGGCGATGACAGAACCATAGAAAGGGCCTCCGATGGCTGCAGAAGATAATCCAACATAAAGGTAACCAAGGACGGCCTGTGCAAAGCTCATACCTTCAGATACGGAGTCAATTATGCTCAGTTGGAGAATGAGATGGCACCATCTTCTACCTGGAAAAGGATGACGCCGCAGATGCAGATGGTGGCGGCTTTGGCTATGGCAAGGTAGTTCCCAATCTTGCGCTTGCACTGGGAGACAACCCACTGGGAGATGGGAAGGAGATGAACATGGTTCTGGCTAGTCATGCTGTGCAAATCTATCTTCTTGGTGGTGATCTCGTCGAGGATGCTCCATGTGTCGATAGGCGCCATAGTGTAAGAGAGGGCATGCTCCTCGCCTCTTTTGTACTTATGGAGACCCAACATCAGCTCCAATTCCTCCAACAGTATAGTGGCCTCAAACTCGAGGAAAATGAACGTGTGTGTCTGAGGGTGCCACAACTCCGCTAGTGCAGTGAGGTTGTCCCACACATGCATGATCTTGTGGTACTGTTTCGCCAGAACCAGCACCATTGAGAGCCCCCATTCACGCAAATGTCGGGTAGAATATAGAGAGAGCATCTCTATCATGGACGCCAACCATGAAACTTTGGAGAATCTCCTATGGCCCGGGAGGATCTGGAATAGCAGAAGAAAAGAAGAAGAAGGTTGGTAGCAGCAGGAAAGGAAGAAAAAGAAGAGCATGAAGAAAGAGAAGAACTAGAAGAGAGAGAAAGTACACTTACTTGGAGTTCCGGCCTTGCGCAAATGTGCCCGGGCACGGAGGAGAGGTGCTGTAGCTCGGCGTGGGACACTCAGGCCACCTTGGGGCCGCCATAGGGCTTAATGTCATCCTAGAAGGCAGAGAAAGACCTCTTCATGGCTGAGGAGAGAGAAATTTGAAAGAGAGGGAGAGAGGGAGAGAGGGAGAGAGAGAGAGCTGCGAATTTGGGCCCCCTATAGCCCTATTTATAGAGCCCTAGGGGGGCTAGTCCATCCCAATCCCGTACCTAGGTGTTAGAGTCATAGTAGGGTAGGTTTAAGAGTCCTAGGAGAAGTCTAGGTAGGATTAGATAAGGATAAGATCGGATTTTTCCGTCTTTATCCTGCGACTGGTGTCACGACGCTACGATGCGTCGCGTTAAGGTTGCGACCACCGAGGGCGCCGCGACCTTGTTGCGACCCCTAGGTGTGTCGTGTTTTGGTTTATTATGTCTTTGTATGTCTATGCATTGTTTGTTGTGTGAATGTATATATTTTATTGTTGTCATGTTTCTTTGCTTTGATTATCCGTTTGAAAATCACAAAAAAAGAAGAAAAGAAAAAAATCACAAAAAATGGAACGTCACAGGTAAGTCAGGTAAGTATTTCTATCCCTATTCCCTTGCATTACTATATGGTATTCTATTTATTATATCATTTTCAAGGACCGGCTAGTTCTCAATGTGTTCTGGGATTTGAGTTCCCCTTTACTAAAAACAGTGATGATCTAGGTACACATTATTAATCGTTGGATAGGCCGTTAAGTCAGATGAGTTTGGGAACGACGGACTCTGTCTTGCACAGCAGTTGTAGGAAGACTCTCGACCCATTATTGTCTTGTTTACCAATATTATCCTTGATATATTTTCTATTTTCTCATTTCTTTGCATTTGTTTTAATGATCTATTTTCCTTTATCCCAGCATGCATCATGTAGGATTTTGAGCTTTCACGTCTCATCCCTAGCTAATGGTGAGCCCTTGTTGAGTGCCCAACCATTCCTCATATTCAAAACAAGAAATCCTATTTCACTCCAAATCGGAAGATCTGCCTCTAAGTGAGTTGTTCCTGTCAGTTTGTCAAGAATTTCCCTGTCTGAATTCTCTATACAATTTCATCCTTATTCCTTTTGATCCGTTTTGGTTGCGAACCGCTCCCAGGACAGAGTCATGAGTTACTTTCCTGGCATGCACATGTCCCTCCAAAATGAAACCTGCTGACCAATCGGCTAGGGTACCTCTCAATCGAGGGGTTGATCGACCTTTTCTTTCCCCTTCTCATCCAGACTTGTGTCTTCCTTGCATTCTGCTCGAGCAGCTAACTCGGGGCTTTCATAAAGATTCCACTTGCTTATTGATTAGATCGGGAGTCACTTTACCTTGGCTCCCACTTTTCAGTCCACTCCGCATCATCTCCACTCCGCCGTCACTTCATGACACCTTCCTCTACACTTCCGCTTCACTCCCTTACAAAGTGGAAGCCAAGGAGGGGCAATCTGTAGACACCCGATTCTGGCCTACAAGTCGAACCACATTTCTTGTCATCTTAGTGAGCCCCAAGTTGGTCACTCACCTTTAGCCCATCATTAGCCTTGCTTTGAGCCCATTAACAGCCCAATTTTTATGATATCATGTCCATTATCTCTTAAAAAGAGTCCTTGAGCCTTAATAGCCCATTATTCTCCCATTTAATTGGCCAATAATTCAAAAATAATCGATTTTCCTTAACACGACGGGTCGTGGCGCCGCGTCAATCCTTATCGTGCCCCCTATGGCCGTCGCGGCAGCCCATGCATATCCATGCACGTGGCCTTGTTGTCGCACCCCTTCTCGTTGTCGCGTTCATCCCTGTCGTGCCCCTACGACCCGTCGCGACAACAGCCGCATGCACTGGCCTCCGCAACCACCTCCTATTTATCCTCTTATGGCCTTTGCATTTATCCCCAAGCAACCCCCCAACCTCCTGAGCGCATCTTGGGTTTGTGGGACTCTTTGGAGGCTCCTTTGGACTCTCACCCACGAGATTTAATGGCAATTATCTTTATTTGGGTAATTATCATCTAAAAATGGGATTATTCTCTCTCATTTCTTTATAAAAGCAAGGCCCTTCCTTTAGAACGAGGAGAGCCTCATTTTTCACCCCGAAGGGCTGCCGAAATTTCCTGTGATCAACACTTAGCCCGCAGCTCTTCCATTCCTCTCATTTTCCTCCTATTCCCTTCATCAAGCCATGCCCATTTCTTCATCTATGGAGCTTGGAGCTTGAGGAGGGCGGCCCCCACTTCTTCTGAGGTTTCAGCACGAGCCAAGGACGCATATAAACGCCAGGGAGTCGCCCCATATGGGGCTCTTTCTTCCCTTTTCCCTCATTTCCTTTTCCCATGCATGTTTTTTATTTTCTAGATAGGCTGCATTTCTTTTCCTTCCTACATTTTCCATACACCCTAGGGGTTTAAAAACCACCTCCCAGGTTCGTTCTCCCCATGCTTCGTCCTCCTCATTCATTTATGGATAGATTCTACACTTAAACTTGTTCTAACAGGGTTTCTTTTCTTGTTTTCGTTGTTTTGGCAGGTACTCAAGCGAAGGCTGACGAGCAGGTCTTGTTCTCTGGCAGGCCAGAGAGCAGGAAGAAGGTCCCCTCACATTTCTCCCGCACTGCAGAGGACGCGACGCGACATAGAGACACGCCCTACACGAGCGGCGCGACAATAAGCCCATCGCGACGGGGTCCCTCGTCGTGATCTCAGTAAGTCCTTCTGTCCTCTTTCCATTTCCTAGCTTAATTAGCCCGTCTCATTCTTATTATATGGCAACTATCTAGGTGGCGATCACATCCATTTTCTTATGCTTCTATAGTTAATCCATGTTTGTGTGTTTTGGGGTGCACATTCCCCGTGATTACACTATGCTGATTGAAAATGGCTTGCCTAGAAAATTCTGGGCATAAGCAATAAACATATCTTGCTACATCATAACCATACAATGGTAAGGCCTCTAAGCAAAATGACACCATATGAACTTCTGAAATGTAAGAAACCTTCCATTGCTTACTTCAAAGTGTTTGGAACAAAATGTTTCATTTTGAACAACAGTAAAAATGTTTTGGATAAATTTGAACCCAAAAGTGAGTTAGGCATTTTTCTTGGTTATTTAAATCATTCTAGAGCATATAGAGTCTTCAATGTCAAAGATCAAATTGTTGAAGAATCACCTCATATAACTTTTGATGAGTTCAATGATGATGTTTACAGGAAAAAAATGATGGAGAATTTTTAGAAAAGAAAGATCCAAACGACCAGCAAAGAGAGAGATCAAGTGCAAGTGAAATTCTAGGTGATGAAGATGGGCAAGGAACATCAACCATCAATGAGAATAAGGATTAACTAAATATCATAATGCTCAGAGATCATCCGCAAGAAAGTATTATTGGTAACTTGCTTGATGCACCAAGAACAAGATCTCATTTCAAACTTATTCATGAATTAGATCAAATGGCTCTTGTTTCACAGACTGAACCCAAAAACATTGAAGATGCTCTAAAAGATGCTCCTTGGATAAATGCTATGCAAGAAGAACTAAATCAATTTGAGAGAAATAAAGTGTGGCATTTAGTTCCAAGACCTTCCTCACATAGTGTTATTGGAACTAAATGGGTTTTCAGAAATAAAACAAGTGAAGAAGGTAAGGTAATAATAAATAAAGCTAGGATAGTTGCAAAAGGTTACAATCAGGAATATGGAATAGACTTTGAAGAATCTTTTGCTCGTGTAGCTAGGCTAGAAGCTATCAGAATCTTGTTCTCATTTGCATGTGCTCATTGTATCAAACTTCAACAAATGGATGTAAAGATTGTCTTCTTAAATGGTTCAATAAAAGATGAAGTTTTTGTAGAACAACCTTCTGGTTTTGAATGCCTAGATTTTCTTAACCATGTGTTCAAGCTTAACAAGGCACTTTACAGATTAAAGCAAGCTCCTAGGGCTTGGTATGACAGGCTGAGCTCATTCCTTACAAGTAAAGGTTATTCTAGAGGTACAGTGGATCAAACCCTCTTTACTAAAGTGCAAGAAAATGATATTTTGGTTGTCCAAATTTATGTCGATGATATTATATTTAGATCAACGAAATCTTCTTCGTGTAAGGAGTTTGTTGATTTAATGACAAGTGAGTTTGAAATGAGCTTAATGGGAGAACTAAATTTTTTTCTTGGATTGCAGGTAATTCAAACTAAAGAAGGAACTTTCATCAATCAGTCAAAATACATTCAGGAGTTGCTGAAGAAATACATAATGGAAAACACTAAAACCATGGCAACCCCAATGAGCACAACATCAAGTCTGGATGTCGATCTGAAAGGTAACTTGGTAGATGCAAAAACTTACAGAGGTATGATCAGATCCCTGCTCTATCTTACAGCTTCTAGACCTGATATACAATTCTCTGTGTGCATGTGTGCTAGATTTCAGGCTAGTCCTAGAGAATCTCACATGAGTGCTGCAAAAAGAATCTTTAGATATCTTGCAAGAACTCAAGATTTGGGATTATGGTATCCTGCATCTAGTGAGTATAAGTTGATCTCTTATTCAAATGTAGATTATGATGGCTGTAAATTAGATAGAAAAAGTGCTAGTGGCTATTGCCATTTTTTGGGAGGATGTTTAGTTTCTTGGGCTTCCAAGAAACAACACTCAGTAGCTCTCTCTACTGCAGAAGCAGAATATGTAGCTGCAGGAAGTTGTGGCACTCAAGTATTATGGATTAGACATCAACTCCAAGACTACCAAGTAGATCTTGGATGTGTGCCAATAATGTGTGATAACACTAGTGCAATAAACTTGGCAAAAAATCTATTTCAGCACTCTAGGACTAAGCACATAGAAATCAGGCATCATTTTTTAAGAGATGAAGTTAGCAAGAACTCATTTAAACTGCATTTCATTGAAACATCTAAGCATATTGATGATATCTTCACAAAGCCATTATGTAATGAGAGATTTTCATCTCTAAGAAGAGAACTTGGACTGTGCTTTATTGATTGATGAATGATTGTCTGATTAATTGCTTGCAAATGTCTACTTTATTGATTTCATGTTATATGGCATGATATTGCTTGTTGCTTGGTCTTTACACATCAATTCTTTGGTGCACTTAGTGAGGGGGAGGTTTATTTTTAAATAGCCTAAGTGTCATGAACCATTTTTTTTTAGAAATAACAGTGTCTGAAAAAGGGAGAATAATTGATTCAAGGATTTTCAGAAAAGCTGGGCAGTCTAAGAAAGATGAGTTGTTTCAACAGTGGATGCTATCTGTGGAAGAAGTTTTTTGGCCGAGTCGACACATCACTTGAATTCCTATCACTCACTCATTCCTGTTCATCCTCCTTTCTTGTTCATCAGATTCATTCTCTGAGGGGGAGTATTTAACTGTGATGATTTTTGTAATTGGGCAACTCTTCAGGGGGAGTTAAATCCTTATCCTCTAATCTCCATTACTTCTGAAAGTAATTGGGCAACTCTTCAGGGAGAGTTTAACCCTGAAATTTACTGAAAATACTTAAAAGAGGTTAAATAACAGTTTCTAAAAACCTTGTATCAAGTGAAAAATTGCATCTTATTCACTTCTGAAATTCTTGTGTATTATGGTCTCTCTGGTTGAATACTAAAAATCATCTGAGATGTATTGTTCTTAAACTTTTCTTGAGTTTAAAAAGTGTTCAAGAGTATACTCACATGATATTGGTGTGGCAAAACAATGATTAGTCTTTGAGAAACTACATATCCTGAAAAAAAATCAGTTGAATTTAATGTATGTCATGAAGAGCTAGTTAATTCTATTCAGGGTTGATAAAATAAAATAAAAATTCATGTTGTGCTTACTGAGTAACTGGGGATTCTTGTGTCTAACCAACATGTATCCTCACATGAAAAGTTGCACACAACCCTTGTGACAAGATGATTACCTTACTTGAGTAATCAGGAGCTCCAGTGTGTAAAAAGCATGAGCTCTTGTATGAAAAAGAAAGGGTATATCTGAATGTTCATCTAAATTTTCAGAAAGTAAAATAATCTTTCAAAATCAAAATTCAAATCACTGAAATATTCTCAAAATAGTTTTATTTCAATACTTCATGGATTATTTTTTAATATTTCACCAGGGTCTCCTTTTTACATGTGTTGAGTAAGATTTTAAAAGACTGCAATTTCAATTTGAAGAAGTGTTTTTAATTCTGTTAATTATGCCTCTTAGTCCTTCGGGTTTTTTTATTGGTTGAACTAAAGCTTATAACTTTCAAACCATTAATTTCACTAAGAGGAGAATATAGTGAGGGAAGAGCATAACTTCTTTAACTTCTTCAAAGATTCCCAAAAGTTCAAATCTAGTCATGGTTAATAGCTCTTATCCTCATTCATCTACATACTTCACTGAATCCTTCTTACTTGAGTTGACACATCTTCTCTTTGTGTTCACATATCTTGCAATCTCTTTCAATAGGATAAGTTACACTTTACTGTTCCGCGTGACCATTGTACTGCCTAGGGCAGGTCGACGGGTGACGTTCCTTTTAACCAAATAATCTTAAAACATATGCTCGTTCGTGCACATTTGAAACAAACCGCACTCTCTTCTTCCTGTATCCAACAACCCTCATTCTGCTTCAGCGAAAAATTCTCTTCTCCCTCAATTCCATCATGGTGCCAAAATTGTCTGCTCGTTGGGGTGGCAAGTAAAAGGACGTTGAACCAGCCTCTTCCGAACGTCGTACTAAGGCGAGGAATGACAGTGGGAAGAGTATTGCACCATAGAAGAAGTAGCCTGCAGTTCCCTCCTTTTCCAGCTGAAGATTCACACATCCAAGATTGGCTAAGGAGAAGACCTTATCAAAAGGCAAAAAGAAGAGCGAGTTTGTTGATTTTGGTAGCTGATCAAGAAGCTTCCACTTCTAAGAAGTCCAGTGACAGTACTCTAGTAGATTCGGATGCTTATGAAAATCAAGATTCTCAAAGGGCTGAGACAGAAATTGGGAATATTTCTGGCAGAGCAGAAGGCAGTGAGTCTAAATCACATAGTACTGGCCAACCCTCAGAATCAAAAATTGAGGCAACAGATACAGACACTAAAAGCAGTCAAGCACAGGAGATAGTCACAAAATCAACTGAAAATAGATAGATTTTGAATCCAAGAACTGTGGATATTCATGATGAAGGTAAGTGAAATGCTTTTTCAGAACTGTTTGAAATGATTGAGTTTCAGGGTTGGACAAGTTTCATTAGTGATCATAGGACCTTTTATCCAATCCTAGTTCAAGAATTTTATAAAAATATGGTTGGTAAAGAACACACATTGGAAACCACTGTTCAAGGGATTCCCATAATCCTGACCATAGATTTTGTAAGTGAAGCCTTGAATATTCTGAATGCTGGTCATAATCCTCATGAATTCAATTTCTGCCTGCGTAAAGCATACTCTCTCATGACTAGACTTGATCATGATAAGGAGAATATTGTACATACTAGGGTGTCTAGCAACAATGCAAATAAATTTTCTCCTCTGAATAGATTACTTCATCATATTTGCACTACTATCTTGACACCTCAAGGTGGAGGCAGACACAGAGTGACAGGACTTCAGAGATTTTTGCTTTACTATCTACTCACTAGGGAAAAGGCAAACTTGGCAACTGTTTTTTACCAGTTACTTCATGAGTCAACCAAACTAGAGCTAAGAAGAAGTCTTCAATATACAGCCCATTTATCTGGTATCTTTTTGAAAGCTAAGATCCCTCTTGGTAATACTAAATCTAAAATGATACCAAGATACAATATCTACTGTCTGGCTCATATAGTCAAATTCATGAAATTCAAACTGGAAGGAGTCCAGTTGGTGAGAGGACCAGCTCCCTCTCAAGTAAATTTGTCTAAGGAAATTACTGTGGAACAACCACATCATGAACAGCATGAAGATCAATTCCATGCTGAACAGCAAGGAGAAGATTTTGGTAATCAAAAACATCATATGGCAGAGAATGCTTCATCACCCACACCATCCTATGCACCCAGATCTTTCAGCCCTCTTCCCAGATTTGATGACCTGGGTGTGGATGCACCTCAAGTTCAATCAACTACTCTCACTCAACAAGATGCATCTACTTTTCAACATGCTCCACCATCCACATCATCCAATGAATTTGTCATTCCTTCACAATTTTTACAGCTTATTCAGGAGCAATTTGCATCCATTCATGACTCTATTTGTAACGACCCGACCTCCCGGACCCCCGCCAGGGACCCCCGAAGGTCACGCCGCCACCCACGGATCCGAAGACCCGGAAGGGTTAGAATTTAGTCCAGTGAGATAAGCAATGAATTCAAATAACTATAACAAGAAAAATTGTACATTATTAAAGAAATTGAGTAAAACATGTCCCAAATAAAAGTACAGGTACAACAAGAAGGTGGAGTCCTTAAGGGGCATACCCCGAGGACTTGCAAAAAGGCCACTCTCAACTCCCACTACAAGCGCTCACAACTCACACTGCTGGCAACGAATGGCGCAACAAACCGCCACCACGACCGTCTGGCAACGAACTCCTGCGACAATGAGTCCCTACCTAAAGAGAGTAGGGGGGGTGAGCCTCACGAATAAGGCTCAGTAGGGATAACCAGTCCCTTACCAGCCAGAGCAGTAGGAACTCCAACAAGCGGAAGCAAAACTACTCTAGAAAGCAGCAGAAACAGAGGAAACGCCTGGACCACAACCCGGGTCAGGCCAAACACGACCCCCGCAGAACCAACGGAGTCAAACACATGCAGAAGCAATTAGAGCAACGCCACGACCCGCAACCAGGGTCGGGCCAGAGCAACACAATGTGGAAGCAAACCCTCGGCACACACCCACCGAGACAAAGAAGTTCACGGAACACCGGAGCGACCACGAGAGACTAGAGTCTCATGACGCAAGCACCAACATCCCGGACCTCCACGAGGTCAGGAAGGAACAACCAGGTGTCACCACGAGAGACACTGAACAACCATGTGAGAAGCAACGTCTCACCACATGCATGGCCACCTCAGACCTCCACAAGGTCGAGGGCCCACAAGCAGAACCACCCTTCACCTCAAACACTCCACGAGGTCAGAGAACTACACACTCCGGTGCCACCACGGACGGCACCGAGGAACGGGTTACAGAAACAGCAGTTAGGTGCCTGCACCAGGCACCTCGAGAGAACCCGTAAAGTGGAAATCACTAAACACGGCCCACGAGGCCAACTGAAAAACCCAAGGAAACGAGACACGGCTAGGCTAAAACCACCGTGTAGGCTTGGGCGACGAGAAACCCAATCTCGGAAACAACGTGAGAAACACTGTCACAACAAGAGCAACGAAGCCACCGCCACAGGTAGCTAAGAGAGGGACACACAGTCCACCCCTCTTCCTCGCCAGCCGCTGACTCCTGCCTACGACCTCCCTAGGTAGAGTGAGGCTAGCGAGTCACAACAAAGAACACAACCACAAACATCGCAGTCCGGCCGAACTGCGGCCCCACGCCTGACCTCCCTGCGTGGCTTTGGAACCAAAGCAGAGCGAGGCAATGAGAAGGACTAGCTGGTCCGCACCGAAAGAGCGCAAAACCACCTCGGAGACCCAAACCAGCTAAGAGAGCTCTACAAACGACTCTACATCGCTGCCCCCACCGTTTTCCCCTTCTGCTCCAAGTCCGTGACTTGAGCACGCCCACTGCCCGGAGAAACTCTCTCTGACACCGACGCGCGAGGCTAGGGGTCCCAGGTAACGGTAACAACCTATCTCGCGGACAAGTCCTCAAGTGCCAAGCACTGAGCGAAAGAGAATTGGCGTGGCAACCACCAATAGAAACAGGCCAGTTGGCTTGTAACCAAGACAAGCCCAGCAGGCACAGGCACGCACAGCACCCCTTCCGGAAACCCCCAGAGGGGGTCGTCGGCCAACGCCGGCACACACGGCACGGCCCGAGAAACTGGAACACCACCAGACAGAACAAAAACCAACGCTCTGTTAATAATCGATTGGCAGTCAGACAATCGATTATTAGATAGACGTGCGCCTCCTAGCACCGCCGCTAGGACACGGCCACGAAGGTGTCACCTTCGGTCACTGAACGCAGGGGGGCAACCTACCGCGTTCCCACTAGAAGGTCCTAAGGGCACACCCTGCCCTGGGGCACACGTCAACATGCCAACCGTGGCCACAGAAACACCCGAGGCAGACCAGGTCTTTTCGCATCTTCCTAAGCCATCGCGATACCATCCAGGGCGCCGCGACAACCTGATAGGTCGCCACGACCAGAACGCGCCCATCCAGGGCGCCGCGACAACCCGATAGGTCAGTCTGCCATGCCTGCCACTCTGAAAGGCGTCAGACGACCAAAAAGCAGAAAGCAGTCACAACCCGTTGACTGGGCGCGACAAGAATGCGACGCCAAAGGCGGCCACAATAGGGATGACTGTCACGACGGGCACCTCCGTTGCGACAAGGCCAGTCATCCCACACACAACGGAAAGCCGGAAAGCCCAAGATGTTACAATGCATCTAACAAAAAAATAATTTTGTCCTCGAAATCAAGGGCGAAACGCGGTCGGAGAAAACAACAGGTGCCAAGGGACCACTAAGTTGTACTATGACTTCACGGTGGTCAACACTACGACCTCGCCACAAAGGGAGTGCCAAACCAGACATCTGACAGCTCACAGGGCGCACAACAATGGCGCAGAGCACATAAGCAGATGTCGACAACTCCAAAGGTGCAGTGCGTACCAAGCCGACCAGAAAACATCGAAACTGCCAACCGAAAACCACGCGATTGACCCCTCAACAGACCACGCCGTTGAGACCAACCGGTCAGTAACTCACTCTGTTGCCAACGACAAGACAGAGGTCCCAACTACTGACGACAACCGAGGAAAATGCCAAGAGGTCATCCACAAGACTCCACTGAATGGCTCCGCACAACTAGCAACAGCTAGCACCTACGATAAGGCCAAACGAGAGCTTCTTAAGGGTGACCCAAAGCCAAGTGAAAAACACACACGTGGAGAGAACCACGGCAAGCCAGGCAGTGTCCGCCGGCACCACTAGATCTCACCTAGATCGTCCTTGTGGTCCGACAAGGACACACAGCGACTGAGGAGCCACCGAAAGCTAAAACACTCGCTCCACAGGCACACGCACAGAGGCAAAACCCAAGAAGACGTCTGAGGTTGGCAAAGCCAAGCAGCTCGAGACATCGACAAACCGCACGAAAAACGAAACAACTGCAAAGGTCAAGAGCAATGTGTCGACCTCATAGGGAAACCAAACCAAAACAGGGAACCCCAACTGGACACAGGCCACGACCAAAGCCTGGCGCACCACCTATAGGGCTACCTAGACAAGGCAAAGCAGTCACCCCACAGTGGTAACGGTACGACCACACAGCATTGGCCAGCACACAGTGTCCCAGAGGTGGAAACCTCAACGCCTCAAACACCGAGAAACTCGCAAAACAACGCATGAAGCTTACGATCAGGAATACAGCACAACACACGGTGCCACACAAGCACCAAGAGCCACCCAAAGTGCAACATAATGCACCAGGGCTCCAGACGGCATGAAAACAAACCACTCAAGCACGAGCACAGGGTGCCACCACAAGCACCAAAACTCGGCAAGATGCAACACAGTTGCACCAACGATCGAAACAACATGGCTAATAGGAAGGACTCACTACAGGAGACCTGCCAAAAGCCGCCCACAAGAAACCGCACGCTACAAAGGGTAGAACAGGCCACACCGGCCATGAACCCTCAAGGCACAGGGACACAAAACATCGAAAAGAAACACGCTTAAGGTGCAATACCCAACTGCACCAATGGCTTGAAATGACCCAAGGCCAACCGAAAGAGGCTCTCCACCAGAGACCCACACAAGAGAAAACACACGGAAATCTAGTAGCTTCAAAAGCGCAACAACTACATTGGCTCTGAGAAGCCCACAACACAAGGCACCGCTCCCACCACGCAGGAGGAGAGGGCCACACACCAAACGGCGACAAGTACCTCCAAGGCACAGGCCAAGGCACAAGCCAAAACACACCCCGAAACGATGCCTGCACAAGCAAGCCAAATAGAAGAACACTCGGTGCCGCCTCACATGGAACACAAGGCACGCTGTCCCACATCGTCCAGTCAAGCGACAAGAAACCAGCACAGCAAGAGACGGGACAATAGGTCACCACAACCTATTGCACCACAAGGAAACCACGCGCACGAGGGGAACAACCAGCTCAACCCCAAAATAGCACAAGGGGAGGGACCTTCACTACAAAGGTCACCACGGTGCGCGACATGGCACCAAATGCCATGTGAAAGCACCACCACCCCGAGCAACCTACGGAAAGCAGAGGAAGAAGGCACACAACAGGCCTCCTCCTCACACGGAAGAGGGAACAACCACGCAAAGCTAGCACTCCCACAGGAGGCACAACCAACCGAACACCCGTGGCACTCACCAGACTACCATCTGGCAGAGCACACAGGGTGCAAGAAACGAAACAAATCTCCCGACCACGGGGACACACAAAGTCCCACCAGCACGGCCGAGAATGCACAAACGAACAGAAAGACAACCTGGCCAGCAACACGGCTAGACACACAGTCAAAGGCACCACGCCTTGACCGACAACACCCAGTCAGACTGTAACACGAACAATATCACTGGAAATGGCAACTGCTCATCTCCACAGAGAAAGAGCAGCGACCAGCAAAACAAACACAAGGTAGCTTGGGAAGGACCTCCACCCAAAGCGCCAAGAGCCATTCTGGAAACCATCACCAGAACGCAGCCCAAACAAACGGCCAACAGAGAGAACATAGCAGACAGCGGAAGTAACACAACCTAGTTTTGGGAGAACCTCCACCAGAACCACCAAGGTGTCGTTCTGGGAAAACCCACCAGAACGCAACAGCCAACACAACAGCAGCATACCTCAACCCTGAGGTAATCACAACAACTGGCAAAAATAAGCCAGAACAGTTCTGAGAGCAACCCTCACCATGACAACAACCAATAATTCTGGAAAACCGCACCAGAACACAGGGCAACCAAGAGATGAACCTCAACCTTGAGGGCAACGCAACGGCGACCAACCAAACAACAGAGACCTCAAACTAAGGAGGCAATACAGTGGAAGACTTTAACGAGCACAGAAGCAGTCCCAGAGGGAGAGGAACTCTCACTAGGGCAACAACAAATAGTTCTGGGAAACACCACCAGAACACAGCAGCCAAGCGATGCACCTCAACCAGAGGGCAATGCCGCAACAACTAGAAACGAGCACAACACAGTTCTGGGGAAACCTCACTTCCACCAGAACCAGCATAGAAGAACTCCGGGAACACCTCGTTAGAGTTCACAACTAGCCAGCACAAAGCTGGCAACAACCACAAATAGGTGTCGCAGCGCTCAACCAGCGGTGCAACATGGCACACAAGCATCTGCTTAGCTCGAGCAAAGATGCCGACTAAGAAGAGCACAGCGCGCAACGGCGCACAAGCACACAAGGCCAAACACACAGCCAATAACACACACCCCAACAACAAGGGGACATCCAACAAGGACACACCCCAATAAGAACGGGACAGCCAATAAGGCAAGGACATCTTCTACCGGTTCCGCAGACCACAACCCTGCACCGGTGAAGGCCACACCACACGTAGGCTCTCTTAACCTTCGCGACACACCCACACAGACACGCAGACCGACGACGAACCCAACCGCAACACGAGTGAACCAGCAACCATGCTCGAAGCACGCGTACCCAGCAACAGCAGCAATGCTCTACTGCAGCTCACACTCAGACCCTGTTGGAAAGCTAGCCACTTGCAACAAAGAACCAGTTGTTCACCTAAAAGCAACTATACACGGACGGGCCAGCAGTGCATGAGTACCTTTCTTTGGGACAGCCATAGTCATTAACCCATTACAAATCTCTTTAGACCCCTGGTCTCTGATACCACTGTAACGACCCGACCTCCCAGACCCCCGCTAGGGACCCCCGAAGGTCGCATCGCCACCCACGGATCTGAAAACCTAGAAGGGTTAGAATTTAGTCCAGTGAGATAAGCAATGAATTCAAATAACTATAACAAGAAAGACTGTACATTATTAAAGAAAATAAGTACAACATGTCCCAAATAAAAGTACAGGTATAACAAGAAGGCGCAGTCCTTAAGGGGCATACCCCGAGGACTTGCAAAAAGGCCACTCTCAACTCCCACTACAAGCACTTATGCTCACAACTCACACTGCTGACAACGCACGGTGCAACAAACCGCCACCACGACCATCTGGCAACAAACTCCTGCAACAGCGAGTCCCTACCTGAAGAGAGCAGGGGGGTGAGCCTCGCGAACAAGGCTCAGTAGGGATAACCAGTCCCTTACCAACTAGAGCAGCAGGAACTCCAACAAGCGGAAGAAAAACTACTCTACAAAGTAGCGGAAACAGAGGAAATGCCTCGACCACAACTCGGGTCAGGCGAAACACGACCCCGCAGAACCAGCGGAGTCAAACACATGTTGAAGCAACTAGAGCAATGCCATGACCCGCAATCAAGGTCGGGCCAGAGCAACACAATGTGGAAGCAAACCCTCGGCACACACCCTCTAAGACAAAGAAGCTCATGGAACACCAGAGCGACCACGAGAGACTAGAGTCTCACGACGCAAGCACCAACATCCCGGACCTCCACGAGGTCGGGAAGGAACAACCAGGTGTCACAACGAGAGACACCGAACAACCATGTGAGAAGCAACTTCTCACCATAGGCATGGCCACCTCAGACCTCCACAAGGATGAGGGCCCACAAGAAGAACCACCCTGCACCTCGAACACTCCACGAGGTCAGGGAACTACACACTCCGGTGCCACCATGGACAGCACCGAGGAACGGGTTACAGAAACAGCAGTTGGGTGCCTGCACCAGGCACCCCGAGAGAACCCGCAGAGCGGAAATCACTAAACACAGCTCACGAGGCCAACCGACAAAACCCAAGGAAACGAGACACGGCTAGGCTACAACCACTGTGTAGGCTTGCGTGACGAGAAACTCAATCTCGAAACAGTGTGAGAAACACCGTCACAACAAGAGCAACCAAGCCACCGCCATAGGCAGCTAAGAGAGGGACACATAGTCCACCCCTCTTGCTCACCAACCACTGACTTCTGCCTACGACCTCCCTAGGTAGAGTGAGTCTAGCGAGTCATAGCAAAGAACACAACCACAAACACCGCAGTCCGACCGAACTAAGGCCCCACGCCTGACCTCCCTACGTGGCTCCGGAACCAACGCAGAGCGAGGCAGTGAGAAGGACTAGATGGTCTGCACTGGAAGAGCACCAAAACCATCTTAGAGACCCAGATCAGCTAAGAGAGCTCTACAAATGACTCTACGCCGCTGCCCCCACCATTTTCCCCTTCTGCTCCAAGTCCATGACTTGAGCACGCCCGCCGCCAGGAGCAACTCCCTCTGACACAGAAACGTCGGGCTAGGGGTCCCAAGTAATGGTAACAACCTATCTCGCAGACAAGCCCTCAAGTGCCAAGCACCGGGCGAAAGAGAACTGGTGTGGCAACCACCAACAGAAATAGCCCAACTGGCTTGTAACCAAGACAAGCCCAGTAGGCACAGGCACGCACGGCACCCCTTCCGGACACCCCCAGAAGGGCCGTCGGCCAACGCCAGAACACACGGCACGGCCCGAGAAATCGGAACACCACTAGACAGAATAGAAACCAACGCTCTGCTAATAATTAATTAACAATTAGACAATCGATTATTAGACAGACGCGCGCCTCCTAGCACCGTAGCTAGGACACCGCCACGAAGGTGTCACCTTCGGTCACTGAACGCAGGGAGGCAACCTGCCGCGTTCCCACCAGAAGGTCCTAAGGGCACACCCTGCCCTGGGGCACACACCGACACGCCAATCGTGGCCACGGAAACACCCGAGGCAGACCAGGTCGCGTCGGGAAAGCGTGACGTGACAACACTCTTGTTGCGAGAGGAAAATAGGCTATGACAACCTTGTCGCGACAAGGCAGCGCGTCGCGACAACAACCTTGTCGCGACGGACAACTGGGTCGTGACACGAGCCTTATCGCGGCGGCCACCCGGGCCGCAATAAGGTTGCGTCTGACCGGGGCGACACCTCCTCTGATGTCGCGACGTGCTCAGTGGTCGCGACATCACCTGGAAGGCCGACCATCGGGATGCTACATCTTGGGGTCCCCCACACGCTACAAACGCAACCACCATGAGGAGGTGAGCATGGTGAAAGCATTTAAAGCATGCAAACACACAAAGGAACTTCCAATCACTCATATTGGAAAGGGCATAAGAATCCCTACAGATTTGAAGAACCGAAACCCCCAAGGAGGGCCTTCACGACGAGCTCGCCACCTCCTCCTGGCTCCCACGGCACCACTCCTGCTCCGCACGAACCGCCGGTGACTCCTCCACGCCCAAGCCACTGGAGAAGGAGAGGGGGAACTTCTCCTCCTCGGGGAGGAGAAGGAAAGGAGAAAAGTCAAAAGAGGGGGAAGGGGCGCCGGCCAAGGCTTTTAGCCTTCAGCCCCCAAGATGCGACGGGGTGGGGCGTCGCGATACAAACCTTATCGCGACGGCTGCCCAGACTGCGACTAGAACACGCCCATCCAGGGCGCCGCGACAATCCGACAGGTCATTCTGCCACGCCTGCTAATTTGACAAGCGTCAGACGACCAAAAAGTAGAAAGCAGTCGCGACCGTTGACCGGGCGTGACAAGAACACGACGCCAAAGGTGGTCACAACAGGGATGACTATCGCGACGGGCACCTCCATCGTGACAAGGCCAGTCATCTCACACACAACGAAATGCCGAAAAGCCCGAGATGTTACACTGTTGGCCAAGTCAATGCTAAGATTGAAGAACAGTCACTAAGGTTTGAGAGCAGAATGGAAATTATTGAAAAATAGCTAAGTGAGAACATTGACAAGCAAATACAGACAGCAGGGTTTGCAGCTTTCAGATCCAATAAGCTTATTAAAAAGATTGGAGAGGTATTCAATCATGCAACATACACTCAGGCACAGATCTTTGATAAGCTACAGTCAGTTGAGGAGATGTTGTCTAAAGGCTTGGATAAGTTAGATGATATTCCAGCAATCAAAGTGTCTTACTCTCAAATGGCTAGCAATCTAAACATGCTAAGAGACTATCATATAGCCATGGTTGGCCATCTTCAATCCATGAGACATGACTTTGATCAAGTAGCTTCATGGCGACACAGAGACAGCTGATAGCACCCATGCTACTTCTTCTAGTGCTGCACCACCCATGCCTCATGGCGTAGATCAAATCTTTGTTCTTGTGTATGATAATTTAAAAGACATGTCCCACATTTTGAATACAAGACTGAATTCTGTTCAGATCTACCTGAGAGAGAACTATGAAGATTTGGAAGCAAGGCTTGCAAGAATTGAGTAGAGGCTCACTGTCCATCCACCTCCACCTTCTGCTTCCCCTCACTAGTGATCATTTTTTTTATATAATGTCAAAGGGGGAGACATCCTCATAGATTCATGACTCTTTTGTCTTTATTTGTGTCTGTGATAGCCAGATGATTTTATGCCTCATATTGTAAAAATTTACATGAAATGGAATCATCTGTGTTGAACTTTTATCATGTGTAGATTGCTTGGTGTGGATTCTTGTGTGCTCGTGTGATGACTTGTGTACTTGTGTGATGGCTATGTGTAATAAATTAAGTCACAGTCAAAACCTCTATGAATCATAGTTGCCATCATCAAAAAGGGGGAGATTGTTGTGTCCCTAATTTTGATGATGTCATGAACCAAGTATAACTGTCATAAATATCTAAGAATCCTCTAACACATGTTTACTTATGACAAGAAAATTCTCAAAGTCAAAAGATCATGTGTGTGTTGACACACGTTGCTCTAAAGGTCGACACACATGGCTCAATTAGTGACTTACTGGTGCGCAGTGAACTACTTGAGTCGACACTAGCCAAAGGTCAGGTCGACACATGCTAGTCTTCCAGTAACTGCAGAAGAGAAAAGAATCACTTGAGTCAACACTAGTCCATGTCAGGTCAACACATGTTGATCTTCATGTTAGCGCTGAATGAAAATAATCTCAAGAGGTCGACTCTAGATGAAGCTCAGGTCGACACAAGTTCTAGCAAGTGATGGAATTAAATAGTACAGGGAGTCAACACATCTTGAAGGTCAGGTCGACTCTACTATTCCAAGAGGTCGACACTTGATTGCTATGAGGTCAACACAAAGCATATTAACAGCCAATCTCCACTAAAGTCTAATGGATAAGGTCGATGCATGAAGTCATGAGGTCGACACTACTGAAGGATCTGCATTGACCATAGCCAATTTAATTGTGCATCGACACAATGCACAAGAGGTGTTGACACACTAATCTCTTTCTCCCAGTAAGGAAAAGGACTGCCAGCGTGTTCTTTCTGGGCACATGATTCGAGGCCCAATTATTGAGGATTCTCGATGCACCTTACAAAGTTCTAGAAGAGAACCTTTTGGTGGCAAAATATCTCCCAACAAATTGGGGATTCTGATGGGGCCCACCTAAAGATTCTGATATGCTAATCAAAAAGGTGTGCGGAGTCTTCTTCAAAAGCAACACACACAGAAGAAACACATAGCAGTATGAGAGAAAGTGAAGAGAGAGAAAGTTGAGGAGAAGAGGATCCGGTACATATCACTAAATGGGAAAAAGAGATGCTGCATTGCTTATTCATCATGAATGAAGCTCTGTCGTTGTTCTATTGAAGCAGAGCTTCGGAATTTCTGCACAATCGGAGGCAATTTGATCCATGAGCTGCGACCAGAAGAAGAGCTTGATGAATTCAAGTTTGAAGAAGAAGCAATTTGGAATTCAAGTGGAGAATTGATCAGATCTCGACTCCATTGAATTTGCAACAAGAGTGTTTGACAAAATTCCTCTCACTTTTAGTGATTTCTCTTGTGTGACATTTTCTATTTTTTCTGAACGTCGCACTAATTGGTTATCTACTCCATAAGGAGTAGATGAATAGATCCTACACTCTGTGTGTTAGGATTGTGAGATTGCCATAATCTTGAAACTGTGAATCAGCGGTGTTGAAGCTGTGTGTCAGCGGATTGTATGAAGCTGTGAATCAGCAGATGTGTGAGTGTTTCACACTTTTGGCTTGGTGATTGAAGCCTCACTTAGTTTAGTGAGGGGTGGATGTAGGTCTCCACACTGGAGTCGAACCACCTTAAAAATCTTGCGTGCATTGTGTGGTGTGCTGTTTAATTGTTCTGTGCTTTTGAAATTGTTAGCTCTCATATCTTAGGTCTGATTCGTGTTCTCAAATTTTTAAAAGGCTTATATCTATTCACCCCCCCCCCCCACCCCCTCTAGATGTTCATTCCATAACCAACAAATACTTGTTGGCCCTCTTGATATGGCAGCAAGACTAACCTAGAGGGGGGGGTGAATAGGAAATATGAAAACTGAAACAAAAATCACCACTTGAAAATGTTTGGTTAGTATAGATAAACGTGTGCAATGAAAGTAAAGAGTGCGGAAGCAAGCACACAGGAAACACAGAAATTTATCCTGGTTTGGTCCTTCTAACTGGAAGTCCTACGTCCAGTCCACAAGCAAACTCTTGGGATTTCACTAACTACCAAATAAACGTAGTCTTCCCTTAAACAAGGGGCATACAACACCCAACACCCCAGCTGGTCTTCTTCTCTTTCTCGGGCAAGAACGTAACCCACTTTTTTTCAGGCTCAGAACCAAACCTGTTGAAACAATCCCCAACGTGGTTACACCACTAGACACAAGATAGTCTTCTTCTCTTTTCGGGCAAGAAGGCAACCCACCTCTCTTACAGGTCAAGAAGTCAACCTTTTGGTACAAACCTCAGTGCAGTTCTTCCCTTAACACAAGGGGAACGCTCGCACTGCAAGCCTTCTCTTCCAAAGAAGAGGAACACTTTTGAAAATAAAAGCTAGGATCTGAAGCCCCTAGATCAAGATCAAGATGCACAATGAGATGCTTGATCTGAGACTAAGCCTAAGAAGGAAAGAGTTTACAGGACAAGACTCTCCTTAGGCTAAACCCCTAGCTCTCTCTCTCTTAAATACACAGAGAGACATAGAGAGAGAATGAGGAAGAAGGAAGATGGCTTCAAAGCTTCAGCTTGAATGGGCTCGAGCTCTCTTCCTTTCTTGCTTGAGTGTGTATGGAGTTGGATGCTCACTGGATGTACACTCCTTGAATGATCTTTAGGTTTGCACTGTTTTTCTTCAGTCATTGCTTCATCTTTATATGGATGAGATGAAGGGATCTGTTGAAGAATAGTCATTGAAGTGTTCGTTGTCTCTTTCCTTGGTGCTCGTTTCCATGCAGTCGCAGCAAGTCTTACGTTGTAGAAACATGTGACTACTCGAAACATGCAGGCATTAAATACTAAGAGGGATCTTCAGTCAATGGGAAAAAGGTGTTATACAAAAATAGAAATGTCCATTCTGTCACCATATAAATCACAAGAAGACTTGTTATAAGAATGGCAAATCGTAAAGCGCTTTCTCCAAAAGAACTGTGTCCCGTGACTAAGTAAGCCACAAACAAATATGTTCCTTTCTGTTCACACGTAAAGTATTAGAAGACTTATCATGAAAATAGTAGTCAGTCAAAAAGTCATACTACATGGAAACTATATCCAGCAACAGACAATGTGTAAGACGTGTATGAAATATTAACAGACAGCGAGAGATTTTGAATCTCACTCAATCAAACACTAAGAATATTTAAAAACATGTCTAAGAATACTTTAATCATTTTATCAAAGATGTTTTCAGAAAGTTCTTTGATAAGAGAGAATGCAATATCATCAATATGATTTTATCAATAAATAATAGTTTGATAAAGATAATAGATATTTTATTTGAAATATCATTTTATATGATAAAGCCAATCAATGTTTATACTGACAGTCGATGTTTAAGTGAAGCAAACGATGTATGAAATGGTCAGCAATCGATTGGTCAAGAAACAACATAAACGGTCTAAGTGAAGCTTTGGATATGACGAAGTGAAGGTTCATATAAAACAGGTTATAACGTTGTCGGTCGAAGTGAAACTTTGGATATGACAAATAACATCAGATATGACGAAGTGTAACTTCAGATGAACGGAAAACAACATTGTCGATCGAAGCTGAAATCCGCAGTCGGTCAAAGTGAGCTTCGTATATCGCTTTGGATATGACGAAGTTAACTTCGGATATGACGAAATCAACTTTGGATATGACAAAGTGGACTTTGGATGTACAGAAATTAATGTTGTCGGTCAAAGCTGAAACACATAGTCAGTCGAACTAAACTTCGTATATAACTTCGGATATGACAAAGTTAGCTTCGTATATAATGAAGTAGGACTTCGACTGATCACGACCAAAAGCATGCATGACGAAGTGCCAGCTTCGGATATGACGAAGTGGACTTTGGATATGATGAAGCTAGCCTCGTATATGACAAAATAAGCTTCGACTGAACATGATAAAAACATGTACGACAAAGTGAAGCTTCGGATAAAACATGTTATTTCTTATGCATAGATAATCTTGAAAATTAATAATAAATATATTCATGTTATTATGATAATCATGAGTTTTGTTATCACCAAAATAAAGGATAAAAATATAGGAGTGGTTCAACAATCTCCCCCTTTTTGGTGATGACAAAACTCATGTGAATTTTCAAAAAAAAATCAATATGAACAGAAAATTCATAGAATAGCATACTCTCCCCCTTTTTGTCAATGGCCAAAAAGGAAGGATCTTACCATTTGCATTCTCCCCTTAAGGAATATTCTTACCATTTTGAAGGAGAGAGGTTCAACAATACTTGAATGAGAATATCTTCTCCCTCTTTTACTTGCTCCCCCTGAATGTGAGGCCCCCTTGATGTGAGGCTCCCCCTTAATATGAGGCTGGTGAGTCTTCATGAAGATTCCCTGCATTGGTCTATAAAAGAGACAGAAATACTTGCAAGGATATTAGTAGCATTGTAATTTAGGGAATAAATAATAAAAAGAAATATAGTTTAAAAATAAAAACTAAAAACTAATAAGGTGTTTGGTTGCACTTTTTTCTCTCTTTTTTCCTCTTAAATTTAAAAAAGAAAGAGGACGGATGTATTGACACGTTGGTAAACAGTTTTTTATTTTAGAGAAGAAAATTTACTCCATATAAATCTCCCTCAAAATAAAAACAAAGATGGAGCAATTTTTTTCTTTAAAACACACGCACTCACCTCCTCTCTCAACTGCCCCCCATCGTCCCTCCTCCCCCCCCCCCCCCTTGCGCTCCTGCGGAACCCCCTCCCCCACCTGTGCAGCCCCCTCCTGCGCACCCCCTTGCGCAACCCTTCCTCCCCTTCCCCCCCTTGCACAGCCCCCTGTGCTGCTCCCTCCTCCCCCTCCCCGTAGCCCCTCTCCCCCCCGCCGCCCCCTCCTGCAGAACCCCCCCCCCCCCAACTGCGCAGCCCCCTCCTTCCCTTCCCCCACTTGCACAGCCCCCCCCCTGTGCTGCCCCTCCTCCCCCCACGCCCCCACCCCCCAACCTGCGCAGCCCCTCCTCCCTCCTCCTGTGCAACCCCTCCTCCCTTTCCCCCCTTGCACAGCCCCCTCCTCCCTCCCGCCGCCCCCTCCTGCAGAAAACCCCCCCCCACCTGCGCAGCCCCCCCCCCCCCCCCCCGCCCCCTCCTACAGAAACACCCCCCACTGTGCAGCCCCCCCTCCCCCCCCTCCCCCGCGAGCCCCCTCCTTCCCCTAGAAACTGCTGCCCCCACCTGCCCCCCCCCCCCCACCCATTATCTTCTCTACCAAACACATCCAAACCAATTTAAAATTTTTAATATTTTTACTAAACACATAACGTTAATTTTTCATAGTTTTAAACTTAAAGTTAAAAATTAACACAACATAATTTTTTAGATAAAAATAATTTTTAAAAAAAGTGTTCCCAAACACCCTATAAGGATGACTATTTCCTCTTCAGATATGAATGAAGTGAAGATTAGGTAGTCATTAATCAGATGCTTTTGAGCATCCTTTAACCATACCCATTTGAATATCTTTTTGTTGTTTTGTTCATCAAGAGTATATTGGCATTCTCTTCATCCTCTTCTGTGTTTGAGCTGTCTGAGGAGTTATCTCATGTAGCTGTGAAAGTCTTCCTTTCGTGTTTCTTGTGTTTCTCCTCTTTTATTTTCTTATTTTTCTCCTTACTCTTAGTTAAGATTTTTCGGATGATTTCTTCTTCATTGTCAATATCACTACTACCACTAGTAGTGTCTTCATCTGAAGTGCTTTCTTTTGCCTTAAATGCATTATTTGGCCTTCTTCTGAAGGAGCTTTCTCCTAATCTCTCCATGTTGATCTCATGAGCCATAAGAGATCCAATGAGCTTTTTCAATGTCATTATGGAGAGGTCATCTGCTTCTTCTATAGCAGTGATCTTTGGAGTCCACTGCTCTAGGAGAGATCTTAGGATCTTCCTGACCATGTCTCCCTGGCTATACTTGTAAGGCCTTCGAATTTCGGTCGCATTATTTGTATTTGTGTGTGTATATTTGTGCTTGTGTATGTATATACATATTTACGTACGTATGATTAATATAATTACGTGTGCATATGTTTATATTAGATGTAAATAATGCATGTATTGAATGGTGATAGTATGGATACACTACCATATACATATTGCATGTATATATGCATGGTATGCATAGTTTTCTGCATATTTTAGAGTTCTGGCCGAAGGCCACCTTGGCGTCAACCCCTAGCCGTTGAGGTAGTGTCAGCGTCCAGACATGGACGCCAACACTAATCCTGGCGTCCAGCGATATGGACGCCAATCTCTCTGGCCTGCATGCGCAGCAGAGCTGCAAACTTCTGAAACAAGAAAGCCAGCCATTGGGGGGCTGTCCCCAACGGCTCTGAGGGCTGTCAAGTCACCCTAAGAGTGGGAGAGAGGCCTCTCCTTAAGTCTGAACCGGAGCTACCTTTCCCACCCCTCTCTTCACCCTTGCAAGAGGAGAAAAAGAGAGAAAGAAAACCCTAGAGAAAAACTGAGTAAAACCCCCACTTTGCACCCAAAGATCCGACTTCCTGGAGCTGAATCCGGCCATCTCCCATGACAAGAGGACAGCTGGAGCAAAGGAGGAGGCTTCCCCGACGTCCCCCTGCTGTGGAGATCATCCAGGAGCCCGGAGGAAGAAGATCTAGAAGGCGTTTCTGCACCTTCTTGGGACTGCCCAAGGAGGGCTTCTCCGAGCACTTTGATCCTTTGAAGCAATTTTTAAAAGGCAAGTGACCTAACCATGATGTCCCCGTATGTGTCTAGGCCGTTTCTAATATTTTTATGAATTTTCCCTCGAGTCCTAGACCCTCCCATTCACCCAAACTTGAGAGCTCGGGTCTGTGTTTCTGCACAGACCTGCATTGACGGCAAGGTCAATGGACGCTGAGATCATGCTTGGCGTCCATCGACCATGCCGCTGACCCTGAGTCAGCGGCCAGAGACCGCCGCCAAGTTCCTCTGGACAGAACAGTGAACTGTTCTGCCCTTCCTATACACTATTTTCGGTATGGTTTCCGTGATGAGGATATATGGTAACCCTATACACTATGTATTTTAAATGTGGTGTGTGGATGAGTGTGATGTGTGATGGTGAATGTAGGAAAAATTGTATCCCTTGAATTGTAAGCATGACTTGTTGATAATCTTGCCAATTTATGTTTATGATTAGGCTTAGTTGAATGCCTTAGTTTTGTCTGATCATGAAGATTAGTGGGTCAGTATATGTATGCTCAATTTTGATAAATTGTCCATGCTTGCATGAGTTGCTAATAAATTCGGTTCGGTAAATAAAAAGACATGCAAGAAAGATTGTGATGATGATCTATAGATGTATGATTTAGGTAATTATGTATTCTCAATCATGCATATAAGTAGCCTCTGTTCAAACAGTAAGTGGCAAAATTGCATGATGTGTTAAACTCCATGTTAACTTAAATTGTGAATGGCATGCGAAATAGGTATTTGATTTTCTGTAAATTCTATTTAGCTCAGAAAAATCTAAAATTGAGTGTATGATCTTGAACCCGAAAATAGCATGTGGTTAAAATTTCAGGTCATTTGGACCAGTATATAAGAAGTTATGTATTTTCCATGTGAAATATAGTAATCTATGTATGTTATCGTAATGTGATTAGATATTGCTTAAACCCAACTTGATTGGTGAAATTACTGTGTGTTAAACTCCTGAAATCTGTAGTGCCATGTCAGGAAAAACAGAGATATGCATGTGAGTGAGAAAGTGAATGAGATGAAAAGTGATATGTGTAAAACCATGTGTAAAACGGTAAATGTGTAAATGTGTAACTGTGCCAATGTGACACTGCTTCCGTAGAGGGCAGTGGAGCTGTATCAGGGAAAAGTCCCCCTGAGAAAGTTCAATGTGTAAGTGACCCTAAGGGCATTAGGGGGAAATCCTGGAGGTGGACAAGTACCACTGGTTAGGGTGGAGACTTGTTCTCCCGGTCTGCGCAGTCCAAGAGTCGCCATTGGAATGCCTAGATGGCGTCTATGTGTAATGTGATGTGTATATGTCCTTCTTTGGTGGTTTGGACTATGTGTCACGGCACCTAAAATGTGTAATGTGTAATGTGTATGTGTTCATGTGTAAATGTGTAAGTGAACAATGTGAATGTGTATGTGCAAAGTGTAACCATGTGAAAGAGAAAACTTGTGTAAAGAAAATGTGAAATTCTAAATGTGAGAATATGTTGTTGAAATCCATGTGAGACAAATCTGAAACCATGTGAAATCAGTAAATTCATGTCGTTATCATCATGTTTATATGTGCAAAAATGTCTAGAATCCATGTTAGGGATAATTGATGAGCACGTATGCAAGTAGCATGATTGGTTGTTCACATGATTGTTTTAAGCAATATTGTAGCTCTCATGTGTAGGTTTACAGCCATTAAACCATGTGAAACCAGCAACTTAAAGCATGTGAAAATGTCTATGTATGTGTTTAAAAACATGTAAGATCCATGCTAGTCGTGTTTCCTTTCATATATGCACAATGTTCATGTTGGTAGCTCTCATGTCTTGGTCCTTTAAAGACAAAATTTCATGAGTAAATTGAATAGAGAGCATGTGATAGGTAAGTTTTATTCTTAGAAATCTGAAAGCATGATCCATGTATCAAATTGTAAAACTTTCATGATAGGTTGAAACCTTCAAATGATTAGCATGCCATGTGTTGTAAATTTTGAATGTGCATGTAGAAACCCCTATGACTTATACGTGTATGTTATGAGTAGTGTTGCTTGCTGAGTCTTTGGACTCACTCCTTGCTTCGGCGTACAGGTGTAGTTGGTGACGTGGCACCGTTGGAGGAGACAGTGGAGACGGACTCCGAGCGCGGAGATTAGTCTTGGAGTTTCTTTGTGACTTGTGCATTTCATAGTATGTAATTTTGAACATTGTATTAGAGTATCATGAAAAGAATGTATAAGTGTGGACATTATGTATTTCTATTTCAGCAATTTAAATTATGTGAACTTTTAGTTCCTTATTGTTAATTGCAAACTTCATGTATGTTAAATGTGGATGATGAATGAATGGAGACAGTTGTCTTTTACTTCCGCTACTCTGTTGTATATTCGCGTGTATCTCAGCTGTTAGTATCGTTTGGGTAAATGTCCCACTGTGAGGACTCTGCTATACCGACGTGGGTTGGTATAACCGTACCGGTATAATGAGGGCCGTCACAGAGATTGGTATCAGAGCAACCGGTTGAGATTGCACATGAATATACCTAAGTCATCATCCCCATTGCATGCTAAGTATGTCCACATGTGTAGAAAACACTAATAAGAAGTGAAAGATAGATAAGAAAATGGTTAGAAAACTTAGTAACCTAGCTCTAATGGTGGCTGAAATTTTATTACAGCCATGGCTTCGAGAGGTAGGCGTGGTGGAGCGTCGGCCCGTGAGGACGAGCCGCGACGTGATGAGCAGGCGGAGCAACAGGCCCCGGCACCGCGAGGCCCTGTACTTCCCCCACCGCCGCCTGTGGACTACGGAGTATTCATGCAAGGTCTGGTGCAAGCCATGCAGACGCAGGCTCATACCCAGGCAGCACTCCAGGCCCAGTTGGAGGCCCAGGTAGAATAATGAAACAACTAGTAGTTTGCTATTTAAATTGCATGATATTGTGTTTATTGTGTATTGTTATTGTTTAATGTAGCAGGCTCAGGCACCAGCTCAGGACCATGGTGGACCATCCATCATGGAGCGATTCAAGAGGATGACCCCACCCTCTTTTAAGGGGGAGAGTGATCCATTAATGGCAGAAAGCTGGTTAAGGGAGACAGAGAAAATCTTCCGAGCCATCAGGTGCCCTGATGAGGATAAGGTGACATTAGCCACCTACATGCTACAGGTAGACTTTTAATTTTGTATGTTTGTGTGTTCTGCTTAAGTTAGAATTGTTAGTTGGTACTTATGAAGGTGTATTGCAGGAGAGAGCGGATGTATGGTGGTCCTCCCTACTACGTACACGCTTTGAGGACGGAGCAGTAGACGTGACGTGGGACGCGTTCGTGAGGCTCTTTCGAGCCAAGTTCGTCCCAGAGCATATCCAGGACAAAATGGAGCAGAATTTCTCTCCCTGACGCAAGGCTCCATGACCGTGCTGGAATACGAGGCAAGGTTTTCTGAACTTTCTAAATATGCACCGCATATCGTAGAGGATGAGCGCAGGAAGACCAAGAAGTTCGTGATGGGACTCAAGCCATCACTGCGGACGAGACTCGTGGCGTTTGACCACCGCACGCTGGACGAGGCCCTCAGTGCTGCCTGCAGGCAGGAGGGAGAAATGGAGCAATATCTGGAGGAAAAGAAGGCTTCGCAGAAGAGGCCGGCAGCGACATTCCAGCGGCAGGATAAGAAGAAAACGGTGTACCAGACACCGCAGAAACCAGTGACAGTCAGCAACTCTCAGGTACCTTCTGTACGTTCCCCTGGTGTGAAGAAAGAGTGTCCCCATTGTGGGAAGACACACGGTGGTTCCGAGTGTTGGTTGGTAGCGGGTAGATGCTTGAAGTGTGGGAGCAGCGACCACAAGATCAAAGATTGCCCAAGACTTCAGCAAGGAGCTCAGCGTGGAGCGCCAGCACCAGCAGTAGCGGCAGCCGCGCCAGCTACAGGAAGACCAGGAAGGCCTCGAGCCCCAGCTCGAGTGTTTGCTTTGGCACGCGAGGACGCCGAGCAGGCGGAGCATGTCACCGAAGGTACGGTTTTGCTTTTAGGTGTGCACGCTCGGGTTTTGTTTGATACGGGTGCTACTCACTCGTTCATTTCCGAGCGGTTCGCTAGGCAGTTAGCCCTAGAGTCAGGCGTAGAGTCTGAGGAGTTAGAGGTCCCTTTGTCTGTGCACACCCCTGCGGGTACGGTATCGACTAGGAAGTGCATTCCGTCGTTACCTGTGTGCATTGAGGATAGAATCCTAGATGGGTGTTTCTTCTTGCTAAAGATGAAGGACTATGATGCTATTCTTGGTCTGGATTGGCTAGAGGAGCACTATGCGTTAGTGGATTGTCGTCGGAAGAGGATTGTTTTCCGCATTCCTGGTGAGGACGAGTTCTCTCATCCCTTGCCAAAGAACTTAGCGGGAAAGTTAGTTATCTCTGCCATGAAGGCGATGCGCATGGTGAACAAGGGTTGTGACGCATTTCTTGCCAGCGTTATGCTAGTACCCGATGCTGGTTCGTCACTGACTCTTGCAGAGATCGATGTGGTGCAGGATTTCCAGATGTCTTTCCCGATGACTTGTCTGGATTGCCACCGGATAGGGAGATAGAGTTCACTATAGAGTTGCTTCCAGGCACCTCTCCTATCTCGAAGGCCCCATATCGGATGGCCCCTGCAGAGTTAGCCGAGTTGAGGAAGCAATTGCAAGAATTGCTTGATAAGGGATTCATTCGCCCTAGTGTTTCCCCTTGGGGCGCACCTGTATTATTCGTCAAGAAGAAAGACGGGTCACTTAGGTTGTGTATTGATTATAGAAAGCTAAACCAAGTGACTGTGAAGAACAGGTATCCCTTACCTCGGATTGATGATCTGTTTGACCAGTTGCAGGATGCATCAGTCTTTTCTAAGATTGACTTGCGATCTGGTTATCATCAGCTGCGGATTAGGAGTGAGGATGTGTCCAAGACGGCATTTAGATCCCGTTATGGACATTATGAGTTTTTGGTCCTTCCTTTCGGATTGACCAACGCCCCTGCAGCGTTCATGGATCTCATGAACCGGGTGTTTAGTCCGTATTTAGATAGCTTTGTTGTTGTGTTTATTGATGACGTGTTGGTCTATTCTCCGGATGAGGCCACGCACCGTCAGCATTTGAGGTTAGTCTTAGAGGTTCTCCGTGAGCACAAGCTGTATGCGAAGTTCAGCAAGTGCGAGTTCTGGTTGCGCGAGGTTCACTTTCTCGGGCATGTGATCTCCGGCGCTGGTGTTGCAGTTGATCCAGCAAAGGTCCAGCAGTTATGGATTGGGAGATTCCCCAGACTCCTTCGGAGATTCGTAGTTTCATTGGGTTAGCTGGTTATTATCGGCGATTCATTGAGGGTTTCTCATCCATCGCCGCCCCTTTGACAAAGCTGACCAGGAAAGGTGAGAAGTTCGTATGGTCTGAGGCATGTGAGCGTAGCTTTCAGCTATTGAAGGCTAAGCTTACTTCTGCTCCGGTATTGGTATTGCCTAGTGGTCCAGAAGGTTTTGCCATTTATACGGATGCATCTCAGATTGGTTTAGGCTGTGTACTCATGCAGCGAGAGAGGGTAGTGGCTTATGCTTCTCGTCAGTTGAAGGAGCATGAGAGGAACTATCCGACTCATGATTTGGAGCTCGCAGCAGTGGTTCATGCACTAAAGATCTGGAGGCACTATCTTTATGGTGTCAGATTTGAGGTGTTTACCGACCACAAGAGCTTGAAGTATCTTTTCTCCCAAAAGGAATTAAACCTGAGGCAGAGAAGATGGATTGAGTTCTTGAAGGACTATGACTTCGACCTTCAGTATCATCCTGGAAAGGCGAACGTCGTAGCGGATGCTCTTAGTAGAAAGAGGTCTTCGCTCCAGCAGGATTGGAAGATGTTGGAGGATGCAGCGTGCTCTATGACCGAGTTAGAGCCATCGCTGTGTCAGGCTTTTGTAGCTCAGCTATCCCTTAGATCCTCAGTCTTGGATGAGGTGATTGAGCAGCAGAAAGCCGACCCTAGATTGTTAGAGTTAGTGGGTAAGGCGGGCATTGCTCGTGATGAGGACGGTGTGATTAGATTTCAGCACCGTGTTTGTGTCCCTGATGTAGTAGATGTCCGTGAGCATGTGTTAGCGGAGGCTCATAGATCGCGATTCTCTATTCATCCGGGTAACACTAAGATGTATCAAGACCTGAAGAGATCATTTTGGTGGTCCGGCATGAAGAAGGATGTTGCGGATTATGTGTCTAGATGTCTAGTATGTCAGCAAGTGAAAGCCGAGCGGCAGCGACCATCCGGCCTTATGCAGAGGATGGATATCCCCGTGTGGAAGTGGGAAGCTGTCACTATGGATTTCGTATCGGGTTTGCCTCGATCTAGAAGGGGCAATGACTCGATTTGGGTAGTTGTAGATAGATTCTCGAAGACTGCTCATTTCTTGCCTATGAAGAAGAAGCAGTCAGTAGAGAGTTTAGCTAGATTGTATGTTAGTGGTATCATTAGATTGCATGGTGTGCCGAAGTCGATCATTTCGGATCGAGATCCGAGATTTACTTCGAGATTGTGGAAGGGTCTTCAGGATGCGTTAGGTTCGGAGCTTAAGCTCAGTTCGGCGTTTCATCCCCAGACCGATGGACAGTCCGAGAGGACTATCCAGACGCTCGAGGATATGTTGAGAGCGTGTGTTCTGGATTGGAAGGATGATTGGGAGCGTCATTTACCTCTTGTGGAGTTCGCATACAACAACAGCTTTCATGCTAGTATTGGTATGGCTCCATTCGAGGCGTTGTATGGTAGGCCCTGCAGATCTCCTTTATGTTGGGAGGAGACTGGTGATAGGCAGTTGATCGGACCGGAGTTAGTTCAGGAAACTTCGGATAAGATTCAGCTTATCAGGAAAAGGCTTGTTGCGGCACAGGATAGGCAGAAGAGTTATGCCGACAACAGGAGAAAGGATTTGGAGTTCGAGGTTGGCGATCATGTCTTCTTGAAGATATCGCCTACTCGAGGTGTTGTCAGATTTGGCAGGCATAGCAAGCTAAGCCCTAGATTCATTGGCCCATATGAGATTCTCAGACGTTTGGGCAGCGTGGCGTATGAGCTAGCTTTACCCCCAGCTTTGGCTAGCGTTCACCCTGTATTCCACGTATCTATGCTCAGGAAGTATGTCCGAGATCCGTCTCATGTGATTAGTCATGAGCCAGTGGAGATCCAGCCAGATCTTTCGTATGTCGAGCAACCAGTAGCCATTCTTGACCGGAAGGTTCAGCATCTCCGGAACAAGAGTATTGCGTCGGTGAAAGTTCTATGGCGGAACTTCTCACGTGAGGAGGCTACGTGGGAGCTTGAGGATGCGATGAAGAAGAAGTATCCCCTTTTGTTTGAGTAGTGTCGTTCTAACTTCGAGGACGAAGTTTCTTTAAGGGGAGAGGGTGTAAGGCCCTCGAATTTCCGTCGCATTATTTGTATTTGTGTGTGTATATTTGTGCTTGTGTATGTATATACATATTTACGTACGTATTGATTAGTATAATTACGTGTGCATATGTTTATATTAGATGTAAATAATGCATGTATTGAATGGTGATAGTATGGATACACTACCATATACATATTGCATGTATATATGCATGGTATGCAGTTTTCTGCATATTTTAGAGTTCTGGCCGAAGGCCACCTTGGCGTCAACCCCTAGCCGTTGAGGTGGTGTCAGCGTCCAGACATGGACGCCAACACTAATCCTGGCGTCCAGCGATATGGACGCCAATCTCTCTGGCCTGCATGCGCAGCAGAGCTGCAAACTTCTGAAACAAGAAAGCCAGCCATTGGGGGGCTGTCCCCAACGGCTCTGAGGCTGTCAAGTCACCCTGAGTGGGAGAGAGGCCTCTCCTTATGTCTGAACCCGGAGCTGCCTTTCCCACCCCTCTCTTCACCCTTGCAAGAGGAGAAAAAGAGAGAAAGAAAACCCTAGAGAAAAACTGAGAAAACCCCACTTTGCACCCAAAGATCCGACTTCCTGGAGCTAGATCCGGCCATCTCCCACGACAAGAGGATAGCTGGAGCAAAGGAGGAGGCTTCCCCGACATCCCCTGCTGTGGAGATCATCCAGGAGCCCGGAGGAAGAAGATCTAGGAGGCGTTTCTGCACCTTCTTGGGACTGCCCAAGGAGGGCTTCACCGAGCACTTTGATCCTTTGAAGCAATTTTTAAAAGGCAAGTGACCTAACCATGATGTCCCCGTATGTGTCTAGGTCGTTTCTATATTTTTATGAATTTTCCCTCGAGTCCTAGACCCTCCATTCACCCAAACTTGAGAGCTCGGGTCTGTGTTTCTGCACAGACCTGCATTGACGGCAAGGTCAATGGACGCTGAGATCATGCTTGGCGTCCATCGACCATGCCGCTGACCCTGAGTCAGCGGCCAGAGACCGCCGCCAAGTTCCTCTGGACAGAACAGTGACTGTTCTGCCCTTCCTATACACTATTTCGGTATGGTTTCCGTGATGAGGATATATGGTAACCCTATACACTATGTATATTTTCAAATGTGGTGTGTGGATGAGTGTGATGTGTGATGGTGAATGTAGGAAAATTGTATCCCTTGAAATTGTAAGCATGACTTGTTGATAATCTTGCCAATTATGTTTATGATTAGGATTAGTCTGAATGCCTTAGTTTTGTCAGATCATGAAGATTAGTGGGATCAGTATATGTATGCTCAATTTTGATAAATTGTCCATGCTTGCATGAGTTGCTAAATTCGGTTCGGTAAATAAAAAGCATGCAAGAAAGATTGTGATGATTGATCTATAGATGTATGATTTAGGATAATTCTGTATTCTCAAATCATGCATATAATAGTAGCCTCTGTTCAAACAGTAAGTGGCAAAATTGCATGATGTGTTAAACTCCATGTTAACTTAAATTGTGAATGGCATGCGAAATAGGTATTTGATTTTCTGTAAATTCTATTTAGCTCAGAAAAATCTGAAAAATTGCATGTATGATCTTGAACCCGAAAATAGCATGTGGTTAAAATTTCAGGTCATTTGGACCAGTATATAAGAAGTTATGTATTTTCCATGTGAAATATAGTAATCTATGTATGTTATCGTAATGTGATTAGATATTGCTTAAACCCAACTTGATTGGTGAAATTACTGTGTGTTAAACTCCTGAAATCTGTAGTGCCATGTCAGGAAAAACAGAGATATGCATGTGAGTGAGAAAGTGAATGAGATGAAAGTGTTATGTGTAAAACGGTAAATGTGTAAATGTGTAACTGTGCCAATGTGACACTGCTTCCGTAGAGGGCAGTGGAGCTGTATCAGGAAAAGTCCCCCTGAGAAAGTTCAATGTGTAAGTGACCCTAAGGGCATTAGGGGGAAATCCTGGAGGTGGACAAGTACCACTGGTTAGGGTGGAGACTTGTTCTCCCGGTCTGCGCAGTCCAAGAGTCGCCATTGGAATGCCTAGATGGCGTCTATGTGTAATGTGATGTGTATATGTCCTTCTTTGGTGGTTTGGACTATGTGTCACGGCACCTAAAATGTGTAATGTGTAATGTGTATGTGTTCATGTGTAAATGTGTAAGTGAACAATGTGAATGTGTATGTGCAAAGTGTAACCATGTGAAAGAGAAAACTTGTGTAAAGAAAATGTGAAATTTAAATGTGAGAATATGTTGTTGAAATCCATGTGAGACAAATCTGAAACCATGTGAAATCAGTAAATTCATGTCGTTATCATCATGTTTATATGTGCAAAAATGTCTAGAATCCATGTTAGGGATAATTGATGAGCACGTATGCAAGTAGCATGATTGGTTGTTCACATGATTGTTTTAAGCAATATTGTAGCTCTCATGTGTAGGTTTACAGCCATTAAACCATGTGAAACCAGCAACTTAAAGCATGTGAAAATGTCTATGTATGTGTTTAAAAACATGTAAGATCCATGCTAGTCGTGTTCTCCTTTCATATATGCACAATGTTCATGTTGGTAGCTCTCATGTCTTGGTCCTTTAAAGACAAAATTTCATGAGTAAATTGAATAGAGAGCATGTGATAGGTAAGTTTTATTCTTAGAAATCTGAAAGCATGATCCATGTATCAAATTGTAAAACTTTCATGATAGGTTGAAACCTTCAAATGATTAGCATGCCATGTGTTGTAAATTTTGAATGTGCATGTAGAAACCCCTATGACTTATACGTGTATGTTATGAGTAGTGTTGCTTGCTGAGTCTTTGGACTCACTCCTTGCTTCGGCGTACAGGTGTAGTTGGTGACGTGGCACCGTTGGAGGAGACAGTGGAGACGGACTCCGAGCGCGGAGATTAGTCTTGGAGTTTCTTTGTGACTTGTGCATTTCATAGTATGTAATTTGAACATTGTATTAGAGTATCATGAAAAGAATGTATAAGTGTGGACATTATGTATTTCTATTTCAGCAATTTAAATTATGTGAACTTTTAGTTCCTTATTGTTAATTGCAAACTTCATGTATGTTAAATGTGGATGATGAATGAATGGAGACAGTTGTCTTTTACTTCCGCTACTCTGTTGTATATTCGCGTGTATCTCAGCTGTTAGTATCGTTTGGGTAAATGTCCCACTGTGAGGACTCTTGCTATACCGACGTGGGTTGGTATAACCGTACCGGTATAATGAGGGCCGTCACAATACTTCTTACCCAAACTTGCAAGCCCATTGATGATTTCAGTGAACTCATTGTATATCTGAGATATGGACTCACCTTGTTGCATTTTGAACTTCTCATATTTTTCACGAAGATATCAATCATGGTTTCTTTTACTTTGTCAGTCCCTTCATATGTGAGCCTTAGCATTTCCCACATATCCTTTGTTGTTTTGCATGCAAAAATTCTGTTGAACTCTTGCTTGGTCAACGCGCAACACATGAAGCTTTGGCCTTGTTGTTCAAAGAAATCTTCTTCTTATCGTCAGCTTTCCATTCTTCCTTGGGCTTAGACATTTGGAGCTCACTATCTTCTATGATGCTCCAAAGTTGGAAGTTGTAGCCTTGTAGGAAGAACTTCATCCTTGTCTTCCAATAAGGGTAGTGTAAGGCCCTAGTTTTCTGTAAATTATATGGTTGTTGTTTTGTTTTTATTTTCTGCCCAAAATTCTTCTTAACCTCAACATCAATTGAAGTTAAGAGCTGGTTGATAGCAAGTTGTGTGCCGTTTATAGTCTGGCCAGAGGATCTAGACGTCAACATCGATTGACGTTTATTTATGGTTGACGGCAACAAAGTGGCCATTAACATCTCTGGTTGCATTTGGGATTCTTGATCTAAAATCGTCCCGATTTCTCCGGGAGGCAGATATGGAAACCCTGCAACAGTTAGGACTCCTCTTTCTTAGGTTGCATATGACCCCAAACACCTATAAAGCTAGGTCATCTCTACAAAGAGAGGACTTTGGCTCAGCTAGGGCTTTTGGATTTCATGGAGAGAAAGAGAGAGAGTTTGAGAGGTTGATCCGATGAACCAGAGGCTGCACCGACGTTCTACTGCAAGGGGGAGGTTCTTTTGAATGTGGTGAAGCTCTCCTAACGTCGAGAGATCATCTGCAAGAGCATGGAGGTCGAATCAAACTGTGGAGTTTACCTCTTTGGCTTGACTGAGGAGAGCTTCATCACCCAAATTCGATCTTTAGGGAGTTTCTTTGAAAAAAATAACTTAGGGGTTTCATCCCTAGACCTATCACCTAGAGTTTTAGGATTTTTATGGATTTTTATCTTGTGTCCTGGACCCTCAAATTCTCCATCTTTTTGTTTTCGGTCTGCACTCTCTGCAGACAGAAGGTTGACGGCAACATCCTTGCCGTCACGTTCCTGTGTTGATGGCAATCGATCATGTCGTTAACCTCTATTGACGGCAAGACCTATGCCGTTAGATTTTCTAGAAGAGTGTTTATAACACATGTGATGTGATTTTTAGAAATTTTGAATGTATGCATATGGTTAGAAAATTTTGCCTTGTCAGGTATGTTTAGTAGATTGAACCATGAATTCTTGATAATTTTCTGATCATATTTGTATATTATAGAATTTTTGTTATGAGTAAACAAGCATGTCACGTCAGATCTAAATTCATGCTAAATATGTATGATGGGTATTATTGTCACAGAAATTTTCCATGAACTCAGGGTTACTGTGTGCATGTTTCAGGATTGTTAGAACCGTCAGTTATACTATCTACCAACTTTAATCAAAATTCCTTGTTAAATTACTTGAGATATCTATTAAATATTAAAAAATAGATGTACTATCGAGAAAATTCTGAAAAAATTAAGTATCTGATATATTCCATGCATAGGGTCTATGTTTAAAATTTGAGCATGTTCTGACATCTGTGAATACTATTTCCATTTGTAAGTCATTAAGGATCATATTAAGCATGATTAATCACAAAATGATATTTTTTGATGATTAGTGTCATGTTTAGGTTTTGTTAAGCATGTATTAGCATTGTTAGACAGTCATGATAAATTCTGTAATTTGAGATATATGTGTTTGAATCATGAGCATGTAAATGGGTCATTAAGTGTATGTAAAAATGTGTTAAACATGTGATCAATGTGAGTGATGTGATTAAGTGATAATTATGTCGAGATTGACACTGCTACCATAGAAGGCTGTGGAGCCGTACTGTAGAAAAGTCCATGTGGGAAGGCTCAATGTGTATGTGATATCTTGTGGGCATCAGGATGAAATCCTGAAGGTGGACAAGTACCACTGGTTACGGTGGAGAGGGCTTCTCCCGGTTCTGTGCAGTTACCAAGATTCATCACTATATTGCCTAGGTGACGAGTATGTGTTATGTGTGTGATGTGTCCTTCTTGATGGTGGTTCGGACTATGTGTCACAGCAAAATAATGTGTAAAGATGTGAATTAAGTGTGAATGTGCAAAGTGATTATGTGAAAGTGATGTGATAATGTGCTTCCATATGTGAGAATGGAAAACCATGTGATTAAACTTCTTTTATATTAAAACAGCAAGTAAAATGTGAGAATATGTGATACATGAGCATATTAGATGTGATAGATATCATACTAGTATTACTAGTAGACGTGTTTAGTTTCATAATCAAGATAATTGGGAATGTGTCATACAATAAGTTGTGAATGATACCATGATTTACATCAAATTCATGTGTAGTGAGCATGTTATAGACTGTTTATTTGGTACTTGTTTATTGCTACATGAACAATGTGATAAATTGCTCTTTATGTTAAAATTGAGTAGAATGAATGTGATAAGTATATGGATGTACCAATAGGTTGCTTGCTGAGTCTTTTGTGAAGACTCGTCCTTGATTAAACTTATAGGTGAGATAGGTATTCCCGAGATTGAG
The DNA here is from genome assembly GCA_014218235.1 of Colocasia esculenta. Lineage (NCBI taxonomy): Eukaryota > Viridiplantae > Streptophyta > Magnoliopsida > Alismatales > Araceae > Colocasia > Colocasia esculenta. Next base: position 117,737,307 of record CM024757.1, on the reverse strand, counting down.
GAGGAGATAGCGAAGAGTGACTCCGAGCGAGAGGAGTAGCAGAGATCTTGGAGGCGATCTGCTTAGCTTGTACTTTTCTTTTTCTAGTATGAGAGATGATGTTATGTCATGGACTTGTTATTATGGACTTTGTTTATTTATTTTTCTACTATATAGACTGTGGGATGTGTGTAATGATGATGGAATAAGAATCGCTTTCCTTTCCGATGTACTTTTCTTTGTTATTTGTGTACATCTCTACCTACTACATTGTGTTGGATACATGTCCCACTGTGACGGCACGCTTTATATCGATGTGGATTGGTATAATCGTACCGGTATAAATGGGGTCATTACAGGTAGTCTTCTCCGTCAAATAGAGGAGGTCGGAAAATGGATTGACCTTCTGCAAAACCTTGAACTGCCATGAATCTTTGCTCAAAGATCGTTGGATCTTCTAGATGTTCAGAGACCAGAGCTCTGATACCACTTGTTGGCCCTCTTGATATGGTAGCAACACTAACTTAGAGGGGGGTGAATAGGAAATCTGAAAATTGAAAAAAAAAATCACCACTTGAAAATGTTTGGTTAGTATAGATAAATGTGTGTAATGAAAGTAAAGAGCGCGGAAGCAAGCACACAGGGAACACATAAATTTATCCTAGTTCGGCCCATTTCATATGGAAGTCCTACGTCCAGTCCCCAAGCAAACTCTTGGGATTTCACTAACCACCAAGTAAACTTGGTCTTCTCTTAAACAAGGGGCATATAATACCCAGCACCCTAGTTGGTTTTCTTCTCTTTCCCGGGCAAGAAGGCAGCCCACTTCTTTTACAGGCTCAGAAGTAAACCTTCTAGAACAAACACAGCGTGGTTACACCACCAGACACAAGCTGGTCTTCTTCTCTTTCTGGGCAAGAAGGCAACTCACTTCTCTTATAGGTCAAGAAGTCAACCTCCTGGTACAAACCCCAGTGCGGTTCTTCCCTTAACACAAGGGGAACACTTGCACTACAAGCCTTCTCTTCCAAAGAAGAGGAACACTTTTGAACACAGAAGCTAGGACCTGAAGCCCCTAGATCAAGCTCAAGATATACAATGAGATGCTTGATCTAAGACTGAGCCTAAGGAGGAAAGAGTTTACAGGACAAGACTCTCCTTAGGCTAAACCCCTGGCTCTCTCTCTCTCTTAAATACACAGAGACACACATAGAGAGAATGAGGAAGTCGACTTCAAAGCTTCAGCTTGAATGGGCTCGAGATCTCTTCCTTTCTTACTTGAGTGTGTATGGAGTTGGATGCTCACTGGATGTACACCTTGAATGATCATCAGGTTCACACTACTTTTCTTCAGTCATTGCTTCATCTTTATATGGAGCAGATGAAGAGGATCTATTGAAGAATAGTCGTTGAAGTGTCTGTTGTCTCTATTCCTTGGTGCTCATTTCCATGCAGTCGCAGCAAGTCTTACGTTGTAGAAACATGTGACTACGAAACCTGTAGACATTAAATGCTAAGAGAGATCTTCAGTCAACGGAAAAAAGGTGTTATACAGAAATAGAAATGCCCATTTGTCACCATATAAATCATAAGAAAACTTGTTATAAGAATGAAAACCGTAAAGCGCTTTCTCTAAAAGAACTGTGTCTCATGACTAAGTAAGCCACAGACAAATATGTTCCTTTCTATTCACACTTAAAGTATTAGAAGACTTATCATGAAAATAGTAGTCAGTCAAAAATTCATACTGCATGGGAACTATATCCAGCAACAGACAATGCGTAAGACATGTATGAAATATTAATATACAGCGGGAGATTTTGAATCTCACTCAATCAAACACTAAGAATATTTAAAAACATGTCTAAGAATACTTTAATCATTTTATCAAATATGTTTTTAGAAAGTTCTTTGATAAGAGAGAATGCAATATCATCAATATGATTTTATCAATGAATAATAGTTTGATAAAGATAATAGATATTTTATTTGAAATATCATTTTATATGATAAAGCCAATCGATGTTTATACTGACAGTCGATGTTTAAGTGAAGCAAATGATGTATGAAATGGTCAACAATCAATTGGTCAAGAAACAACATAAACGGTCGAAGTGAAGCTTCGGATATGACGAAGTGTAACTTCGGATATGACGAAGTGAAGCTCCGTATAAAACAGATTATAATGTTGTCAGTCGAAGTGAAACTTTGGATATGACGAAGTTAACTTCGAATATGACGAAGTGTAACTTCGGATGAACGGAAAACAACGTTGTCGGTCGAAGCTGAAACCCATAGTCGGTCGAAGTGAGCTTCGTATATCGCTTCGGATATGACGAAATGGACTTCAGATGTATAGAATTAACGTGTCGGCTGAAGCTGAAACACACAGTCAGTCGAAGTGAACTTCGGATATGACGAAGTAGGACTTCTACTGATCACGACCAAAAGCATGCATGATGAAGTGCCATCTTTGGATATGACGATGTGGACTTCGGATATGACGAAGCTAGCTTCGTATATGACGAAGTAAGCTTCGACTGAACATGATAAAAATATGCATGATGAAGTGAAGTTTCAGATAAAACATGTTATTTCTTATGCATAGATAATCTGAAAAATGGTAATAAATATATTCATGTTATTTATGATAATCATGAGTTTTGTTATCACCCAAATAAAGGATAAAAAATAGGGAGTGGTTCAACAATACTTCTGTTGACAACAACAACTGGCCATTCAAACTACCAATGTCTACCCATTACTGATTCTTAACTAATCCCAGAAATTTGTTCCAACTCAACAATTTGCTTATTCATTCTTTCATTAATCCACAATCCTTCTCCCTGCACTTTTCACAACCCTAAACACAAATCCTTCTATCACTGACAAACATTTCTGATCACAAAAAACACTTAATTCCATTACTGCAAGTCACTGCTCCTTTGTTTACTAATACCTTATCTAAAGCTGATTTAAATTACTCAATCATCTAAAATCCTCCACATCATTGATCTCATTACCATCTGAACTGTTTCTCAATACCCACTTACACAAATCACAGACATAACATTACCTTCACCAGATTTCTCAATCCTTTATAGCTGACAATCTCTAACACAACGTTGTTCCATCCTACCACACTATTTCTGCTATAACTCTATCTATAACGACTCGAGAACCCGACCCTCGGCCCACGCCGAGGACCCGATTTTCGCGATCGCTGCCCACGGATCCGGGGACCCAGAAGGGCTATAATCTAAATCTAACAGGATATGTAACGGAAGTAAACGTCAACTGCTAATCTAGAAGTGTATGTGCGGAAATAGAAAAGAGTGAGACCACCACGTACCACTCTAAGTACAGTCCCAACGCACGCACGCTAGTACAAGTAAAAGGCAGGGGAAGAACAAGTCCCTTAGGGGCATACCCCAAGGGTGATGTACACTGAAAAAGGGGAACCACTACTAGCTATGGGGACCTCGCCTATCGCCCCATCTCCTCTGCCCGGCGCGTGCCCTGCCGCTGCTGAGAAGTCTCACCTGGGAAAAAGAGGGATGAGCTTCACAACAGAAGCTCAGTAGGGACTACCAATCTCCTACTGGCTCTAAATAGGCAGAAGAATATAAATATAAAATAAATGACAGCAGTTTATATCTTCTACCTACAACCGGAAGTGCGGAAGCGAAACTACAACTAGCACGGTACGGAAAGTACACACGGTCGGAAAAACTGTACGACTGGCTCGTGACCACCTCACGGCTAGCAAACACAGACAGAGGGGACTCCGCCTGGACAGGGAACACTAGCTACGGGAAGCACTACCACTAGTCAAGGTCAGGTGCGCCCACCAACGTCTTATTCCTCGACCGGGTCCTGACCCTCCCCTTAAAACCCCACAAACATGGATCTACACTCGAAGAGGAACCTCACTCAATCTCGAGCCAGAGTTTTCACACTCCCAAGCCCCAAACCACAGAGAAACCATGCGTTTAGAGGGGGAAGGGAGCATGCTTTAGGTGTGAGAGGATCAAGAGTCCTACCTCCACGCAAAGAATGAACCCGTTGGGGCCTCTTCGTAGGAAAGGACGCCTCCTCCTCGCTCCAAACGACACGAACACGTCCCCTGCACGAGCGGGATGACACCACCACTCAGCACGAACGCCTCAAACACCAAGATCCTCCAAGATCCGCAAGGGAACCACAAGAGGGAAAGGAGAGGGGAGATAGAGAGCTGAGAGGGCGAGAGGGGGACAGGGGGCGTAGCCTTGTGTTTTAACCTAGCGGCCCCCAGAACACGACAAGAACAACATGTCGCGATAAGACTCTCGTCGCGACGCCCCTAGGCGTCGTGACCTTATCGCGACGGTCGCCTCTATCGTGACCCCAAAAAGTAGGTCAAACCTCGAAGACTGGGAAAGCGATCGCGATGGACGACCACGTCGCATTCACGTGCGTGCGCCTGACACCCGATAGAGCCGTTCTGACAGAAAGGACACTGGTCACATCTGTCAAAAAAGTCATCGCGATGCCATCGAACGTCGCGACTAGAACGCGATGGCCACAACGTCGTGACAAGAAGGCGACAGCCCTAGTCGTCGCGACCTGAACCCATCGTAACAGGCTTCCTGTCGCGACCAGAACCCGTCGCGACAGGCCACTTGTCGCGACCATGTCGCGACCAGGAGCATGTCGCGACCCTGAGGACGGGGCCACAGGGCCCAAGGGGGCCGGGTCTTACACTATCACTCTGTTACCCCCTTAACAAATTATTTTTACACATATACATAACCATTACCATATACATGTCTCTGCTAATCCTCTGCTTCACAAAGAACACATTCATCACATTAAATCATATCCCTTTCAGAGAACAACTCTACCTATACTGAATACCACAACTGATGGTACCAATGCTTTTTCATCTTCCACTGCTGACCAAACCACTTCACAACAGACTGCTAGCAACTGTCAATCCCACAAACATATACACGCAATTTATACACCAAAAACACATGTGAAACCACATAAAACCGCAGACTTATTACCAGCAGTGGACATTAAACCATGTTTTGGGACATTGTAACCTTAATGTCTTTTCATATTGTAACTGAACCATGCTCTGATACCAACTATAGCGACCCTGGATACTTATGCCCAATAAGGCTCCATATCCAGACCGCCTCCTGCGAATGAGCCGAAGTCTCGCAAGGGATATCTCACAAAAGTGTCCAGTAGGAATATAAAAGACAACCACAAGAGCATAACATGCAAGAAAGTACTTGTATTTATACTCATTTACCACAAATTACATTGTCCCAATACATTATTACATGTCCAAGAGAAAAGTACAACTATCTGGGGCATACCCCAAGGGAGCAAAGCCCACACAACTACAATTACAACTCATATGTTGGTGGTACAAGTCTGCCACAATGCCACTGCGAGCCAAACCCAAGGCTAACTCTGAAAAGAACTGTAAGGGAGTGAGCCTCAACAAGTCACAGGCTCAGCAGGGACCTCCCAAAAACAACAACCAACCAGTAACAACGAGAGGGAACTAGGACCTCAACCCCCAAGGGTCTCACTAGCAACACCAACTGAAATAAAGACGTGCTAACAATAAACATAATTAAACCGCACTAAACATAAACACGCTAGCTAACACGGTTCACAGAAACTAAAGGAAACAACAGGACTAGAGTTGAAACACCAGTCCATCACAGCAACTGAAACCACCGCACCACGAGCCATCTAGACCAATCACTAATAGATGGTAACGAGACTGATAACAAGGAGTCAGTCCTCCACAGTAACCGACGAGTAATCCACAGGCCAACCACCAACGAAGGGCAACAAGACTGACCACAAGGAATCAATCCACCACATAACCCACAGTATCAAACACACCGGAGGACTACCCACAAAAGGGTAGAAACACAACAAGTGGAGAGTTACACGACCCGACCTCCACGGAAACACTACTCTACCTCAACACCAAAAAAGGCTAGCACACCGCGTGCCACCACAACTAGCTACCCACGAAGGGTACAGGTACCTGAAACCACAAGGTACCACAACCAGAGAGTCACCTCTCACAACCACAACCACACGGAAGCTCGAGTTGGAAGGAATGACGCCACCACGTGGGTAAAGACTACTAGTTCATGACGTCAATATCCAACCCGGACACACAACACAAGAACTACCTTCTAGTCTCACAGTCCAGGATGAAAGGTCCAACTGTGGCTCCACAACCACACTGCAAAGACCAAAGAACTCTGGAGACCAACCAACACCACACCTGCAGACCACACACAATTGCAGGCCCATGCCTTGCACCTTTACAGACTCTGTCCTGAGCTCTCTAAAGTGAGGCACTGTAAATACAGGACTAGCTGGGGCCCAGTACGTCTACTGGTGTCTGTACCCCCAACCACGAGCGTGTTACAAGCGACCCAGTACACCCACAACACACAAGTCGCTGCCCCACTGCCTTCTTTCCCTCAGCCAGACGTTCAACTCAAACATAGGAGTGAGGGTGTCCTATATTTGAGTTGAACTCACACAAAACCTGTGGTGCACACAGTACCGGGGCAAATCCCAGCACAACAAACCACAACATGCCTAAACCACACAAAACCTGTGGTACCCGACTGAAGAGGCATTCCAGAATAGCGTCGGACCACCAAACTCAGCCACACACAAGTCTCGCCAATATTAATATATAACCATACAACTTCCATTCATATACCACGACAATTCACATAATAGACATGCTTGCGTAACATACTTAACATGATTAACAAATTCACTAACAAGCCATAAGCCAACCCCTTAATCCTATAACATGCTTAACTAACATTAGCCAAACCTAAAACACTACCAAACATAGCCATAAGACCACAACCAACATAACACAGACCTCGAAAGCTAAAACGCGATGGACACAAACGTCGCCTTCCAAATCGCGACGACCCCACCGGTCACGTCAACAAGTTGATCGCGACAGGGCCCAAGGTCGCGACTTGAACGCGACGGCCCGACACGTCACCTACAAGCCAATCGATACAACACCGACAATCAGAGTGTAAACTGCGACGGATCTTCTCGTCGCATTTACACCAATTGGTAACAACCCAACAATCGGAAGAGAAATGCGATGGACTATCCCATCGCGTTCTCACCAAAACGTGATGGTTCAAACCGTCACCTTATCAGGCAGATGGTTGAACCCCCATTTCTTCCCAGAAAACCAATCCACAGACCATTTAAACTACCATTTCATTCATTAAACATAAGATACACTACCATAGCATGATTTTCTAAACTCCAAAACATGTAAATTAAATGAAAACCCAAGGGAAGTCTCCCTACCAACTCGAGGAGCCCATAAAACACGATGAACACCACACCACCGGCAAGCCCACGCTTCGGATGACCTCCTCGCGTGGAATCCATGCCAGACCCGCCACCAGAAAGTCGAAACGCCAGAGAGCGCCACAAAAACTCCTTCCCTCGGTCGGACAGAGCCACCTTTGTTCTGTCTGGCCCAAAATAGAGCATTAAATGCAAAACCTAAATTGCGACATATGCCGACGTCGCGTTTAAACATTAAACGCGATGTACAGAACCGTTGCCAATCAGAACCCAAAACGCCACTCGTCATGAAGGCGGTTCCAAGTAGGCACCCGTCGTGTCAATAATCATGATGTACCAACCCGACACGTTCAAAAACAACACTCCCAATCGATCCGACAGTCGATATGGAGAACGTGACGTGTAAAGCCATCGCGTTTTGAAACATGATGACCTACCCCGTCGCCTTCTTCAATAGAAAACCTGTGGGCTGTATGGGCCAAACCTCCGGCCCACAACACCCACACAATGCACGGTAACCTCAACCAAGGCTCCATGACCCCACATTGGTCATGAGCACCACACTAGAACCATTAAACTCGGATCCAAACGGCCACAACGCTATAGAAACACACTAATGTGCCAAGGAATCAAGGTAGACTGCAAGCCCTACAAGATGAAGGAACCACTTAAGATGGAGGAGTGGTAGAAGGTACACTACAAGTTTTCTCTCAATCAGCATTTGTTTTATTTGATACTGGCGCTACACATTCATTCATATCTCAAAACTTTGCTGATGCACTGAATGTTAAACCTATATCTATGGGTTTTGAGTTCTCTATCACAACACCCTTGGGAGAAAAAGCCAAACTTAACAAATACTACCCACAAACTGATGTCATGGTAGGAGACCATAACTTGAAAGTTGATCTAGTATGCATGCCTATGGACTACTATGATGTGATTTTGGGAGCTGACTGGCTAACCACTTATGAAGCAAGTGTTAACTGTAGAAAAAGGAAGGTTATATTTAGTGAATTCCCTAAGGTGTCATTCACTGGGATTAGACACAAGAGATGAATGTCTCTAGTCTAATAATCGTGACGTACCAACCCGACGCGTTCAAAACAACACTCCCAATCGATCCGACAGTCGATATGGAGAACGTGACGTGTAAAGCCATCGCGTTTTGAAACAATGATGACCTACCCCGTCGCCTTCTTCAATAGAAACCTGTGGGCTGTATGGGCCCAAACCTCCGGCCCACAACACCCACACAATGCACGGTACCTCAACCAAGGCTCCATGACCCCACATTGGTCATGAGCACCACACTAGAACCATTAAACTCGGATCCAACGGCCACAACGCATAGAAACACACTAATGTGCCAAGGAATCAAGTAGACTGCAAGCCCTACAAGATGAAGGAACCACTTAAGATGGAGAGTGGTAGAAGGTACACTACAAGTTTCTCTCAATCAGCATTTATTTTATTTGATACTGGCGCAACATTCATTCATATCTCAAAACTTGGCTGATGCACTGAATGTTAAACCTATATCTGGGTTTGAATTCTCTATCACAACACCCTTGGGAGAAAAGCCAAACTTAACAATACTACCCACAAACTGATGTCATGGTAGGAGACCATAACTTGAAAGTTGATCTAGTATGCATGCCTATGGACTACTGATGATGTGATTTTGGGAGCTGACTGGCTAACCACTTTATGAAGCAAGTGGTAACTGTAGAAAAAGGAAGGTTATATTTAGTGAATTCCCTAAGGTGTCATTCATGGGATTAGACACAAGAGATGAATGTCTCTAGTCTCTGCCATACAACCCCACAACATGATAAGGAAAGGTTGTATTACTTACCTTGCGACCGCGGTGATTGAAAAGAAAGGATCCAAGATAGAAGACATACACATAGTCCTGGATTACCCTGATGTTTTCCCCAAAGAGTTGCCAAGAATCCCCCTGAACGAGATGTAGATTTTTCTATCGACCTGATCCATGGAGCTGCACCAGTGTCACGTCAACCCTATAGGATGCCACCTGCCGAGTTAAAAGAACTAAAGGTACAACTGATGAAGTTATTAGAAAAAGGGTTCATTAGATCAAGTACTTCCCCATGAGGAGCACCTATTCTATTTGTTAAGAAGAAGGATGGATCTATGAGATTATGCATCGATTATAGGCAACTAAATCAGTTAACAATCAAGAACAAGTACCCATTGCCTCGAGTCGATGAACTCTTTGACCAGATATCTGGAGCTCAATACTTCTCCAAGATTGATCTTAGATCTGGCTATCATCAAATGAGAATCAAGGATGACAACATCTACAAAACGTCTTTTAGGAGCCGGTATGGACACTATGAATTCATTGTTATGTCTTTTGGTCTGACCAATGCTCCTACTGCTTTCATGCAACTCATGAACAATATATACTGGCCATAGCTTGATAAGTTTGTGGTCATCTTTATTGATGATATTCTTATATACTATAAGACCAAAGAAGAGCATGAAGAACATCTGAGGATCGCTCTACAAGTTCTATGCGACAACCAACTGTATGCTAAACTGAGCAAGTGCAAGTTCTAGCTCGAAGAAGTGTCCTTCTTGGGCCATGTCATCTCCAAAGATGGCATATCTGTTGATCCCTCCAAAGTTTAAGCTGTGCTTAATTGGGAGAGACCAACCAACGTCACTGAGATCAGAAGCTTTTTGGAACTGGTTGGCTATTACAGGCAGTTCATAAAAGACTTCTCCAAAATTGTTGTATCTCTCACTCGCCTTACTCGAAAGGAGAATCCCAATGTCTAGAGCAAGAAGTGTGAGAAAAGCTTCTAAACATTAAAGGAATGTTTAACCTTTGCCCCTATTTTCCCTCTCCCTATAAAGGGGAAAGTTTCTCAATTTACACCAATGCTTCAAGAACTGGTTTAGGCTGTGTGCTGATGCAGAAAGAGAAAGTCATTACCTATTCTTCAAGACAACTAAAGACTTATGAAGTCAACTATCCCGTACATGGTCTAGAGTTGACTGATGTTGTCTTTGCATTAAAGATCTGGAGACATTATCTATATGGTGAGCAATTCATGGTCTATTCAGATCACAAAAGTTTGAAGTACTTATTCTCTCAAAAAGAACTCAACATGCGACAAAGGAGATGGATGGAACATCCAAAAGACTTCGACTACAACATCTAATACTATCCAGACAAAGGTAATGTTGTGGCTGACGCCCCAAGTAGGAAGCCTATGGCCTCCTTATGTAGTCTAATTCTTGGCGGGATGCAACTGCTAAAACAATTCGCAAGGTTAGACTTAAATATGAAAAAGAGATGATCGTGTCTTGGTTGCCAATATCAAGATTCATTCTGACATGCTTGTGGAGATCAAAGCTCAACAAGACAACGATCCATTCTTGTGCTAAGGAGACCCTAGCAGAAAGATCAGATTTTGCTATGACTGAGGATGTGACGGCCCTCATTATACCGGTACGGTTATACCAACCCACGTCGGTATAGCGAGAGTCCTCACAGTGGAACATTTACCCAAACGATACAGACAACTAAGATACATGCGAATATACAACAGAGTAGAAGAAGTAAAAGACAACTGTCTCCATTTATTCATCATCCACATTAAGCATACATGAAATTCGCAATTAACATTAAGAGCTAAAAGTTCACATAATTTAAATTTCTGAAATTTAAATACATAATGTCCACACTTATACATTCTTTTCATGATAACTCTAGTACAACGTCCAAATTACATACTATGAAATGCACAAGTCACAAAGAAACTCCAAAGACTAATTCCTGCGCTCGGAGTCTGTCTCCACTGTCTCCTCCAACGGTGCCACGTCACTACACATGTACACCGAAGTAAGGAGTGAGTCTAAAGACTCAGCAAGCAACACTACTCATAACATACACGTATAAGTCATAGCGGTTTCTACATGCCATTCAAAATTTTCAACACATGGCATGAAAGTTTTACCAATTAATACATGGATCATGCTCTCAGATTTCTAAGAATAAACTTACCTATCACATGCTCTCTATTCAATTTATCATGAAATTTTCTTTAAAGAACCAAGACATGAGAGCTACCAACATGAACACTGTGCATATATGAAAGGAAAACACAACTAGCAGGTTTTACATGTTCTTAAACACATACATAGACATTTTCACATACTTTAAGTTGCTGGTTTCACATGGTTTAATGGTTGTAAACCTATAATGAGAGCTACCATGTTGCTTAAAACATATATGTGAACAACCAATCATGCTATTTTGTACCGTGCTCATCAATTATCCCTAACATGGATTCTAGACATTTTGCACATATAAACATGATGATAACAACATGAAATTACTGATTTCACATGGTTTCAGATTTGTCTCACATGGATTTTAATATCATATCCTTACATTTAGAATTTCACATTTTCTTTACACAAGTTTCCTCTTTCACATGGTTGCACTTGGCACATACACATTCACATTGTTCACTTACACATTTACACATGAACACATACACATTACACATTACACATTACACATTTTAGGTGCCGTGACACATAGTCCAACCCCCAAAGAAGGACATATACATATCACATTACACATAGACGCCATCTAGGCATTCCAATGGCGACTCTTGGACTGCGCAGACCGGGAGAACAAGTCTCCACCCTAACCAGTGGTACTTGTCCACCTCCAGGATTTCCCCCTAATGCCCTTAGGGTCACTTACACATTGAACTTTCTCAGGGGGACTTTCCCTGATACAGTTCCACTGCCCTCTACGGAAGCAGTGTCACATTGGCACAGTTACACATTTACACATTTTACCGATTTACACATGGTTTTACACATATCACTTTTCATCTCATTCACTTTCTCACTCACATGCATATCTGTTTTTCCTGACATGGCATTACAGATTTCAGGAGTTTAACACATAGTAAATGCACTAATCAGGTTGGGTTTAAACAATATCTAACCACATTACGATAACATACATAGATTATTACATTTCACATGAAAAATACATAACTTCTTATATACTGGTTCAAATGACTGAAATTTTAACCACATGCTATTTTCGGGTTCAAAGTCATACATTAAATTTTTCAGATTTTTCTGAGCTAAATAGAATTTACAGAAATTCAAATACCTATTTCGCATGCCATTCACAATTTAAGTTGACATGGAGTTTAACACATCATGCAATTTTGCCACTTACTGTTTGAACAGAGACTACTGTTATATGTATGACCTGAGATTATATAATTATCCTAAATCATACAACCACAGATCGATCACCACAAACCATTCTTACATGCCTTTTTATTTACCGAACCGAATTTATTAGCAACTTATGCAAGCATGGACAATTTATCAAAAATTGAGTATACGCATACTGATCCACTAATCTTCATGATCTGACAAAACTGAGGCATTCAGACTAGTCCTAATCATAAAACATAGATTGGCAAGATTATCAACAAATCATGCTTACAAATTCATGGGATACAATTTTCTAACATTCACCACCACACATCACACTCATCCACACACCACATTTAACAGTATGCATAGTGTATAGGGTTACCATATATCCTATCACGGAAACCATACCGAAAATAGTTGTATAGGAAGGGCAGAACAGGTCACTGTTCTGTAGAGGAACTTGGCGGCGGTCTCTGGCCGCTGACTCAGTGTCAGCGGCATGGTCGAGGACGCCAAGATAATCTCAGATCCATTGACCTTGCCGTCAATGCAGGTCTGTGCAGAAACACAGACCCGAGCTCTCAAGTTGGGTGAATGTGAGGGTCTAGGACTCGAGGGAAAAATATACAAAAAATGTAGAATCGACCTAGACACATACGGGGGGACTATGGTTAGGTCACTTGCCTTTTAGAAATTGCTCCAATGGATCAAAGTGCTCGGAGAAGCCCTCCTTGGGCAGTCCCAAGAAGGTGCAAACGTCCTCCTAGATCTTCTTCCTCGGGCTCCTAGATGGTCTCCACAGCAAGGAAATGTCGGGAAGCCTCCTCCTTTGCTCCAGCTATCCTCTTGTCGTGGAAGATGGCCGGATCTAGCTCAAGAAAGTCATCTTTGGGTTGCAAGGTGGGGGTTTTCTCAGTTTTTCTTCTAGGGTTTTCTTTCTCTCTTTTCTCCTCTTGCAAAGGTGAAGAGAGGGGTGGGGAAGACAAATCGGGTCCAGTCATATGGGAGAGGTCTCTCCCCACTCACAAGTGACAAGATGGCTCTCAGAGCCGTTGGGGACAGCTCCCCAATGGGTGAGCTCCCTTGTTTCCGGAATTTCTGGCTCTGCAACGCATGCAGGTCAGAGAGATAGGCGTCCATATCGTTAGACGCCAGGATTAGTGTTGGCGTCCATGTCTGGACGCTGACACCACCTCAACGGCTAGGGGTTGACGCCAAGATGGCCTTCGGCCAGAACTCTAAAATATGCAGAAAACCATGCATACCACACATATATACATGCAATATGTATATGGTAGTGTATCCATACTATCACCATTCAATACATGCATTATTTACATATAGTATAAACACATGCACATGTAATTGTACTAATTAATACGTACGTAAATATGTATATACATACACAAGCACAAATATACACACACACAAATACAAATAATGCGACGGAAATTCGAGGGCCTTACAGAGGATGGAAGACTAGTATTTCAAGCAAGAATATGTGTACCTAACAATGAAGATCTTAAGAAGAAGTTAATGGATGAATCTCATAAAACCAAGTACACTATTCATCCTGGCACTACCAAGATGTATCAAGACATGAAAAGAACATTTTGGTGGCCAAACATGAAAAGAGAAGTAGTTGAGCATGCTGCTCATTATCTTACTTGTCAGCAAGTGAAGGCAGAACACTTGTGTCCTACAGGTGTACTCAGGCCTTTAGAGATCCCCGAGTGGAAGTGGGAAAGCATTGGCATGGACTTCATCATGGGTTTACCCAGAACTCGTGGTGGACTCGACGCCATATGGGTTATCGAAGATCGACTAACTAAGTCTGCACACTTTCTGCCAATTAAAAGTAAGTGGACTGTGGACGTGTTAGCCGCTCTTTATGTGAAGGAGATAGTGAGACTACATGGAGTTCCATCATCAATAGTCTCAGACCGTGACCTAAGATTTACCTCTCATTTCTGGAAAGGAGTGCAATCTGCACTTGGTACTAAACTCAACTTTAGTACTATTTTTCACTCACAAATAGATGGACAGACTGAGAGGACTAATCAAATTGTGGAAGACGTGTTATGAGCCTGCACTATAGACTTTGAAGGCTACTAGAATGAGCAATTGCCCTTAATTGAGTTCACCTATAACAATAGCTATCAGGTGAGTATAAAGATGGCTCCATTTGAAGCACTATATGGTAGAAGTTGTAGATACCTAGTATGCTGGACTGAAGTTGGTGAACAACAATGGTTAGGTCCAGACATGGTACAAGCTACGACCAAAGACATTCAGGTAATTCGAGATCGGCTCAAGATCGCTCAATCCAGACAGAAGGACTATGCCGACAAGAGGAGGAGAGACTTAGAATTTCAATTGGGAGATCTTGTACTTCTGAAGGTATCTCCTACTCGTGGAATTCAAAGATTTGGTGTAGCATATTGACCGTTCGGATTGTCATATAATGGTTATGGAGGCCCATGTGTGGCCCATCAGTATGTGTAGCAGGTGTTCGCACAGGTTTCCGGGGCATGGTGGGTCGACAGGTTGGGCTTAAAGTGCCTACTTGTTCACTATCTGTGAACGTGACAGTGAGGAGCGTCGTGTTCTTAACGCGACGGTTCTAGGTGTCGCGTTCAAGGAACTGCCATTTTGAGTCGTCGTCTGCATGCGCGCCGCGTGTCGCACGCTGGGCGGCTTGCTGACATCATGAGTGGGAAGGCGATAGCCTCCTACGTCGCGTTCAGGTCGCGATGGAGGGTTATGTCGCGTTCCCAACCGAGCTACATTTTTTAAGTAGGTTTTGGTCGAACGGAGCTTTTGCGAGCTCTGCTCAGCCAGGGAAGGAGGTTTCGTCATGGTGAAGAGTGATCCGACGATTTGGTGATGTTTTTGGCGTGTTCTTGCCGCGAGGACGTTGTGTGGAGTGGGGGAAATGTTGTGTGGGTCTCGTTCTTCGCGTTCTTCACGGAGGTAGGGAGATTCCACCTTGTTTTAATGCGTAGATTGTGTGTGTGGAGTGTTTAACACGTTATTTGCTTTATAAACCATAGATACCATGCTAGGACACTCATTAAAGCATGAAAAATGAATGAAAACATCAGTTTACAGGGTTTGTGGGGGAGATCCGACGAGGGGTCCCCGGATTAGGGTTCTTGCCTGTGAAGGCGACGGACCCTCCTGTCACGTTCTGAATGCGACAGGCCGGCCCGTCGCATTCAGGTTCTTGAACGCGACATATCGTGGTGTCACGTTCAGAAGGCGACATGGGACCTTGTCGCGATAATAGGTCCGAGGGGCTTTATTTCTATGCATGCTAGCGTGGTTATCCGATTATCGTGAATCGTTGTGAATGGCTATGGTAAGTGGTGTGTTGGCACCTGTAGCGCTCGGGGAGCGTGTTGTGTGCGTGGTTGGCGTGGTGTTCACGCAGTTGACGTGGGATTTCACGTGGTTTGTGCGGTGTGTATGTGGTTTGTGTGTGCGTGTCGAGTAGTACGACGCCTACCATGGTTACCTCTTTAGTTGGGAGCCCCAGGTTTTGTGTGAGCCAGGCACGTGTGTGTTCGGGGCTTGTCCCGGTACTTGTGTACCATCGAGATCTGTGTCGTCTTCTTGGACACCCTCACTCTTGTGTAGAGTTGTACATCCAGCTAAGGGAAAGATGGCAGTGGGATAGAGACTTATGAGAGTTTATATTTTGTCGCTTGTAGCGCGCTCATGGTTGGGGGTTACGGACACCAGTAGACGTACTGGGCCCCAGCTAGTCCTGTTTTCTAGTGCCTCACTTTAGGGAGCTCAGGCCGAAGTCCCTAAAGGTGTAAGGCATGGGCCTGCGGCAGTGTGGTCCGCAGGAGTGGTGTTGGTTGGACTCCATAGTTTCTTGTCTTGTTCTAGTGGAGCGGCAGCTGGACCTTTTGTCTGTGGCTGCGAGACTGAGAGGTAGTCCTGTGTGGTTTGCCCAGGTCAGTAGCTGGTGTCGCGAACCAGTCTTCGTGGCTCGAGTGGTTGTTACCTACTTTAGCACGTACACCTGGTTGTGCTTTGCTGTTTATTTATTAAAGCTGCTTTCACTAATAGCATGTGGTAAGTAGAGTTTACAGCTTTAATATCCTGCTTAGATAGATTTATAAATTGCTAGCATAGCTTTCTGCTGTTGTTATTTGTGAGTTTGGTTTGCTCGGTTTCTAGGGGAGTTTCCCTACTGAGCCAGTGACTTGTGAGGCTCACCCCCTACTCCTTTCAGTTGAGGGAGAGCAGGAGGCTTCTCATCCTTCGTCTAGTTCCGAGCCGCACCGTAGCGGAGCAGGGTCTGCACCTCCAGCAGTGTAATCTACTTTCTTTGTGCACCTCAGGGTATGCCCCAGGTTGTTGTTGTAGGTGTGTCTGGCTACAATTGAGAAATGGCTATGTAAATTCCTTGTAAATTTTTATGAGATGACAATCTTATAATATATTTCAGCACTTTTCTTTATATTTTTACGGACTTGTGAATGGTGTCCCTTGCGAGGCTTCGGCCCGTTCGCGGAAGGCAGAGTCGGATCAGACACGTTATTAGGTTAACGGGTCTGGACGACGAGGACCACTACAGTTGGTATCAGAGCAAGGTCCATGTGGATATAAAGGAATCTGAAATCTGCAAAGCCTATTCTCTACTATAGCCCACTACTGGTAGTTGACCCTAGTTTTTGTATTGATTAGTTGTATACGTGTGGTTGGAATATTGTTTGTACAGGATCAGAAATGGCAGACAGAAGGGATTGGGGAGGAGGTGGAGATGAGTCGGGAGAGGATGCTACGCAGCGGATGATAGAGAGAATATGGAAAAGCCTCACATATATTCGGACGAGGTTGGACCAGCAGGCACCGGTATAGCCAGCGACAGCAGTACCACCAGTTGCAGAGGAGGCAGTGCCAGTGGCACCAATTCCACCACTAGGAGTTGGGGTACCACCCTTTGTACCCATGCCCCCAGTAGCACCGGCACGACTAGTTAGTACGGAGGAGCCCACGGCACTTGTGGAGAGGTTTTTGAGGTTGCAGCCCCCTACGTTCTCAGGAGGTCCCAACCCAGACACAGCGGAGCACTGGGTGTACGAGATAGAAAGAGTGTTTGTGACGATGAGGTGTTTGCAAATAGATAGGGTGATTCTTTCTACTTACCAGTTGCGAGGTTTTGCTCAGGAATGGTGGAGATTGAAGATGCAGACTATGTTTGCAGGGAGGCCAGAGGATACCATTACATGACATGAGTTTTTGACGACCTTCAATGACACTTTATTTCCAGTCCAGATACAACAGGCAAAGAGGGAGCAGTTTCGGACTCTACAGCAAGGGAACTTATTGATGTTAGAATATCAGATGAGATTTATGGCATTGAGCAGATACGCTCCATATGTGGTGACTGATAACACTATGATGGTGGAGTACTTCATCATAGGCTTGCGAGCAGAGTTGCAGGATGCAGTGATTCCCCTTATGTGCAGAACGGTGGAGGAGGCAGCACAGAGAGCAGCGATATTAGAGAGGACTGTTCGGGCCAGACAGGGACAGTCACAGACAGGCAGTTTAGGCAGTTTTTTGGCTTCCCCAGTAGTCTACTGGCATCACTAAGGGTAAGGCACCCACAGGAGCTTCATCATCGTCTGGATTTGCAAAGTGGGGTGAACAGATAAAGAAGTTCTTTTGAGGAGGAGGAGGTCGAGGTGGAGGTAGACAACAAGATTTCCAGCAGGGTCGGGGTTACAGGCCACTGACTCCAGAGGAGTCGCAGCAGAGCACAGCAGGGCAGCCCGCAGCTTTTCCAAGTTTTAGGTGTTACACCTGTGGTCAGCCAAGGCATTTAGCCAGAAATTGTCCGCAATCCCGAGGTTATGGCTACGGCAGAGGAACTCAGCAGCAGTAGCAGCCATACCAGCAATCAGTAGAGCAAAGCAGAGGTGCACCGTACTAGAGAGGAGGACGGGGTCGAGTGATGGCAATCACCAAAGCACAGGCGGAGGCATCCAATCTCATTGAAGGTATATTACCACTCTTTGATTTTTCTTCTAGAGTGTTGATTGATCCGGGTGCTTCCCATTCGTTTATTTATAAAGATTTTCTGGATAGTATGGTACATCCTCTAGAAGAGAGACAGTGTGAGTTGGTAGTAGAGGTTCCCTCAGGTGGTTATGTGCTCACTTCTTGTTTCTTAGATGAGGTTCCGATAATGATTCATGGGAATCAGTTGCCAGTTAGATTGTATGCTCTGTCATTGAAGGATTATGATGTGATATTAGGGATGGATTGGTTGGAAGCTTATGGGGCACTGGTAGATTGTAGGAAGAAGAAGGTCAGGTTTTGCAGGCCTGGTGGAATAGTGTTTGAATTTCAAGGTATGTCTTTTTACACTCCTAAGCTTATTATTTCTGCACTTAGGGCTAGAAGGTTGATTAATGCGGGGTATGTAGCGTACATTGCCTCAGTTAGTTTAATTGAATCTGGTAAGTCTATAGATTCAGTACCAGTGGTTAGAGAGTTTGTAGACGTGTTCCCAGAGGACTTGCTAGGGTTGGCTCCACACAGAGAGGTGGACTTCACAGTTGAATTGCAGCCAGGCAGTATGCCGATATCAAAAGCACCATACAGAATGGCACCAGCTGAGTTGAAAGAATTAAAGAAGCAATTGCAGAAACTGTTAGAGAAAGGTTTTATCAGACCCAGTCATTCGCCATGGTGAGCGCCAGTCAGAAAGAAAGATGGCAGTCTAAGAATGTGCATTGATTACAGGCAGCTGAATAAGGTTACAATCAAGAACAAGTATCTGCTTCGCAAAATAGATGATTTATTTGATCAGCTCCAGTCAGCCAAAGTATTTTCCAAGATTGATTTAAGGTCAGGGTACCACCAGTTGCGGATCAAGGAAGAAGACATAGACAAGACAGCTTTCAGGACCATATATAGGCATTACGAGTTTGTGGTGATGCCATTTGGCTTGACAAATGCGCCAACAGCTTTCATGAATTTGATGAACAGAATATTCCATCCGTATCTGGATCAGTTTATTGTGGTCTTCATTGATGATATCTTGGTGTACTCGGCGTCAGAGGAGGAGCATGCATCACACTTAAAGATTACTTTACAGACATTGAGAGATCACCTGTTGTATGGTAAGTTTAGCAAATGTGAGTTTTGGTTAAAGGAAATTCAGTTTTTGGGACATGTTATCTCAGCAGAAGGAGTTGTAGTTGATCCAGCCAAGTTGAGGCGGTAATGAAATGGGAAGAACCAAAGATAGTGTCAGAGATTAGAAGGTTTCTGAGTCTTGCAGGATATTATAGACAGTTCATCCAAGATTTCTCGAAGATAGCAGCTCCCATGACAAGGTTGACAAGGAAAAGGGTACCCTTTGTGTGGTCTTCAGATTGTAGGCGTAGTTTTGTAGAGTTGAAGAAGAGGCTTACCACAACACCAATACTGGAGATTCCATCAGGTAGTGGCAGATTTGTTTTGTACACAGATGCATCAAGAAGAGGTTTGGGAGCAGTGTTAATGCAACATGGCAAGGTGGTAGCTTATGCCTCCAGACAGTTAAAGAAGCATGAAGAAAATTATCCAACACATGATTTAGAGTTAGCATCAGTTGTTTTTGCATTAAAGATTTGGTGGCACTATTTATATGGTGGGAGGTTTGAGATATTCACTGATCATAAGAGCTTAAAGTATATCTTTTCTCAGAAGGATCTGAATTTAAGACAATGCAGGTGGATGGAATATTTAAAAGATTATGACTTTAGTTTGGCATACCATCCAGGTAAAGCTAATGTGGTAGCAGATGCACTGAACAGAAATGCAGTTATGAATCAACTTATGATCAGAGAATAGAAATTGTATGAAAATGTGGCAGAAAAATCATTATATGTGCCTAGTAGTCAGCGGCGAGCAATAATAGCAAGTAGTGTAGTGGAACCTTCCCTATACTAGCAGATAGTGGAAGCGTAGAGAACAGATGACAGTTTAGCAGATATTGTAAGAATGGAAGAAGTGACTCTTGGTGATGACAATGTGGTCAGACTCAAGGGTCGGTTATATGTGCCAGCAGATGCTGAGGTCATGCAGAAAGTGTTAGAGGAGGCTCATAGGTCAAGATACACCATTCATTCAGGCAGTACCAAGATGTATCAGAATATGAAGAAGCACTTTTGGTGGCCCAATATGAAGAAAAAAATTGCAGAATTCATAGAAAGATGTGCAGTTTGTCAGCAGGTAAAGGCAGAGTACCAGAGGCCAGGAGGACTATTACAGCCGTTATCCATTCCACAGTGGAAATGGGATGATATTGCTATGGATTTCGTTGTTGGTTTGCTCAGATCATCAACGTGTCATAATGGTATTTGGGTTTTTGTGGACAGATTGACCAAGGTTCGCAGGTTATTACCAGTAAGTATGTCATGTTCAGTGGATAGATTAGCCAAATTATATGTGGAAAGAATAGCACCTTTACATGGGATTCCAGTTACCATTTTTTCAGATCGAGATCCCAGATTCACATCAGGCTTTTGGAGGAGTTTGCAGAGAGTGGTTGGTACATAATTAAAATACAGTTCGGCTTATCATCCTCAGATAGATGGGCAGACAGAAAGAACAATCCAAACAATAGAAGATATGTTAAGGGCTTGCTGCTTAGTTTGAGGAAGTGTGTGGGAGCGTCATTTGAGCATGGTAGAGTTTGCCTATAATAACAGTCATCATGCAAGTATTGGAATGGCACCTAATGAAGCATTATATGTGTGATACCCCGAAATTTTCTTTCTTTTATATTGTGCATGTGATAGGTAAGTAATGCTATAGGCCATGTAAGTACATGAGAACTATTTTTGTACAAGTATAAATATAAATATAAGTGTGCATGCATTATCTAGCCATCAATGTATGTAATAAATCTATAAATCTCAAGCATATTATATGTGCTCATAGTAAGAAATTATTGTCATATATTTTGTAAATAATTATGGGTTTATTTCCGTGCATGAAATATACATATTTAAATGGACATGCATTATTTAATTATTGATGTGCCTATGGCATTTAGTTATTTTATGCCTGTAAGTAGGTATAGGTATACATATCTGCTAATTTAAATGATATTTATCTTGTGACGGCCCTCGTTACACCGGTACGGTTATACCAACCCACGTCGGTATAGCGAGAGTCCTCACAGTGGGACATTTACCCAACGATACAAACAGCTGAGATACACGCGAATATATATAACAGAGTAGCGGAAGTAAAAGAGAACTATCTCCATTCATTCATCATCCACATTAAACATACATGCAGTTTACAATTTGCAAAAAGGAACTAAAATTCACATGATTTAAATTGCTGAAATAGAGATACAAAATGTCCACATATTACATTCTTTTAATGATAGTTCTAATACAATGTCCAAGTACATACTAAGAAGTACACACAATCACAAGGATCTCAAAAGCTGGCTAGTCTCCACGCTCGGAGTCCGTCTCTGCTGCCTCCTCCGAGGGTACGGTGTCACCAACTAGACCTGTACGCCGAAGCAAGGAGTGAGTCCAGGGACTCAGCAAGTAACACTATGCATGATATACACGTACAAGTCCTAGTGGTTTCTACAAGCACATATACAATTAGCAACACATAGCATGCTAGTCCATTTAAGTTTTCAACCTATCATGAAGGTTCTACAATTTTATACATAACGCATGCTTTCAGATTTCAAAAATATAACATTCACCTATCACATGGTCTCTAATCCATTCACTTATGAACTTTAACCTTATAAAGAACCAAACATGAGAGTTATCAACATGGACAATTTACATACATGAACGGGGAACATAGTTAGCATGGATTCCACATGTTCTTAAGTACCTACATAACTTTTTCACATGCTTTAGGTTGCTGATTTCGCATGGTTCAAAGACTATAAACCTACACATGAAAGCTACAATGTGGCTTAGAACATAACATATGAACAATCCATCATGCCACTTTGCACACATACTCATTAATTGTTCCAAATCATGGATTCTAAACACTTTGCACACATAAACATGGAATTGCTAACATGCATTTGCTGAATTCATACGGTTTCAGATTTAGCCTCACATGATTTCAATACACATTTTACACATCTAGAATTTCACATTTTCTTTTTACACAATTTCCTCTTTTCACATGGTTACACTTTACACATGCACATTCACATATCACTTACACATTTACACATGGTCACATACACTTTACACATTACACTTTACACATATTTTAGGTGCCGTGACACATAGTCCAAACCACCAAAGAAGGACACATTCACATCACATAACACATAGACACCATCTAGGCAATTCAATGGTGACTCTTGGACTGCGCAGACCGGGAGAACAAGTCTCCACCCTAACCAGTGGTACTTGTCCACCTCCAGGATTTCCCCCTAATGCCCTTAGGGTCACTTAACACAATGAACTTTCTCAGGGGGACTTTTCCCTGATACAGCTCCACTGCCTTCTCGGAAGCAGTATCACATTGGCACAGTTTACACTTTTACACATTTAACGTTTTACACATGGTTTTACACTTGGCACTCTTCATTTCATTCACACTTTCTTACTCACATGAACACCTCTGTTTTCCTAACATGGTACTACAGAGTTTTCAAGATTCAACACATAGTAAACACACCAATCATGCTGGTTTAAACAAAATAAAATCACATTACTATCATATGTACGAATTATTCACAATTCACATGAAACACATAACTTTTTATTTACTGTTCCAATTAACCTGAAATTTTAACCACATGCTGTTTTCGGGTTCAAAATCATACCCTCAATTTTTCAGATTTTTCTGAGCTAAATAGGATTTACAGAAAATCAAACACCTAATTAGCATATTATTCACAACTTATGCTAACATGGGTCTAACACATTTGAAATTCACCCACTTACTGTTTTGCACAGAAAACACTAATGCATGATTTCAGAATACAACATCATCCTAATTCATACATCTATAAATCCGTTACCACAAACCATTTTTACATGCTTTCATTTTACCGAATCGAACTTTCTAGCAATTCCACAAGTATGCATGAATTACAAAAATTCAGAACATACATACATGTCCCACAATATTTCATGAATAGACTGAAAACAAGACATTTACTAATCCTAATCATGGAACATTAATTTGCAAAAATTATCTACAAGTTATGCTCACAAGTTTAAAGACATCATTTTTCCACATTTGCCAACACAACTCACATACATCCACAACCACAATGCACAATATACATAGCTTATAGGAATACCATATATCCTCATCACGAAAATCATAACGAAATTAACGTATAAGAGGGACAGAACAGCTCACTGTTCTGTCCTGAAGAACTAGACGGCGGTCTCTGGCCGCTGACTCAGAGTCAGCGGCAGGGTCGATGGACGCCAAGATCATCACAGGCGTCCAGGGACCTTGCCGTTTACTCAGGTCTGTGCAGAAACACAGACCCGAGCTCTGAAATTTGGGTGAAATGGAGGGTCTAGGACTCGAGGGAAATTCCATAAAAATCATAAAAACCTCCTAGACTCATACGGGGATACCATAGATAGGTCACTTGCCTCTCTAAAAATCCTCCAAGAGTTTTATGGCTCGAAGAAGACCTCCTTGGGCAGTTCCAAGAAGTTGCAGAAGCACCTCCAAGATCGCCTTCCTCCGAGCTCCTGGTGATCTCCACGCCGAGGGGATGATGGGGAGCCTTCCCCTTTGCTTCAGCTCCCTCCTTGATGCAGAAGATCTCCAAAACCAGCTTCAAGGGGTCGGATTTTAGGGTTCTAAAGTGGGGTTTTCTCACAGAATGCTCTAGGGTTTTCTCTCCTCTTCTCTCCTCTTGCAAGGGTGAAATGAGAAGTGGGGAGAGCCATTTCGGGTTCAGGGTGTAGGAGAGGCCCTCACCCACTCACCATGCCGATTAGACAGCCCTAGAGCCGTTGGGGGACATCCCCCAATGGTTGCCATGCCTTGTTTCAGAAGATAGCAGCTCTGCTGCGCATGCAGGCCAGAGAAGTTGACGTCCAGATCGCTGGACGCCGGAGTTAGTGTTGGCGTCCAGGGTTGGACGCTAACACCACCTCAACGGCCTGGGGATTGACGCCAAAAGGTCCTGCGGCCAGAACCCTAATTTATGCAGAAAACCATGCATACCAAGCTTCTATACATGCAATATGTACATGGTATTATATTCACACTATCATCATGCAATACATACATTATTTACGTTTAATATAAACACATGTACACGTATTTATACTATTTTAATATCCACGTAAATACGTACATACATACTCAACACAATATACACACATAAATACGAAAAATACGACGGAAATTCGAGGGTCTTACACCCTCTCCCCCTTAAAGAAAACTTCGTCCTCGAAGTTAGAACGACACTACTCAAACAAAAGGGGATACTTCTTCTTCATCGCATCCTCAAGCTCCCACGTAGCCTCCTCACGCGAGAAGTTCCGCCATAGAACTTTCACCGACGCGATACTCTTGTTCCGGAGATGCTGAACCTTCCGGTCAAGAATGGCTACTGGCTGCTCGACATACGAAAGATCTGGCTGGATCTCCACTGGCTCATGACTAATCACATGAGACGGATCTCGGACATACTTCCTGAGCATAGATACGTGGAATACCGGGTGAACGCTAGCCAAAGCTGGGGGTAAAGCTAGCTCGTACGCCACGTTGCCCAAACGTCTGAGAATCTCATATGGGCCAATGAACCTAGGGCTTAGCTTGCTATGCCTGCCAAATCTGACAACTCCACGAGTAGGCGATATCTTCAAGAAGACATGATCGCCAACCTCGAACTCCAAATCCTTTCTCCTGTTGTCGGCATAACTCTTCTGCCTATCCTGTGCCGCAACAAGCCTTTTCCTGATAAGCTGAATCTTATCCGAAGTTTCCTGAACCAACTCCGGTCCGATCAACTGCCTATCACCAGTCTCCTCCCAACATAAAGGAGATCTGCAGGGCCTACCATACAACGCCTCGAATGGAGCCATTCCAATACTAGCATGAAAGCTGTTGTTGTATGCGAACTCCACAAGAGGTAAATGACGCTCCCAATCATCCTTCCAATCCAGAACACACGCTCTCAACATATCCTCGAGCGTCTGGATAGTCCTCTCGGACTGTCCATCGGTCTGGGGATGAAACGCCGAACTGAGCTTAAGCTCCGAACCTAACGCATCCTGAAGACCCTTCCACAATCTCGAAGTAAATCTCGGATCTCGATCCGAAATGATCGACTTCGGCACACCATGCAATCTAACGATACCGCTAACATACAATCTAGCTAAGCTCTCTACTGACTGCTTCTTCTTCATAGGTAAGAAATGAGCAGTCTTCGAGAATCTATCTACAACTACCCAAATCGAGTCATTGCCCCTTCTAGATCGAGGCAAACCCGATACGAAATCCATAGTGACAGCTTCCCACTTCCATACGGGGATATCCATCCTCTGCATAAGGCCGGATGGTCGCTGCCGCTCGGCTTTCACCTGCTGACATACTAGACATCTAGACACATAATCCGCAACATCCTTCTTCATGCCGGACCACCAAAATGATCTCTTCAGGTCTTGATACATCTTAGTGTTACCCGGATGAATAGAGAATCGCGATCTATGAGCCTCCGCTAACACATGCTCACGGACATCTACTACATCGGGGACACAAACGCGGTGCTGAAATCTAATCACACCGTCCTCATCACGAGCAATGCCCGCCTTACCCACTAACTCTAACAATCTAGGATCGGCTTTCTGCTGCTCAATCACCTCATCCAAGACTGAGGATCTAAGGGATAGCTGAGCTACAAAAGCCTGACACAACGATGGCTCTAACTCGGTCATAGAGCACGCTGCATCCTCCAACATCTTCCAATCCTGCTGGAGCGAAGACCTCTTCCTACTAAGAGCATCCGCTACGACGTTCGCCTTTCCAGGATGATACTGAAGGTCGAAGTCATAGTCCTTCAAGAACTCAATC
The DNA here is from genome assembly GCA_014218235.1 of Colocasia esculenta. NCBI lineage: Eukaryota > Viridiplantae > Streptophyta > Magnoliopsida > Alismatales > Araceae > Colocasia > Colocasia esculenta. Next base: position 117,710,649 of record CM024757.1, on the reverse strand, counting down.
CATCTTCTCTGCCTCAGGTTTAATTCCTTTTGGGAGAAAAGATACCTCAAGCTCTTGTGGTCGGTAAACACCTCAAATCTGACACCATAAAGATAGTGCCTCCAGATCTTTAGTGCATGAACCACAGCTGCTAGCTCTAAATCATGAGTCGGATAGTTCCTCTCATGCTCCTTCAACTGACGAGAAGCATAAGCTACTACCCTCTCTTGCTGCATGAGCACACAGCCTAAACCAATCCGAGATGCATCCGTATAAATGGCAAAGCCTTCTAGACCACTGGGCAATACCAATACCGGAGCAGAAGTAAGCTTAGCCTTCAATAGCTGAAAGCTGCGCTCACATGCCTCAGACCATACAAACTTCTCACCCTTTCTGGTCAGCTTTGTCATAGGGGCGGCGATGGATGAGAAACCCTCAATGAATCGCCGATAGTAACCAGCTAACCCAAGGAAACTACGAATCTCCGAAGGGGTCTTGGGAACATCCCAATCCATAACTGCCTGGATCTTTGCTGGATCAACAGCTACACCAGCGCCGGAGATAACATGCCCGAGAAAGTGAACCTCGCGCAACCAGAACTCGCACTTGCTGTACTTTGCATACAGTTTGTGCTCACGGAGAACCTCTAAGACTAACCTCAAATGCTGACGATGTGTGGCCTCATCCGGAGAATAGACCAACACGTCATCAATAAACACAACAACAAAGCTATCTAATACGGACTAAACACCCGGTTCATGAGATCCATGAACGCTGCAGGGGCGTTGGTCAATCCGAAGGGAAGAACCAAAAACTCATAATGTCCATAACGGGTTCTAAATGCCGTCTTGGACACATCCTCACTCCTAATCCTCAACTGATGATAACCAGATCGCAAGTCAATCTTGGAAAAGACTGATGCCTCTCGCAACTGGTCAAACAGATCATCAATCCGAGGTAAGGGATACCTGTTCTTCACAGTCACCTGGTTTAGCTTCCTATAATCGATGCACAACCGAAGTGACCCGTCTTTCTTCTTGACGAATAATACAGGCGCGCCCCAAGGGGAAACACTGGGGCGAATAAATCCCTTATCGAGCAATTCCTGCAATTGCTTCCTCAACTCGGCTAATTCTGCAGGGGCCATCCGATATGGGGCCTTCGAGATAGGAGAGGTGCCTGGAAGCAACTCTATAGTGAACTCTATCTCCCTATCCGGTGGCAATCCAGACAAGTCATCGGGAAAGACATCTGGAAAGTCCTGCACCACATCGATCTCTGCAAGAGTCAGTGACGAACCAGCATCGGGTACTAGCATAACGCTGGCAAGAAATGCGTCACAACCCTTGTTCACCATACGCATCGCCTTCATGGCAGAGATGACTAACTTTCCCGCTAAGTTCTTTGGCAAGGGATGAGAGAACTCGTCCTCGCCAGGAATGCGGAACACAATCTTCTTTCTACGACAATCCACTAACGCATAGTGCTCCTCTAGCCAATCCAGACCAAGAATACAATCATAGTCCTTCATCTTTAGCAAGAAGAAACACCCATCTAGGAATCTATCCTCAATGCACACAGGTAACGACGGAATGCACTTCCTAGTCGATACCGTGCCCGCAGGGGTGTGCACAGACAAAGGGACCTCTAACTCCTCAGACTCTATGCCTGACTCTAGGGCTAACTGCCTAGCGAACCGCTCGGAAATGAACGAGTGAGTAGCACCCGTATCAAACAAAACCCGAGCGTGCACACCGAAAAGTAAAACTGTACCTTCGGTGACATGCTCCGCCTGCTCGGCGTCCTCACGAGCTAAAGCAAACACTCGAGCTGGGGCTCGAGGCCTTCCTGGTCGTCCTGTAGCTGGCGCGGCTGCCGCTACTGCTGGTACTGGCGCTCCTCGCTGAGCTTCCTGCTGAAGCCTCGGGCAATCCTTGATCTTGTGGTCGCTGCTCCCACACTTTAGGCATCTACCCGCTATTAACCAACACTCCGAACCTCCATGGGTCTTCCCACAATGGGGACACTCCTTCTTCGCACCGGGGGAACGTACAGAGGGTACCTGATAGTTGCTGACTGCCACTTGTTTCTGCGGTGTCTGGTACACCGTCTTCCTCTTGTCTTGCCGCTGGAAAGTCGCTGCCGGCCTCTTCTGCGAAGCCTTCTTCTCCTCTAGATACTGCTCCATTTCTCCCTCCTGTCTGCAGGCTGCGCTGAGGGCCTCGTCTAGCGTGCGGTGGTCGAACGCCACGAGCCTCGTCCTCAGTGATGGTTTGAGACCCATCACGAACTTCTTGGTCTTCCTGCGCTCATCCTCTACTATGTGCGGTGCATATTTAGAGAGTTCAGAAAACCTTGCCTCGTATTCCAGGACGGTCATTGATCCTTGCGTCAGGGAAAGGAATTCTTGCTCCATCTTGTCCTGGACGTGCTCTGGGACGAACTTGGCTCGGAAGAGCCTCACGAACGCGTCCCACGCCACATCTACTGCTCCGTCCTCAAAGCGCGTACGCAGTAGGGAGGACCACCATACATCAGCTCTCTCCTGCAACACACCTTCATAAGCTCTAACTAACAAATAACAACCAACATTCAAGCATAAACTAAAGCATACCTGTAGCATGTAGGTGGCTAAGGTCACCTTGTCCTCGTCAGGACACCTGATAGCTCGGAAGATTTTCTCGATCTCCCTCATCCAGCTTTCTGCCAAAAGCGGATCACTCTCCCCCTTAAAAGAGGGTGGGGTCATCCTCTTGAATCGCTCCATGATGGAAGGTCCACCATGGTCCTGAGCTGGGGCCTGAGCCTGCTACATTAAACAACAAGCAATATACAATAAACACAATATCATACAATTCAAATAGCAGACTACTTAGTTGTTTTATTATTTTACCTGGGCCTCCAACTGGGCCTGGAGTGCTGCCTGAGTGTGTGCCTGGGTCTGCATGGCTTGCACCAGACCTTGCATGAACACTCCATAATCCACTGGCGGTGGTGGGGGAAGCACAGGACCCTGTGGGGCCGGGGCCTGCTGCTCCGCCCGCTCCTCACGCCTCTGCTCGTCGTCGCGAGCTGGCGCACCTCCACGTCGTCCACGGGAAGCCATGGCTGTAATAAAATTTCAGCCACCATTAGAGCTAGGTTACTAAGTTTTCTAACCATTTTCTTATCTATTTTTCACTTCTTATTAGTGTTTTCTACACATGTGGACATACTTAGCATGCAATGGGGATGATGACTTAGTTATATTCATGTGTAATCTCAACCGGTCGCTCTGATACCAATCTCTGTGACGGCCCTCGTTACACCGGTACGGTTATACCAACCCACGTCGGTATAGCGAGAGTCCTCACAGTGGGACATTTACCCAACGATACAAACAGCTGAGATACACGCGAATATATATAACAGAGTAGCGGAAGTAAAAGAGAACTATCTCCATTCATTCATCATCCACATTAAACATACATGCAGTTTACAATTTGCAAAAAGGAACTAAAATTCACATGATTTAAATTGCTGAAATAGAGATACAAAATGTCCACATATTACATTCTTTTAATGATAGTTCTAATACAATGTCCAAGTACATACTAAGAAGTACACACAATCACAAGGATCTCAAAAGCTGGCTAGTCTCCACGCTCGGAGTCCGTCTCTGCTGCCTCCTCCGAGGGTACGGTGTCACCAACTAGACCTGTACGCCGAAGCAAGGAGTGAGTCCAGGGACTCAGCAAGTAACACTATGCATGATATACACGTACAAGTCCTAGTGGTTTCTACAAGCACATATACAATTAGCAACACATAGCATGCTAGTCCATTTAAGTTTTCAACCTATCATGAAGGTTCTACAATTTTATACATAACGCATGCTTTCAGATTTCAAAAATATAACATTCACCTATCACATGGTCTCTAATCCATTCACTTATGAACTTTAACCTTATAAAGAACCAAACATGAGAGTTATCAACATGGACAATTTACATACATGAACGGGGAACATAGTTAGCATGGATTCCACATGTTCTTAAGTACCTACATAACTTTTTCACATGCTTTAGGTTGCTGATTTCACATGGTTCAAAGACTATAAACCTACACATGAAAGCTACAATGTGGCTTAGAACATAACATATGAACAATCCATCATGCCACTTTGCACACATACTCATTAATTGTTCCAAATCATGGATTCTAAACACTTTGCACACATAAACATGGAATTGCTAACATGCATTTGCTGAATTCATACGGTTTCAGATTTAGCCTCACATGATTTCAATACACATTTTACACATCTAGAATTTCACATTTTCTTTTTACACAATTTCCTCTTTTCACATGGTTACACTTTACACATGCACATTCACATATCACTTACACATTTACACATGGTCACATACACTTTACACATTACACTTTACACATATTTTAGGTGCCGTGACACATAGTCCAAACCACCAAAGAAGGACACATTCACATCACATAACACATAGACACCATCTAGGCAATTCAATGGTGACTCTTGGACTGCGCAGACCGGGAGAACAAGTCTCCACCCTAACCAGTGGTACTTGTCCACCTCCAGGATTTCCCCCTAATGCCCTTAGGGTCACTTAACACAATGAACTTTCTCAGGGGGACTTTTCCCTGATACAGCTCCACTGCCTTCTCGGAAGCAGTATCACATTGGCACAGTTTACACTTTTACACATTTAACGTTTTACACATGGTTTTACACTTGGCACTCTTCATTTCATTCACACTTTCTTACTCACATGAACACCTCTGTTTTCCTAACATGGTACTACAGAGTTTTCAAGATTCAACACATAGTAAACACACCAATCATGCTGGTTTAAACAAAATAAAATCACATTACTATCATATGTACGAATTATTCACAATTCACATGAAACACATAACTTTTTATTTACTGTTCCAATTAACCTGAAATTTTAACCACATGCTGTTTTCGGGTTCAAAATCATACCCTCAATTTTTCAGATTTTTCTGAGCTAAATAGGATTTACAGAAAATCAAACACCTAATTAGCATATTATTCACAACTTATGCTAACATGGGTCTAACACATTTGAAATTCACCCACTTACTGTTTTGCACAGAAAACACTAATGCATGATTTCAGAATACAACATCATCCTAATTCATACATCTATAAATCCGTTACCACAAACCATTTTTACATGCTTTCATTTTACCGAATCGAACTTTCTAGCAATTCCACAAGTATGCATGAATTACAAAAATTCAGAACATACATACATGTCCCACAATATTTCATGAATAGACTGAAAACAAGACATTTAACTAATCCTAATCATGGAACATTAATTTGCAAAAATTATCTACAAGTTATGCTCACAAGTTTAAAGACATCATTTTTCCACATTTGCCAACACAACTCACATACATCCACAACCACAATGCACAATATACATAGCTTATAGGAATACCATATATCCTCATCACGAAAATCATAACGAAATTAACGTATAAGAGGGACAGAACAGCTCACTGTTCTGTCCTGAAGAACTAGACGGCGGTCTCTGGCCGCTGACTCAGAGTCAGCGGCAGGGTCGATGGACGCCAAGATCATCACAGGCGTCCAGGGACCTTGCCGTTTACTCAGGTCTGTGCAGAAACACAGACCCGAGCTCTGAAATTTGGGTGAAATGGAGGGTCTAGGACTCGAGGGAAATTCCATAAAAATCATAAAAACCTCCTAGACTCATACGGGGATACCATAGATAGGTCACTTGCCTCTCTAAAAATCCTCCAAGAGTTTTATGGCTCGAAGAAGACCTCCTTGGGCAGTTCCAAGAAGTTGCAGAAGCACCTCCAAGATCGCCTTCCTCCGAGCTCCTGGGTGATCTCCACGCCGAGGGGATGATGGGGAGCCTTCCCCTTTGCTTCAGCTCCCTCCTTGATGCAGAAGATCTCCAAAACCAGCTTCAAGGGGTCGGATTTTAGGGTTCTAAAGTGGGGTTTTCTCACAGAATGCTCTAGGGTTTTCTCTCCTCTTCTCTCCTCTTGCAAGGGTGAAATGAGAAGTGGGGAGAGCCATTTCGGGTTCAGGGTGTAGGAGAGGCCCTCACCCACTCACCATGCCGATTAGACAGCCCTAGAGCCGTTGGGGGACATCCCCCAATGGTTGCCATGCCTTGTTTCAGAAGATAGCAGCTCTGCTGCGCATGCAGGCCAGAGAAGTTGACGTCCAGATCGCTGGACGCCGGAGTTAGTGTTGGCGTCCAGGGTTGGACGCTAACACCACCTCAACGGCCTGGGGATTGACGCCAAAAGGTCCTGCGGCCAGAACCCTAATTTATGCAGAAAACCATGCATACCAAGCTTCTATACATGCATATGTACATGGTATTATATTCACACTATCATCATGCAATACATACATTATTTACGTTTAATATAAACACATGTACACGTATTTATACTATTTTAATATCCACGTAAATACGTACATACATACTCAACACAATATACACACATAAATACGAAAAATACGACGGAAATTCGAGGGTCTTACATATTACTTTAAGCATGTTAAATTATTTATGATGTGTAAGTTGCTTGAATGATAATGTACATGTAGAATTTAACTAATGATGAACACATTTCATTATAAGTTCATGCACGATGTATGTGATCATGTAATGTGTATGTATATGTGCATATATGCATGTTATTGATGCATATTATCCTTAATCATGATTAGTGAAAGTTGTATTTAATTAAATATTATGTAATGCATGTACTTTATGTGGTAAGGATATATGTAATTATTTTTACATATACCAAATTGTTTAGGTGTATTTATGCATTTATTTTGGGGCTGGGCAGGGTTTTGACTGCACTGTGCAGTTGGCGGCCAAGACCTGGGCGCCAATGTGATTGGCGTCCACATCCCTGGACGCCAATCCATAGTGGGCGGCCACCCCCTGGACGCTAACAGCATGTTGGCGGCCAGCCCCTTGACGTCAACTGTGCAGTTGACTACAACCGATGTTGACGTTAATATCCTCCTGCGTAACGGTCCCAGATTTGTTAACGCCCGCGTTTTAGCCGGTTCCAGTTTAGGAAACCCATCCTGAACCATAGGCAACCTACCCTGGTGCGTGCCCAACCCATCCAACCTTATAAAAACCCATTTTCTGGCCGCACCAAGCCTTTTTGGTCATTGTGAAACCCTAGCACTTTTTGTGAGAAAAGCTGAAGTTCCAAAGCTCTGATCCGGCGACTGGAGGATTTTCTGGGAGATCTACAACGACTGGAGCGTAGTCCAACTATCAAGAAGGCATCCCCAACCCCGAGGAACGACCTACAACGACTGAAGAACCAGATCTAAGGAGTTTCTGAGCACCCTCTTGCTTTGGCCGAGGAGGGCTTCAACGGTAAGATTTGATCTTCTAGGATTTTATTAGAGGCAAGTAACCTATGTACATCATCCCTATACATGTCCCTTAAGTCCTAGAATTTTTACGAATTTTTCCTCGAGTCCTGGACCCTCCAATTTCCCCGTGCATGTGATTGTTGCCTGTGCAGATTGCTGTCTGGAAGTTGACCGCAACATCCCCTACCGTCAAGTTCATCTGTTGACGGAAAGGGATGCCGCAGTTAACTCAGTTGGCGGCCAGGACTGTGCAGTTAAGTTCTTCAGTGTTCTGAAAAATGCTATTTGATCTTCTTTAATATATTTAAATAATTTCTGGGTATGTGTTCATGTTGTAACTTTTATGTGGGGTCAAGGGTGATCAGTAGGTCATGTCATGAGGTTTTCACAAATTTTCATGATTTATGATAATTATTAGAATTCTGGAGATTGAATTATGATGATAAAATAACCATGTTTAATATGTGTAAATAGGTCAGTTGTAAGTTAGGGTTTGGTGAATTTTCTATAATCATGTGTTTATTGTATATACGCATTGACACTGTTATATTAGACTATTTTACTAGAATTTCTATTTTAGAGAAATTAGTGAGAAATGCACATGTACATTGATTTAATTGTTATAAATATATTTCCTATTCAGAAAAATCTGAAAAATTGAATATGTGTGATGTTTACTGTTATTAACTCGTGATAAAAATTTCATGAAGTTTTGATGACAGTAGGTACTGTTATGGTTTAAATGAGAGAAATGGCCATGTTAAGCATGTTAGAGTTAAATATGTATAAATCAAAAGTTAGCAGCATGTTAATGTCTTATTTTAAGTGGTTTATCATTGTTAAACAGTAATGTGAATTTCTGTAAATGAAAATGTGAAAACTATGCAAAGTGAATGTAAAATGGGATGAAAGTTTGTGTATGAGCATGAGTAAAATATGATGGGAATGATAATGTGATTAATGTAAAATTGGTGCCATGTGTGACACTGCTACCATAGGGGTTTGAGAGCTATACCATAGAAAAGTCCCTATGGAAGGCTCAACATCGTGTATAAATCCTAAGGGCATTAGGATGAAATCCTGGAGGTAGACAAATATCGTTGGGCTGGTTAGGGTAGAGAGTGCTTCTCCCGGTCTGCGCAGTATTCAAGATTTGTCACTAGTTTGCCCAGGTGACAAATATGTGAAAGTTAGTGCTAAGTGATAAGCGCTAAGTGCTAAAGTGAATATTTTTCCTCTACTTGGTAGTTAGGACTATGTGTCATGGAAATTTAAGAGATTAAATGTGAATATAGTGCAAAGTGATAAATGTGAATGCAAGAGTAAATTGATATGAAAGGAAGAGTAAAAGGTAATAAAAGTACAATTGCATGTGAAAACCAATGTATCAATACATGTGTATTTATTTATGTCATTCATGTGTTGCCATTATAATTATAATATCATGTTTAATACCATGTTTAATGTTATGCGATATAGTTTAACAATCTCCATATGGTGGTGTGTATGAATATGTGCATGTAAATATGTAAAGAAATGCAATGTAGAAGAATGAGTATGTAGAATTGACAAATGAATAAGATGGCATGAGAATAAGTGTAAATCCATGTAATTAAGTTTAATTCATGTCAAAACAGCAAGTTAAATGAGATTATGATTTTGATAAACACATGAAATAATGTCTAAGTTCCATGATAGAATTGCTATTCATTTAGTATGTAGTTTCATGCTTTCTTTGTAGATGATTGCCATCCGATTTGAATGTGTTTTAAATCTTCAATCCATGTTTAATAAAGGTGATATCATGGTGAATTATTCATATTAAAACAGTAAATTATACGTGTAAATAAATGAGAAAAAGTGCATGTGAAAAATAAATAGAGATCATGTTAGGTTGCTATCTACTTTATGTATAATTGCATGTACTAATTGGTAGAGTTGTTCCATAATAAGGAAAATGTTTAGATTAATATATCATGTTACATGATAGGTGTTTAAGAGTGCATATGTTCATGTCATGCATGTATTAATTGGATTATGCTTAACTATGTTAGAAAGATTAATATCATGTTATGTAGTTTACTAGAAAGCATGTGCAAGTGTCATGACAGTATGATAAATTATACATGAAAACAGCAAGTTAATTGTGTGATAAAATGATATAAATGCATGTGAAATTGACTAAATACCATGCTAAAAGTATTCATTATCTTGTACATAACCTTGTGTTTAAACTTGATTAAATTGTGCAATGATCTGATAATGATTTGAACCATGTATCATAGAATATATCATGTGTAGAGAACTTGTGTAGGTGTATGTTATTTCATGATTTAATATGAGCATGTGTTAATTAGGAATGTGTTTGGGAGACATATATGTTGTTATCCATAAGAAGCTTGTGTTATGTGAATTATCGTGATTAGAATGATTGCATGTAATTATCCTATTGTTGGTAACTTAATGTGTACGTGATATGTATAAGTTTGATGTTTTAGATTACTTGCTGAGTCTTGTAAGGATCATACTTGCTTTGGCGTACAGGTGTGGCAGGTTTCCTGTAGCTGAGAAGAAAATAGTGAAGATTGGAGTCGCATACAAGAAGTAGTACTTGAGGAGATCTACTTTTGATAGTTGCTTTATTTCATAGCTTGAATAATGTCATTCATATGGACAATGTAATGGACAATGTAGTTCTTTTCAAGTTGTAATAATGTGGACCCTAGTACTTTCTTTTACTATATAGACCGTGGAATGTGTGATGATGATGGAATGAAGTAAAGCATTTCTTTTAATTCTGTTGTACTCTTTAAATATTCATGGACATATCAACCTTATTGTTTATTGTTGAGTTACTATCCCACTATGATGACGCTCTTTATACCGATGGGGATTGGTATAATCGTACCGGTATGAGGAGGGTCGTTACAATATGGCAGACCGTGCAGGACACCATTAAATTGGCATGAGGCAGGTGAGAGACAGGTTATGGGTCCAGAGCTGATCCAGCAATGTGCAGAGACAGTAAAGTTTATCAAGGAAAAACTTCAGACAGCGCAGAGTCGCCAGAAGAGTTATGCAGATACCAGACGCAGGCCTTTGCAGTTTGAAGTCGGAGATTATGCCTTTTTGAAGGTTTCTCCTACTAAAGGTGTACGCAGGTTCAGTAAAAGAGGCAAATTGAGTCCGAGGTATGTTGGTCCATTCCAGATAAAAGAAAGAACTGGTGAAACATCTTACAGATTGGATTTTCCAGTAGATTTTACAGATGCACATGATGTGTTTCATGTTTGAATGCTCAGAAAGTACATTAAAGATCCTACCTAAGTGGTTAGCTATCAAAGAGATGATTTAATGCCAGACATGACTATGCCAGAATATCCAGTGCAGGTTACAGGTCGCAGAACCCAGAAGCTCAGAAATAAAGAAATTGAACTAGTAAAAGTCAGATGGGAAAATAGACAAGGCGGAGAAGATACGTGGGAACTAGCAAATGAAATGATGAAAGCATATCCATACTTGTTTGAGTAAGCTTTTAATTCTTTCAGGTGATAGTAACATACTAGTTTATTTAAAAGTTTTTAGTGTTGAGTTTTCGTTTTAAATTTCGAGGATGAAATTTCTTTTAGTGATAGTAATGTACCATATTGACCGTTCAGATCGTCATATAATGGTTATGGAGGCCCATGTGTGGCCCATCAGTGTGTGTAGCAGGTGTTCGCGCAGGTTTCCGGGGCATGGTGGGCCGACAGGTTGGGCTCAAAGTGCCTACTTATTCACTGTCTGTGAACGTGATAGTGAGGAGCGTCGCGTTCTTAACGCGACGGTTCTGGGTGTCACGTTCAAGGAACCACCGTTTTGAGTCGTCGTCTGCATGCGCGCCATGTGTCGCATGATGGGCGGCTTGCTGACATCATGAGTGGGAAGCGCGATAGCCTCCTACATCGCGTTCAGGTCGCGACGAAGAGCTATGTCGCGTTCCTAACCGAGCTGCATTTTTAAGTAGGTTTTGGCCGAACGGAGCTTTTGCAAGCTCTGCTCGGCCAGGGAAGGAGGTTTCACCGTGGTGAAGGGCAATCCTACGATTTGGTGATGTTTTTGGCGTGTTCTCGCCGCGAGGACGTTGCGTGGAGCGGGGGAAATGCCGTGTGGGTCTCGTTCTTCACGTTCTTCATGGAGGTAGGGAGATTCCACCTCGTTTTAATGCATGGATTATGTGTGTGGCGTGTTTAACACGTTATTTGCTTTACAAATCATAGATACCATGCGAGGACACTCATTAAAGCTTGAAAAGCGAATGAAAACATTGGTTTACAGGGTTTGTGGGGGAGATCCGGTGAGGGTCCCCGGATTAGGGTTCTCGCCTGTGAAGGCGACGGACCCTCCTGTCACGTTCTGAACGCGACAGGCCGACCCGTCGCATTTAGGTTCTTGAATGTGACATATCGGAGTGTCGCGTTCAGAAGGCGACATGGAACCTTGTCGCGACAACACGTCTGAGGGGCTTTATTTCTATGCATGCTAGCGTGGTTATCCGATTATCGTGAATCGTTGTGAATGGCTATGGTAAGTGGTGTGTTGGCACTTGTAGCGCTCAGGGAGCGTGTTGTGTACGTGGTTGGCATGGTGTTCACGCGGTTGACGTGGGATTTCACGTGGTTTGTGCGGTGTGCACGTGGTTTGTGTGTGTGTGTCGAGTAGTATGATGCCTACCGTGGTTACCTCTTCAGTTGGGAGCCCCACATTTTGTGTGAGCCAGGCACGTGTGTGCTCGGGGCTTGTCCCAGTACTTGTGTACCGTCGAGGTCTGTGTCGTCTTCCTGGACACCCTCACTCTTGTGTAGAGTTGTACGTCCGACTGAGGGAAAGACGGCAGTAGGACAACGACTTGTGAGAGTTAGTATTTTGTCGCTTGTAGCGCGCTCGTGGTTGGGGGTTACGGACACCAGTAGACGTACTGGGCCCCAGCTAGTCCTGTTTTCCAGTGCCTCACTTTAGGGAGCTCGGGCCGGAGTCCCTAAAGGTGTAAGGCATGGGCCTGTGGTAGTGTGATCCGCAAGAGTGGTGTTGGTTGGACTCCATAGTTTCTTGTCTTGTTCTAGTGGAGCGGCAGCTGGACCTTTCGTCCATGGCTGCGAGACTGAGAGGTAGTCCTGTGTGGTTTGTCTAGGTCAGTAGCTGGTGTCGCGAACTAGTCTTCGTGGCTCGAATGTGTTATTTACCTACTTTAGCACGTACACCTGGTTGTGGTTTGTTGTTTATTTATTAAAGCTGCTTTCACTAATAGCATGTGGTAAGTAGAGTTTACAGCTTTAATATTATGCTTAGATAGATTTATAAATTGCTAGCATAGCTTTCTGCTGTTGTTACTTGTGAGTTTGGTTTGCTCGGTTTCTAGGGGAGTTTCCCTACTGAGCCAGTGACTTGTGAGGCTCACCCCCTACTCCTTTCAGTTGAGGGAGAGCAGGAGGCTTCTCATCCTTCATCTAGTTCCGAGCCGCACCGTAGCGGAGCAGGGTCTGCACCTCCAGCAGTGTAATCTACTTTCTTTGTACACCTCAGGGTATGCCCCAGGTTGTTGTTGTAGTGTGTCTGGCTACAGTTGAGAAATGGCTATGTAAATTCCTTGTAAATTTTATGAGATGACAATCTTATAATATATTTCAGCACTTTCCTTTATATTTCTACGGACTTGTGAATGGTATCCCTTGCGAGGCTTCGGCCCCTTCGTGGGAGGCGGAGTCGGATCAGGCACGTTATTAAGTTAATGGGTCTGGACGACGAGGACCGCTACATTTGTAGTCAAAGGGAGGCTAAGTCCAAAATTCATTGGCCCTTTTGAAGTGCTGCAAGGGTTGGTGAAGTCGCATACCGACTGACGTTGCCTCCACATTTAGCATTCGTACATAATGTATTCCATGTCTCTATGCTCAGGAAGTGCGTGTACGATCCTACCCATATCATATGCCATGAGGACTTAGTGTTGCATAAAGACGTGACTTATGAAGAAAAGCCAATCAAAATATTGGATCAGAAATTGCAACAACTCAGGAACTAGTCTATACCCGTGGTAAAGATTCTATGTAATAACCGTGGAGTAGAAGAAGCCAAATGGGAACCCAAATCAACAATGAGGCGGAACTATCCCGATATATTCGGTAAGACATTCTCTCTGTTATGATCACATGAATTTAGAGACCAAATTCTTTTTAAGAAGGGGAGTATGTAGCAACCCACTATTTTAAATAAATAAATAAATAGAAATATTAAAGAAATGTGAATTAATTAAAACCCATTAAGTAAAAATAAGTAATGAGCTTTAATAAATAGTTCATATAAAAGTTATTGGGCCAAAAAAAGGAGTTTCAAAAGATAGAATAAAAGAAAATACTATAAAATTCGTAACTCTATTATTTTCTAATTAAAAAATGACAAGTAAATCACTAATATAACTCATATATATCTAAAATAGACTTCTAATCTTATCCCAACATGCTAACAACAAAATTGGAGTCCCATTCTAACCCAAATAGGAGGATTAATGCTATGAAGGCAAGATAAATATGGAAATTCAGAGTTCAAGGGAAGTTAGAGTTGTATTAGGAATTAACAATGCTAGATGTGTAAATAAACCCCCAAACCCTTCATGGCTGACCCTATTGCTCTGCTGAGACTTCTTGGATGTGGAGGAGAGGCCATAGGAGGAGGGAATCGTGGGGAGAAGGCTGTTAGAAGATCTACAAGCTTGTTCATCGCGTTCTTAACCCTAGGAGTTTACATCGTCCAAAGGTAGGCAATCTCACAAGCAAAATTGAATTAAATTCGTCTGTAGATTGTTCTCGATCTCAGGAACAAAAGTCCTCTCTTTTCCCAAATTTCTATCGTCCCTATCATGTCAATTTCATATTTGTAGTTCTGTTAAGAACATGTACCCGACCCATCATGTTCATCTTAAATCCCTGTCTATACTTGATCTCATGCCATGAAACTTTTACTGTACATGTTACTTGATGTTAGGAAGCTACTGAGATACTTTTTCCTAATTTCTATTAAGTACCCTTTTCGAATTAATTCTCTTTTCATCACTGTGTCATGTTTTGAGTTTATCGTGAAAGAACCTGTTCATAGCCTATTTATACCATGATAAAATTCTAGTTACTCTTTACTGTTTATACTCCTGCAAGTCTAGTTTCATTTAAAAATGGTTTCATGATTTTTCATCAAGTGTATGTTGAGTTTTCAATTTTTAAACACCCCTGTGTCAAACCCTTGGAAGCATGGACCACAATCCAAGGAAGTGTTATTTCCCTTTCGGGCTTGGGCAGAAACCCTGAGAACGTGATGGCCTGATAGGTCGCGTTCTCAAGGGGGTCTGGCAAGGCAACCCATCACGTTCTTAACGTGACAGGCCCTTGTGTCGCGTTCTATCTGTCTATCCCTGGGACCCTATCGCGTTCTTTTAAAGCCTCTGTCGCGACCTGAACTGACCTCATCGTGTTCCTTTAAAGGGTATGTCACCTTCTTGAGTTTTGTTCATAAACCCTAGATTTTCCAAGTTCTTGTCTTGTTACAGTGTCTATACATCCTGTTAATATAGAAAACACAATAAATGGTTCATCTAATTATGATCATGTATTAATGCTAATAAAAGCCATACACTTGATCTTCTCATATCTATGATTTCTCTAACACATGCACATACTTGAAACCATCCAATATGACTTGTTATGGTATTAAGATATTTCATAATACATTTGATAATTTACTTTAATAATTGCATATCATTACCCTATTTTAATAATGGACTTGTCTTCGTTTCTTTTGTTGTTTTGGAACACCGTTACCGACGCTTCACCGTTCTAGAATTCCTCTAGAACGTCGAGCAACTTATTTTCTATATACACTCTTTTTTGACTTGGGCTAACTCTCTGTCAGATATTCCTTCTGTCGGACTAGTGAATCTTTATTCAAGGCCTCCGTAAGTCTCCTCTGTCCATGGATTCTCTCATGGTCGACGAGCTGGTTGTACCATCAATACCTATAATACCCTTAGGGATCAGTATGATCCAATGGCCTTAGATTTCTCTCTTAGCTTGAGATCACGCCGGACCTCTGGACTGTGTTCGTAGCACGGTCAGTGGGTGGTTAGTGAATTCTACCAGACTGCCAGCACATAATTATGCGTACCGTGCAACCGTTACTATTGCCTGTTTTATTGACATTTTACGCATGTGAACCTATAGTTCTCATCTATACTCTATTCGCTCATCTATTCACATTCTCTCTATACTCTCATCTATTCTTCAATTACTCTCATCTATTCTTAATACTCTCTATAGCCATTTGACTGATTGTCTAAAGATAATAAACATGAGTAATGTTTGACAATATAAAGGGGCCCGGTCTGGTCCTAGTAGGTGTGTCCAAAAGTGTTATTTGCTCACGAGAGTTAATTGACCAGAGTGTTTGGTATTACACGTAAGTGCTATCTATGTCGACTATCTAATGACAATCAAAGTGCTATACTATACTCAACTCGTTATGCTATATGCTATCATGAACTATATTGTACTATTTATGCTATGACTATCCTGCTCTCTGCGCTATACTTGACACTTGTGCTATTTGAATTATGTTATTGTGCTATTACTTGCTCGACATTGCTTGACTCTCTCTCTATCGTTAGTTACTATGCTCTTTAATACATTAATCATTTAAAACATGTCTGACCGTGAGATTTAAGTCTTACTGAGCATTATCGCTCACCCTGCGTTATTTAACATGTGTTCTCAGGTGAGATCGAAGAAGATACCTACACTCATGAGGATGGAGATGACCAAGAGTGAATCAGAGTGTCCTGACGTACTAGTGTCATATTAGAGTATTAGTTTAGTCCTTTATTTCTATTCAATATAATGATGTCAATTGAGCCCTAAATAATGACTCAGAATTAGTGGTTATAATAGGCATTAGTAAAATTATCAATAAAAAAATTTGATTTAGTGTTATTCAATTGTTCAATAGTTGATGTCTATTATATGTTCTATATTCGCTAACTTGTAACTATCTCATGTTCTGATATTCTGCGTCGAGACGTGACAAATTTATTTATTTTTTAAAATAGACCCAACCCATCTTCAAATCCCCCGTTCTGTGCCCTTTGTAAACGTGGGATAGAATACAACCATTTGCCTTACCTCTACTGTTGAAGCCTACCAATCCCCATGGCCACCCCAACCACTTTTGAAATGTTTAGATAAGAGGCTGCACAATTCTACGTCAAATCAAAACACACTCTCTCTCTCTCTCTCTCTCTCTCTCTCTCTCTCTCTCTCTCTCTCTCTCTCTCTCTCTCTCTCTCTCTCTCTCTCTCTCTCTCTCTCTCTCTCTCTCTCTCTCTCTCTCTCCTCTCTCTCTCTCTCTCTCTCTCTCTCTCTCTCTCTCTCTCTCTGAGGAATTCATGCATTCAAAGACACCCGCGCGACCGCCTTCCAGACTCACTCAGGCCACCCGTTTTAGGAACACCTATCTATCATCCTATTTCTAACCACCACCACCACCCCCCCCCCCTCCTCTTATCTATAGTGTAGTCTAGTGAAAATAACTAGATAAAAAATGTGAAACTGTAGGCAGCATGCATCCAAATATCCATTCTGTCACTGCCCATCCTTGCAGGTGTATTTAGAAAGAAGACCCACTTGTTATTTTCCTTTTTTTAGAAGGAGAGAGAGAGAGACAGATAGACAGAGAGACTTGGGTCGTCCAAAGGGGAGGTTGAGAACTAAAGTTTATATGGAACGGTCAAAGAATCCCTTTTTCACCTCAAAACTAGAGAGAAATGTTAGCACGATTCTCTATTCTTTTAATTTTAAAATGAGCCACACAATCTTTTCATTGAAATTGATCACATGGGAGTGTCGAAAGTTGTGGTTCTTCGATAAATTGAAAGCTTCCTTAAAATTTGTGAGAAGTGACATTAAACCATGTTAGGAGCTCATTTCTCTTGCAGAGTGTGGTAAAACAAAGTTAATTTAAAACAGTAGCAAACAAAAATGGGAGACTAATCAAAGAACTTAGAGAGAGAGAGAAACAAACACCTCAACAATTTTTGAGGAAGAGAAAGATTTTATTATATATTAAAAATTTGTAAAAAAAAATATGACACATTTATTAGAATTGTGCCATATGAATTGAGATTATTTAATGTATTTTCTCTAACCTATTTTTTTTAAAATCTTTATACACATAACATAATCCTAGTAGACACCAAATGTGCACTGAGAATCTCTCTCCGGCGAAAAAGGTTTAATGGAAAGGGCAAAAGAGATCATGGGGATCCTCAGGGTTCGGCGGCGATCACTGGGCAGCAGACCGTCTGATGGCAAAAAGCCGTCGAATGTGGGACCCACCAGCGCATGCTCCATCCCCCCCCCCCCCCCCCCCAATACTTGTACAGTGTGCAGAGGGGAGGGTTGCAATAGAAAGAAATAAAAAAAAGTGCGCAGTGCTTTTTAATATTCTCTTTAATATGATTACAAATATGTCGGAAGGTGTGGCATTCTATTTATCTTGATAAATGATAATAAATATTATATTAAGAAGCGCCCTCCTTTGGTTCCTTAAATTAAAAGATTTCATTTGGATTGCCAAATTCAAGGTGATTTTATTAAGAGTTAGTATTTGGAGGGGGTGAAAAATTTTTAATATATTTGAGAATTACATTTCTTCATGTACTTTTTATTTATTATTAGATGAATATAATGTATCTCTAACATATTGGTCAATAAGAAAATTAAAATGTATGAGAAAATATAATTCTCAAATACAGTAAAATTTTCTCATATTTTTATCAACATTAAAAAATATAGAAGAAGATCGGTACACTTTTTTTAAGCACACCACACGCTTGTCGAGCGAGATTTATATGAAATAACATGCCAAGAAAGCATATAACTAAACCATTTTTGAGAAAAGTAGTGTATATTTATTTTTATACTCAAGTTTTTTTTATTCCATGAAAATGTGAAAAGATTTCGACTACCCATCACCTTTATTTTAACCTGACCGACGCAAGTAATACACATATACTTATATAGAAAAATATTGTTGCAAACCAAAAATTTGCAACAAGTGTTGCAAACCCAATAGAGGTTCATCACCTAACCCCTTAGGGTTAAATAACCATGACATGTGGTATTATTATAATACCCCATGTCATGAGGTGGTAAACCCCCATTGAATTTGCAACAATTGTTGCAAATCAATGGTTTGCACCAAATTGTTCTCTACTTATATTTATCAGACATGTGTCATGTATCCAATACAAGTGTCCACTCAATCATGTTAATGACGGTGCAGTCAAATGTCAAAAGTATTCGGTTCTAAAAATAGACGGACATGCATCTTCTTTAGATTTCCAAAAAAACATAGAGATTTTTTTATTAAAATAATTATATTTTATTATTTTATTATTAATTTAATCACATTAAATAATTTGTTTAAAAAATAGTCACCAAATTTATTACTTCAGTAAACTAGTGATAAGTAGGGGTGTGAATAGACTGGTTTAATTTGAAGCTCAATAGACGATCCACTCCAAATTCAATTTGAGTTAAAATATGATGGCCTATAGATCTCTTTTGAAATTTATTTGTCAAATCCATCACTTGATGAGTTGGACTCGAGTTAGCTCATTGAGTTAAGAAAACTTTTCTTTAAAAATAATACTATCAATAACCACCACACCAACAGATATATTAAAAATATGTTTAAATAAAAAAATCGATCACCACCACACCAACATAAGTATTAAAAATATGTTTAAATAAAAAATGGGTCACCACCACACCAACAATTCTCTCTAAATTAAAACATACTTAAATTAAAATAGTGAATTTATCTTCATATTGATTTACTTAAATTAAAATAGTGAATCTATCTTCATATTAGTTTGATGGGCTAAAACAGGTCACAATAGATTAGCATGAATTTTCTTTACTTTGATCCATTAAATTTGGGTTGGACTTGAATTATATTATCTTAGTATTAGACTGGACTGGATTTAGATTGGGCTAGTCCAAATCCACCCATTAACACCCTATGACAGAGCAACATAAAAGTGGATGTTAATGTCAACATTCAGACTTAAACCTACTCTGATCCCATGCACCTAAGGAAGAAAGTCTCGATTTTTTTTCTTTTGAAACGTTAGTGTCAATATTATCAATGTCGACATTAGTAAATTCACTTCGACCTGATACATCCAAAGAAAAGAGTCTCAATTTTTTCTTTCTTTTAAAATGTCCGTATTACGAACACCGATTGTCAAAGAAAGTTCTTTGCTCTCCAATCGTCCCATCATCAATTTGGCGACACGGTGAATTTGTTGATTAGTTTGAAAAATATTTATTTAAATAATAAAATTATAAAATATAATTATTTTAACAAAAAACCAAAAAAGAGAGTCTCCCGCCGTACGCATCTCTGCTCTGGTAATCTCCACCCCCCACCCCTACACTTGTGTAACTGCAGCAGCAGCAGCTCAGTCATCTCTGGAAATCCGCACAGCTAATCTACCTAGGGTTCACTAATCCTTCTCTCGCGACGCTACTGCGAGCAGTGGGCTCGACTCACAGCGAGGCAATGACTGGCGGGATTGACCGGGTACAGTGCGCCCGGTGCAGGGCAGAGGACAAGCATGAGGAGGTGCACGGAGGCGGGGAGGGTACACAGTGCACAGCAGCAGTGGCAGCCGCTGTTGTGGCGCAGCAGCTTCGGCAGGGGGGGGGGGCCTGCAGCGGCAGTGGCGGCAGAGGCTGCAGGCCTGCAGCGGCACAATTGCACAAACCCCCGCTCACGCCTTTCCTCCCTCTTCTCTCACGAAAAGGTTTTAAATTTAGAGAGAGAGGGAGGGAGAGGGGAGAAAAGAAAGGTGGAGGTGTAGAGAGCAAGGGGGCACAAAAGCGAGCAGCACCATGGCCACTCGCGCCGCTCTACTTTTATGAGACGGCAGGCGCGGCAGCTGTGCACAACCCATGAGAGGGGGGTGGGCGGGGCGAGCAAAAAGGGGAAAAAGAAATAGAAAAGATCGTTCTTAGTTTAGAAATCAAAGCAAATTTGGCGAATTGAATAAGGAAATGGGACCTTTTCCCTCCCCCCCTCCCAAAACCCAATCCAATACCTGGTGGGTTTTTTATTCCTCTCTCTCTCTTTCTCTAAAAAGAACAGCACACTCTCTCACTAGACGAGCGCATATACTACCATTACCATCTGCTCATCCCACCTCCTGCG